>JAFMOC010000412.1:0-172500 GCA_019802505.1 Corydoras sp. C115 | reverse complement strand
TGATCTGGGAAACGTTCACCTCGATGATGATCATGTATTCAACCAGGTCTGAGGCATTAACACTCTCCATGAACACAGGCAAGTCTGAGGTACACAACGGGGGGGGGGGGGGGTCATTAACACTTCCTACAGCTGGTCACATGACCTTTACATCCTGCTGTGGGGGTGGGGGGGGGGGGGGGTCAGTACACGGTGTGGTGTAACCATAAAGTCAGGATGTTCCGTTAACAGCAGTTACATATTCAATTTTAACTGGAATATCTCAACATTTTGACGGACGTGGTGCTTTACACTCCACAGCGCCCCCCATCTTCCAATAAGAGTCACTGTGAGTTTAAACTGTTAAGAAAGATCAAATTAAAATGCTGCGGGGCGGCATGGTGGCTTAGTGGTTGGCATGTTCTCCTCTCCTGGTTCGAATCCCCATCTGGGTGGAGTTTCCATGTTCTCCCCGTGTCCGCATGGGTTTCCTCCCACAGTCCAAAAACATGAATCAAGGTCAATTGAGTTCTTCAAATTGCCCCATATAGAGTGTGTGTGTGTGGGTGTGTGGCCAGCGATAGATTGGCGTCCTGTCCTGCGTGTATCTGCCCAGCACCCGAAACGTTCTCCCCTGGATGGGGAACCCCACCCCCCCACGACCCTAATAGAGGATAAAGCAGAAGATAATGGATGAATGGAAAATGCTGCTTGTATTATTCATTCATTCATTCATTTTCTCCCGCTTTATCCTCTATTAGGGCCGCGGTGGGGTTCCCCATGCGCATCCAGGGGAGAACATCTCGGGCGCTGGGCAGATACACCCAGGACAGGGCGCCAATCCATCGCTGGGCACACACTCACTCACACAGACACAATCTATATGGGACAATTTTGAGAATTCAATTGACTTGATCCATGTTTTTGGACTGTGGGAGGAAACCAGAGAACCCGGAGAAAACCCACGCAGACACGGGGAGAACATGGAAACTCCACCCAGATGGGGATTCGAACCGGGAATCCCTAGCGCTGAGAGGCGAACGTGCTAACCACTAAGCCACCGTGCTGCCCGCTGCTTGTATTATTTAGATTTATTTGGTAAATTATTAATTATTACAATAAGTTTTGATTCTATTTATATGGAAGTAAATAAAGTATGTAGTTTGTATCAGAGTTTACGCACCGCCCACAGTCGAGGAATGCACAGAGCTGCCGGAATTCTGAAAAAAAAGTTTAAATCAGTCTCATTAACTTTTATAAACCTAAACTTAATCCTGAACTTAATCCTGAACTTAATCCTAAACTTAATCCTAAACTTAATCCTGAACTTAATCCTGAAGCCATCAGCACATTTAAAGTTCATTATCAATACAAAGAGTAGTGATGTCAGAAACACTGAGATTCTGGGAATCAGAGTTTAAATAACAGAACGAAGCCGGTGGAACCTGTTCTCCGGTTTACTGTCACGCGGCTTTAAAGAGAAAGTGAAAGTCCATGTGACGGTTCATTAGTGAGATAAATAAAGACTTTAAAAAAAAAAGCGTTTTCAAGAAAATGGAAATATCTTTGTTACCAGGGTAAAATCTGTCAAAATACTGGGTTCCACAAGACACACACACACAGGAACAGGGTCACGCAGAATGGCGGGGAACCGAGGAACTTCACTAGAGAGACCAGAACAAATAACAATTATGATTTAGAATTCCTCATCATGAACAGAACCAGCTTCAAAACAAAATCAATTTAATTAAGAAGAATATTTTATTATTAGGGCAGCACGGTGGCTTAGTGGTTTAGCATGTTCTCCTCTCAGTGCTATGGATTCCCGGTTCGAATCCCCATCTGGGTGGAGTTTCCATGTCGTCCCCGTGTCCGCGTGGGTTTCCTCCGGGTTCTCCGGTTTCCTCCCACAGTCCCAAAACATGGATCAAGTCAATTGAGTTCTCCAAATTTCATCATATAGAGTGTGTCTGTGTGAGTGAGTGTGTGTTCAGTGATAGATTGGTGCCCTGTCCTGGGTGTATCTGCCCAACGCCCAATCTACAGCCGGTCCCTTAATAACGTGATTAAAGAACGGGACCATCCTGAGAGAGGATCATTAAATAACCTCCCAAAATAACATTATCAAATTTAATTACAGTCAAAGGTTGTAATTATTCTAACAATGAGATGCCCGTCACTGGCATGAAGAGAATTCTGGCTGATCTCTGATCAGCGCAACACCCTGCAGAACATCACTTCCTGTCGCCGTGCCGATGATAAGATCTAATCTGATGAAATGAAGGAATGATCGGGACCCCGCAGAGCAGGGACTCCATCAAATCCACCAACTAAGACAGCTCCACCATCACCCTGCATGCTGTGATCACAGATGATGTTGAGTAATGAACCCTGCCTCCACCCAAACCCCTCCATCAGCACGGTGCCACATCTGACCTGGAGATGTTTCTGCACTGCTCATTGGTCCAGCATTTATGATCTTCTGCCTGAACCCAAAGCTCAAAATGATCTTCTCCAGACCTCAAGGTCACTCAGAGGTTCCTGTGGAGTTATGTTCTGTTTGATGGAGTAAAACTCACCGTGGTGTCTCATGATGGTCATGATGATCTCCTGCGTTCAGAGTCACTCTGCAACAAGAAGAGATGTTTCAGTACAGTTTCAGTAACACGCAGCTCGGCAGGATGGTTCAGGTTCTGAGGTAACAATGGAGAGTTGCTGTCAAAGCCGCCGAGCAGGTTACGTGAACAGCAGCGCAGACGTCAACGTCAGGGTTCAGAGACGGTGACGATCTGATCCTGACCTGCTTCTGAACTACAGATCACAGGGTCAGGGGTTTGAGCCTCAGTGCTGCTGACGTCCCTGTTGGACTCCGGAGCAGGGTGAAGGTTCTAACATGGCCCTCATCATTGTTGTCTGTTCTTTGAAATAATTATTCTGTAATATATTTTAAGGTTATAAAGGAGGGAGTTGTAGGCTTGAGCTTAAGGAACCTCCGCCTGCGACCTGAAGGTTCCTTAAGGTTCCCTACTTTGATTCCCAGTTCCACCAAGTACTACAGCTGAAGTGCCCTTAAGCAAGGTCCCTAAATCCAATAGCCAATAGTGATCAGTTCAGTGATCAGTTCAGTGATCAGTTCAGTGATCAGTTCAGTGATCAGTTCAGTGATCTGAAATTCTTAAATCACATGTTCTAACAGCTTCTGAAGTGTTCTGCTGAACGGTGTCCATCACGTCTATATTGATGAAAAGTTTCTAAAGATCCAGAAATGAACACAACACACCGAGGAATAGCACTGCTGACTGACATCATTAATTATTATTACATTTCCAGCAGCTCGTTAGAAAACAAAAGTCAGAGTTTATTTGAGCTTCACAGTTTCTGAACCTTCATGCAGATGAAAAGCACATTTATTACTTTAAATTCCATTAGTATAACTGTTGAACTCTTACCTGAAGGTGTTCTTTTCTTCTCTCCAGCAGCTGGATCCTCCTGCTGAACCAGTTTCACTTCCACACTGTTTCAGCTCTAAGACTTACAGAGACGCCTCCCTCAGTCAGGATCCTCATTCAACCCTCCAATCAGCACAACACCGGATTAATCATTAAACACAGATTTGAACACCGAGAGGAAACGTTCAGGAGCTCAGGGTTCAGGAGCTCAGGGTTCAGGAGCTCAGGGTTCAGGGTGTCAGGGTTCAGGGTGTCAGGGTTCAGGAGCTCAGGGTTCAGGAGCTCAGGGTTCAGGAGCTCAGGGTTCAGGACGTCAGGGTTCAGGACCTCAGGGTTCAGGACGTCAGGGTTCAGGACGTCAGGGTTCAGGAGCTCAGGGTTCAGGACGTCAGGGTTCAGGAGCTCAGGGTTCAGGAGCTCAGGGTTCAGGAGCTCAGGGTTCAGGGCGTCAGGATTCAGGAGCTCAGGGTTCAGGAGCTCAGGGTTCGGGACGTCAGGGTTCAGGAGCTCAGGGTTCAGGAGCTCAGGGTTCAGGACGTCAGGGTTCAGGAGCTCAGGGTTCAGGAGCTCAGGGTTCAGGACGTCAGGGTTCAGGACGTCAGGGTTCAGGAGCTCAGGGTTCAGGGTGTCAGGGTTCAGGACGTCAGGGTTCAGGAGCTCAGGGTTCAGGACGTCAGGGTTCAGGCTGCTGTTTAAATCACGTCTGAACATCTCGTTTGCTTTCAAATTCTACAGAATAAATGAAATCGTTTGTCTTTCATTAAAACTGAACGAACAGAACGAGACTGAGAGCACGCTGCAGCTCAACCTGTTTCCCATTTACACATCACTCACAGCTAGTGAAGAAAGCAGGTGGAACAGGTCTGAACGTGAGTGAGTGACTGTGTGTGTGTGTGTGTGTGAGCTGACTCTTATATAACCCATTCCTAACATTCTCTCCATTGAATGTTTTCTAACCTGTTACACTGTGGGGGTTCCTAAATCCTATTCCAGAATGTGACAGGTTACACACACACACACACACACACACACACACACACACACTCAGACCTGGAGCTGAAGGTTGTTTTAGAGCAGAGTCAGTCTCTTTGAGAGTGAGGCTCTTGACCCTCATCACAAATTCAACGTGTTTTTTTTATGAAACTCAAATCTTGATGTTTTAAAGTAAATGCTGTCGCAGTTGATTTTATTTGGATTTGTAAAAGCTGCTGAATCCTAAAATCTAAAGCCACCTCCTCAGGTGTGTATCAGTGCTGTAAACCCCGTAGCTCCTCCTCACTGCACACTGGGAGGTTAACCCTGATGTGCATGTTCTTTGGTAAGGTTTTTTTTTGTTTCAGGGTAAACAGAGTGCCGTCTTTGAGGAGACTGACCTTCTTAATCTGAAATGTGATGTCCTTTAGTGTCCCTCCAATAGAATACACAAAACATGGTCCAAACATGAAGCAAACTTATAAACCAGGGTCATGGGGATCAGTTCAGGGTTCGAGTCCAGCACTGAGAAAGGAACCCAATGAAGCCCTCTGCCAGCGTTAAAGTCAACCTCTCACCACATTAATGGAAACATCTGTATGATTGAGGGCAGTGCATTCAAGAGCAGGGTGTGGGTGCTCCACACTGACACCTGCTGACAGATCACACACTGTATGTACACTGCCTGCACTTCAGAAGAACCGAGATGTTAAAGACAAGTACAGGACTTCAAATAATTGGATGAATACTTTTGGGTTTTCTTTTAGAACATATGACAGATCGTTATCTCTGATGGAACCACCTTCAGCAGGACGCTTCAGGAGACTATACATCCATTTACAATCACAGCCACCTTCTGCTGGGTTCTTTTCTTTATCTGACCACACTGCAGGACATGTTTATAATTCTCATTAGGAATATGTTTTCATATTGAATAAACTGCACATGAAAATTATTCTTAAAGTTTTAATGAATCTTTTTCAGGGATGAGATCACAGGGATTATTCAGAAATATTCAAACACTGCTTAATATTCATTTTAGAGGTTATAATTGATAGAAGTCTTATATATCTGCTTTAGATATTAGTGATTTTGTAAAAGGAGAAGCTATTTTAGAGAACAAACGAATTCAGCGAGGAAAAAGGAAATGAAGAGCTTCAGATTCAGATCCATTCTCTGTTCTAATCATTAATAAAAGCACGACGGAGGTGAAGCTGGGAATGCAGACGGGATTTCCTCAGGTGTTGATGGATGTGTAGGTTTCAGAAGTTGAAGAAGACCAAATTCGCTCAGCTTCCGAAACGTGATACACATCTAAAAACAGATCGGCAGAATTCAAACACTCCAATTAAAGACTGCTGCTCTAATGAAAACACTCAAACATCAATCAATAAATCAACAATTAAATACCGAGCCATCATAAGTGCTAAATAAAGCATCATTCAGATTCAGCGGTGCTGCGGGTGTGGAGGACATGTTCTGGTGAGGTTAGGGTACAAACACCAGGCCAAGGTTCAACACTGGTGATGAGTTATCTGATGTTCTGCGCTCATCCATTTCGACCCACACACTCCCCATACACTGCCCCCCCCCCCCCCCCCCCCCCCCGCCGACTGATGTCAGTGTGTGAAATTCACTTTTCCCACCATTTCCCACTTTGTCACCCATTAACAGTCACCTGAATTGGAACCTCAATCATGTTCACTTTTTCAGCTTATTGAAGGCAAGCCTGCTCATTGGCGTCATGTTTGTGTCTCTGATCACATTGTTAAAGTCACGCCTCGAGTTCCTGAATAACCCTGAGTTGCACCTCGGTTTGTTGATTGGTTCAGATCACAGAATGGAGTGGGTTCATGTTTCTGATCCTGAGTCAGTTACTCTAACAGTCTATAAACCCAGGTCACCACGCCGGACACACAGATCTAACAGAACATGCTTCTTCCTCATTAGAATAATCATTAGAATACGTACTTCTCCTGTTGATTCTTGGGAATCTTGGTAAGTTGAGTCGGGGGGTCCTTCTGTTTGATGATGAAGGTGGTCCTGCCGACGTGCTCTGTAATGAACCATCATTTCATTAATTAATGAATTTCATTCATTTCATAATTC
The DNA here is from genome assembly GCA_019802505.1 of Corydoras sp. C115. Classification (NCBI taxonomy): domain Eukaryota; kingdom Metazoa; phylum Chordata; class Actinopteri; order Siluriformes; family Callichthyidae; genus Corydoras; species Corydoras sp. C115. The sequence continues at coordinate 165,991 of JAFMOC010000412.1, read as the reverse complement.
ATTTCATTAATGACATAAAATAAGACTAACTAAACTAACAGATGAGGAGTTGTAAATGAGTTACCCTGGTGCCACTGGAGATGGCTTTCCTCAGAGTAAACCTTCTTCCTAATGCTTCTCTGACCTGCACACAGAACACTTACTAAACTCCATCATATTTTAGGAAAATCAATAAAAACTTTAGCTTTAGTTCAGCGTTACGTACCTTACTGTCAAACAATGTTCCAAACATCAAAATAAAGAATCCCTTTAAAGAGAAAAGCATTTCGTTAGAGAGTTCAGATGAACGGATACGGCATACCATCCACCTACAGCAGTGCTTCTCAAATAGTGGGGCGCGCCCCCCTGGGGGGGCGCAGTGCGGTGCCTGGGGGGGCGCATAACATGAAATCACAGAGCAAGTGATATTAAGTGTACTGAACAAACCCTCAAGAGACAACATGGAGAAATATTTAACAGAGATGACGGAGAGAAAAGCGGAGATAATGAGAGCAACAAAAGTCAACCGAAAGTTAAAACGAGGAAAGTGTATGTAGCGCTTGGTTTCACGGTAACGAAGGTGGGAGACGAAGAAAGACCGGCGTGTCTGCTGTGTCTTTAAATGTTGGCAGCAGACAGCGTGAAATAAATGAAGGCGTCACTTAAAGACATTACACCCCGATCACGCTGATAACCGCTCGAGTTTTTAATCGAAAACGTGACGCGTACAGCAAGCAATTATAACGCTTTATGAAAGCTACTGCAGAAAAGCTGTGTGCTGCAGAACGGGCACGTTGTAGACATTAGTTCTGACTTACTCAAAAAAAAAAAAAAAAACAGCACAAATTGTTGTATTCATTTTTGTTTTGCAGGTTAAAGTGTTAATAATAAATTGTGCTCCTGAATTAATGTTGCTGATGAATTTGAATTTATTATTATTTATTGATTTTATATCATTTCATTTTTCAGTATCAAATGCCAGTCAGTTCAAAAGTATTTCTAGTTTAAATAAGGATTTCATTCAGGTTTCTTTTATAAACTAAAAAACAAAGTTAATAAAATTATTCTTTGTTCTAAGTTGATCAATATTTCTTTCTTTTTTGTTTACTTTATTGTTAATAAGGAGATATTGTTATAAAAGAGGTGAACTTAGAACAAATTTATAGACAAATCATACTACAGTGGGCGTGTAAAAATACTTTTTCATCCCATTTTGTCATGTACGGGGGGGGGGGGTGAGTGTGCGTGTGTGTGTGTGTGTGTGGGGGGTGGGGGGGGGGGGGGGGGCGCAAAAAGTTTTCTTCTTCCTAGGGGGGGCTTAACAGAAAATAATTGAGAATCACTGACCTACAGAGACCTGATGCTCTGAAAAGTCTTCAAATGAACCACCAGCTCTGACTTAGAAATGTAAAGATTAATTACCTGTAATGAGTTGAGGAAGGAGAACACCACATGGACTCCAAAGTTATCTGACACCATGGTTCCGATGCCAAACCCCCAGGTCAGACCGAACAGAGGGGTTAGAACCGCTACACATTTAGCAATGACCATCAGCGCATGCTTCTCATCAGATGGAGCGCTTGCACCAACTCCCCTCCTCAGCATCTTACACAGAACCACGACCAGAACCACCAGGTTTATCATGACAATGATCAGAGCAGGAATCACGAACGCCAGCAGAGCTTTAGTCTGAATCCAGTTCAACCAGCAGTTAAATCCAGTTTGGATGTATTGTTTGCGTCCAGCTGTACATGCTACAGTGATGACGGCTATCAGTAACGGAGCTCCGTATCCAACGCTGAACGCCACAGCCATCATCTTTCTTCTGGACAATCTGGAAAACACCATGACTGTGCGATACAGGAGGAGAACTGCCGAGAGCAACATCCAGAAGAAGAGAGCCAGATAAAATAAGTGGCTGAAGAACGTTGATGCGATGCAGAGGTTCACGTTTTGGTTGTAGACCACGGCTGCACCAACGATGAAGCAGCAATCAGCGATCAGAAGAGACACGGCGATGTTGACGATGGAGACGTGGCGCATGTAGGAGGTTTCATTTTTAGTCACTGATTTCCAGATGATCATTTCAATGAGGAGACACAGAACCAGGCTGCCCATGGAAATGCCCACTCCAATGTAGGAGATGTAGTCCAGGATGGCCCGCTGGACGGCGCTCAGTGTGAATGGAGACATCAGGACAGAGAACGAGGTGGTGTGATCACACTCACAGGTAACGTTTCCATCTTGTTTCTTCACTCTACATCCAGCCGTGTCCCATCCTCCAGAATCATTCAGAATACTGAAGTTCCAGAAAACACACTGCGGCTTTCCGAGCGAGGCGTTTTTGGGAGAATATACAAGTGAGATGTTGTTAATTTTTGGGACAGTCTGAACCACGACCACGTCTCCATTGATGATGGTGCCACTTTCAGTGCAGTTGCTGCAGGTGGAGGTCCGTACAGGTAAGATCTTATTCATCCCTGAAACCACGATGATGGTGATGACTGTGTCCTTAGATAATCCTGCAATGTCTATAACAGTAGATGAGTTTTCACCAAATCCTCCAGAAAACGAGGTGGACGTTGTGATTTTTTCCAGCTGGAATGAGGTTGTACTGATGGTCAGGTTGTCGTTGGAAAGTCTCTGTCCCATCTCCTCCATGGAGCCCAGCAGATCAGAGCTGGTATTCTGAGCGGTCTGGTTGTTTAAACTGTTCCACGTGCTCTGTGCGTCCTGTGATCCAATGATGGAAACTGTTTCCAAGAAACCCTTTAAATAGAAAGAGAACAACACATTCACATTTCTAATGAACTTTGTCTTTTGTTCAATATCTCCTGAAATACTGTGTTTACTTTAGTGTTAGATGATGAACTTACAGTCATGGTGATTTGATCCACTATAATTGTTTGTGACACTTCAGCGATGGTTTTCAGTAAAGTCACGATGTTTAAGATGGTTGCAGAAGAGTTGGTGACGTTGGAAGTGTGATTTTTGGTCACACTGCTGAGATTACTCACAAACTGAGAGATCTCCTCAGTCTTCAAGTTCTATTAAAGAACAGAAGCAGAGATTGATGGAACAGGAAGGTGGAACAGGAACCATAAGAGCTGATGCTATTGGTGATCTGCTGATTTACCGAAGCCTGAGTGAGCAGGTTCTGAATGACTCTCAGAGAACAGTTGTTCATTTTAACCACCCAGCGTCCTGATTCACACTGGACCTCTCGATTCCCCACCATGTCTCCATCACAGGTAGCATTCAGACGATCCCCCTGATTTCCAGCTCCAAATACAGGATCAGAACAATCGAACGCTGAAAAAGGGGTGAGGGGGTGAGGGGGTGAGGGGGTGAGGGGGTGAGGGGTGAATGTCAGGTTCTCAGAGGTGAAGAACAAAAAATACAGATGAAAGGGAGAACATACAACTTGTACTCACTACCTTTAGATCTTTCATTTACTTTACAATTCAATTCTATGTAGTTCTATAATGACAGACTGTGTTAGTTCAGGAGGAGAACCTACTAAAGTGCACATGTGTGCAGAGTAATGTGTATTTCTTACCCTTGTTGGCGGCAGTGATGGTGATGCTCTTTGTGAAACCAAGTTCTTTGGTTTTGCAGGAGATCTTTATGGTTTGCTCCTTGTCCTGACACTGAGGTTGGTCTATTTTGTAGATACATGAAATGCAGCCAGAAGCATCTGAACAACACACACACACACACACACACACACACACACACACACACACACACACACACACACTGTTACCTTTAGGTGTGATGTTATTAAATGAGTTGTGATTTACAGAGTCTGATCTGGACCTGGTGATGAGGGACAGAGGGAGGTGTCCCACTGTACAGTGTAGCCGCTCTGAACGCAGCACCTCACCGACGTCTCAGCTGACGCCTCACACTTAACATTTAGATCAGGGGACACCTGGATATCGGGATAGGACAGAACTGTGACCGTCTGTCGGTTCAGAAAGGGCATGGAGTCCACCACTGATGAACACACGTATTCACCTGAAAAGGTTCAGAAGATCGATCAATCACAGACGACCTCCTGCAATCAACCAGACCTGATCTTTAAATTCACTCTGGATCACCAATTAAAGATCACTCTTTGGGACTCACCGCTGTCCTCAGAGGTGACGTTAACCACAGTCAGGTTCGAACCGTTGGTCAGGTACCTCTTGGGGTCTTTGAGCTCCAGTCCGTTTCGTTTCCATGAGATGTTGGTGGAATTTGGAGAGGTGCAGGTAAATGTGAGGTCTATTCCGGGGTATTTAACGTCAGGGCTGATCATCCCTCCCTCCACTGAAATCAACATTCACAATAAATACCCTGCGTATCACACACTGATCACATAAAGATGAATTAAATTAACATGGGGTTATAACATTCATCTACAACATCCTGACTGTTAATGAGATGTGTAAATATAGCATCGTTAGCAGCGCACCAGTTCGACTGAACGCATTAGTCGAGACATTAAATCCAGCAGAACTTAGATTTTGGGCGAGCTGCTGATTTGCTGATGTCAGGTCAGGACTTGTATTGGTCACGGTTGATATGCTGTAATCAACGATCACACTGCCGGGTCTGTGAGAAGTGCAATTATTAATCAATCAAATAGAAATAGACATGATGTCATATCGACTAATATAAAATTAATTGTTGTAAGTTGATCACCTGAAACCCATCACAACCACAGAGTTTTTCACATACCCCACCACCCTGCTATAAGTGTTGTCAATCTGAAGAGAGAAGAACCAAAACGTCAGGACCAGATGAGCAACACCAACACCACCACCACCAGCACCACCACCACCACCAACCTCCAACACCAACACCAACACCAACCACCAACAACACCACCACCAGCAACACTACCACCAATACCACCAGCACCACCACCACCAACACCACCACCACCACCACCACCACCAGCACCACCACCACCACCAACCTCCAACACCAACACCAACACCAACCACCAACAACACCACCACCAGCAACACCACCAGCAACACCACCAACAATACCACCAGCACCACCACCAACACCACCACCACCAGCAGCACCACCACCAACTATTAATACTGAGAGTAATAAGATTAGATAACTATGTAATACAGAGATTTGGTTTATGGAACTCACCTGACTCTGAATGCTATTCTGATATTTCTTGAACTTTTCACTCGATTTATTACTGAGTTGAATGTCAAATGTTTCTGTCAGTGACATTGAGTAATCAAAACGCTTCTCTGTTAAAACAAATGTGAAAAGAACAAATCCACATTAAGTTGTTTTAAAAGAGTGATGATGGAAATGAACCCAGCAAATGGTAAATGTTGTACTCTGCAGTTTGTTTACGTCAAGATTAATTTCATTAATGAAGCAATTAGAAAAGAGAATGAAATGTCTGCTTCAGTTAGAGAGAACCTCAGCATAGTTACCTGCAGTTGTATTTAGGGTGGTGGTGGGCGTAGCCTTTGTGGTTGTGGTAGTGGTGGGAGTAGCCTTTGTGGTTGTGGTAGTGGTGGTGGTGGGCATAGCCTTTGTGGTTGTGGTAATGGTGGGAGTAGCCTTTGTGGTAGTGGTAGGCGTAGCCTTTGTGGTTGTGGTAGTGGTGGGCGTAGCCTTTGTGGTTGTGGTAGTGGTGGGAGTAGCCTTTGTGGTTGTGGTCGTGGTGGTGGTGGGCGTAGCCTTTGTGGTTGTGGTAGTGGTGGGAGTAGCCTTTGTGGTTGTGGTAGTGGTGGGCGTAGCCTTTGTGGTTGTGGTAGTGGTGGGCGTAGACTTTGTGGTAGTGGTAGTGGTGGGCGTAGACTTTATGGTTATGGTAGGGGTGGGTGTAGTCATTGTGGTTTGGGTTGTGTTGGGTGTAGTCATTGTGGTTTGGGTTGTGTTGGGTGTAGTCATTGTGGTTTGGGTAGTGTTGGGTGTAGTCATTGTGGTTTGGGTTGTGTTGGGTGTAGTCATTGTGGTTGGGGTAGTGTTGGGTGTAGTCATTGTGGTTGGGGTAGTGTTGGGTGTAGTCATTGTGGTTTGGGTTGTGTTGGGTGTGGTCATTGTGGTTGGGGTAGTGTTGGGTGTAGTCATTGTGGTTTGGATTGTGTTGGGTGTAGTCATTGTGGTTGGGGTAGTGTTGGGTGTAGTCATTGTGGTTGGGGTAGTGTTGGGTGTAGTCATTGTGGTTTGGGTTGTGTTGGGTGTGGTCATTGTGGTTGGGGTAGTGTTGGGTGTAGTCATTGTGGTTTGGATTATGTTGGGTGTAGTCATTGTGGTTGGCGTATTGTTAGGCATAGTCATTGTGGTTGGGGTTGTGTTGGGTGTAGTCTCTGTGGTTATGGTAGAGGTGGGTGTAGTCATTGTGGTTGGGGTAGTGTTGGGTGTAGTCATTGTGATTGGGGTAGTGTTGGGTGTAGTCACTGTGGTTATGGTAGAGGTGGGTGTAGTCATTGTGATTGGGGTAATGTTGGGTGCAGTCATTGTGGTTGGGGTAGTGTTGGGTGTAGTCACTGTGGTTATGGTAGTGTTGGGTGTAGTCTCTGTGGTTATGGTAGTGTTGGGTGTAGTCTCTGTGGTTATGGTAGTGCTGGGTGTAGTCTCTGTGGTTATGGTGGTGTTGGGTGTAGTCTCTGTGGTTATGGTAGTGTTGGGTGTAGTCTCTGTGGTTATGGTATTTGAGGATGTAGTAGTTGTGGGTATGGTGCTTGGGTTTTGGGTGGCTGTACTATATTTGGTTGTGTAAACTGCAGGTGTTGTGGTTGTAGCAGCGGAAGGTGTAGCTGTAGTTGAAGAAGGTCCATTAGTGGTGGTTGTTAAATGGATGGGGGTCTCTTCTGTGGTTGTTGCTGAAGTTGCAGTTGTAGAAACTGGTGTCGTGGCTGGTGTTGGAGCGGTTGTAGTTGAAGTAGGTTCAGTAACTGTGGTTGTAGAAGCTGTAAATAAAATAACAGTAGTGGGAATGATGGTGGTGGATGGAGTTAATAGTGTTGTGTTGGTTGTCTTTTTTGTGGTAGTTTCGGTGGGTGTTTCGGTGGTTGTTTCGGTGGTTGTGGGGTTTTTGGTAGTTTCGGTGGTTGTGGGGGTTGTGGTAGTTTCGGTGGGTGTTTTAGTGGTTGTTTCGGTGGTTGTGGGGGTTGTGGTAGTTTTGGTGGGTGTTTCGGTGGTTGTAGGGGTTGTGGTAGTTTCGGTGGTTGTGGGGGTTGTGGTAGTTTCAGTGGGTGTTTCGGTGGTCGTTTCGGTGGTTGTGGGGGTTGTTGTAGTTTCGTTGGATGTGTCGGTGGTTGCTTCGGTGGTTGTTTCAGTGGTTGTGGGGATTTCGGTGGTTGTTTCTGTGGTTGTGGGGGTTGTGGTAGTTTCGGTGGATGTTTCTGTGGTTGTTTCGGTGGTTGTGGTAATTTCGGTGGGTGTTTCTGTGGTTGTTTCGGTGGTTGTGGGGGTTGTGGTAGTTTCGGTGGTTGTGGGTGTTTCGGTGGGTGTTTCAGTAGTTGTGGGGGTTGTGGTAGTTTCGGTGGGTGTTTCGGTGGTTGTGGTAGTTTCGGTGGGTGTTTCGGTGGTAGTTTCGGTGGGTGTTTCGGTGGTCGTAGGGGTTGTGGTTGTTTTGGTGGTTATGGGGGTTGTAGTAGTTTCGGTAGTTGTTTCGGTGGTTGTGGGGGTTGTGGTAGTTTCGGTGGTTGTGGTAGTTTCGGTGGTTGTTTCGGTGGGTGTTTCGGTGGTTGTTTCGGTGGTTGTGGTAGTTTCGGTGGTTGTTTCGGTGGTTGTGGGGGTTGTGGTAGTTTCGGTGGTTGTTTCGGTGGTTATGGGGGTTGTGGTAGTTTCGGTGGTTGTTTCGGTGGTTGTGGTAGTTTTGGTGAATCTTTCGGTGGTTGTGGGGGTTGTGGTAGTTTCGGTGGATGTTTCGGTGGTTGTGGGGGTTGTGGTAGTTTCGGTGGTTGTTTTGGTGGTTGTGGTGGTTGTGGTAGTTTTGGTGGATCTTTCGGTGGTTGTGGGGGTTGTGGTAGTTTTGGTGGTTGTTTCAGTGGTTATGGGGGTTGTGGTAGTTTCGGTGGTTGTTTCGGTGGTTGTGGTAGTTTCGGTGAATCTTTCGGTGGTTGTGGGGGTTGTGGTAGTTTCGGTGGATGTTTCGGTGGTTGTGGGGGTTGTGGTAGTTTCGGTGGTTGTTTCGGTGGTTGTGGGGGTTGTGGTAGTTTTGGTGGATCTTTCGGTGGTTGTGGGGGTTGTGGTAGTTTCGGTGGTTGTGGGGGTTGTGGTAGTTTCGGTGGATGTTTCGGTGGTTGTGGGGGTTGTGGTAGTTTTGGTGGATGTTTCGTTGGTTGTGGGGGTTGTGGTAGTTTCGGTGGATGTTTTGGTGGTTTTGGGGGTTGTAGGTGTACCAGCAGGGGTTGAAGTATATGAAGTTGTAATTGACATGGTTGTTATTTGTAACGTTGAAGCTCCCGTTGGGGTCTGAGGTGATGAGTCTCTGGAGGTTGTTTCGTGGTCTGTATCAGTGATGGGGGTTAGTCTTGTTGTGGAGACGGTCTCTGTTTGGATTGGACCGTCCGTCGTGGTGACAGTAGAACCTGTGCTCATGTCTGGCGCTGGGACGGCACTCGTTGAAGGCCCTGTGAACACAGCGCACACTGATGCTGGGACTGATGCTGGGCTTTAATGGCTGAACTCTTTGTACGATTTGCTCGCGTTTTTGGTTTTGTAGTTGAGTTTGTGTTTGAATGCTGAGACTCTAATCTCATCACTGATTGGTTTAACTGCAGTTTGAATGTTAACATGAGGGAATATGAATGAGTGCAGTTTTTACCTGTTGGCCTGATAATGGGAGGACATGTGGAAACATCTGGAAAGAACACATGACAAGTTTTATGAAATAAATAGATAAAACAAAAATATATTAAAAAAATCAAAGTAAATGTATTTTAAAATGATAAATATTTGTAAGTATATCATTGTCATATACACGTACTCAGCTCATTCATTGGCTGACAGAACTGTCCATCATCTGGAAGAGCATTGATACAGCCGCATGTGGTATTGATGATGTCATCACATGATCCATAATCAATACACTTGTTACATGGCCAGAAATATTGATCCTCACATCTGCACTGATATGTAGTACTGTTCAAAGTACAGACTGCAAAAGAATAAACACATCAAAGCCACGTCAACCCTTTGAACTTTAATAATTCAGATTGATTAAAGTTTCTTAATGTTATTTGTAATATTCTGTGGAGGGAGTCAGGTCAGTTACCTGTAGTGATGTTAATGTCAGTGATTTCAGTGTTATTGATCCAGATGGGTAAACTGATCTGATTCAGAATCACTCTGAGCTGATTCAGGACTGTTATATTCACTGTATCAACCTCAATCTTCATTAAATAATTAATATATGAAGCATTTGACTCAGTTGTAGGTGACTCAGTTGTAGAGGATTCAGATGTAGGTGATTCAGTCGTGGATGACTCAGTTGTATGTGGCTCAGTTGTAGATGACTCAGTTGTAGATGACTCAGTTGTAGGTGACTCAGTTGTAGAGGATTCAGATGTAGGTGATTCAGTCGTGGATGACTCAGTTGTATGTGGCTCAGTTGTAGATGACTCAGTTGTAGATGACTCAGTTGTAGGTGACTCAGTTGTAGGTGTTTCAGTCGTGGATGACTCAGTTGTAGGTGACTCAGTTGTAGGTGACTCAGTTGTAGGTGACTCAGTTGTAGGTGACTCAGTTGTAGATGACTCAGTTGTAGATGACTCAGTTGTAGGTGACTCAGTTGTAGGTGTTTCAGTCGTGGATGACTCAGTTGTAGGTGACTCAGTTGTAGGTGACTCAGTTGTAGGTGACTCAGTTGTAGATGACTCAGTTGTAGGTGACTCAGTTGTAGATGACTCAGTTGTAGGTGACTCAGTTGTAGGTGACTCAGTTGTAGGTGACTCAGTTGTAGGTGACTCAGTTGTAGGTGACTCAGTTGTAGGTGACTCAGTTGTAGGTGCTGTAATTTATTCAGAGCATGATGTTATATAAATAGTAAAGTCAGCGTTTTTAGATTTCTGTATGTGGTGTAAACACAGCTTAAGTAATACTGAGCTAACAGATTTTAAATTCAGTAATTCATCATCAGATCATCATCACTACAGATCAATAAACTCTCAGATCAGTCATGTCATGACCTTTTACCTGTTGTGGTTGTAAAGACTGGACACACTAAATTATCTAGAGAGAAAACCAGAAGAGTAGAATTCAAAATAAAGGTTTTTCTAATATCCGTTTAATTTGAAAGAAATTTCATTAATAAAAAGAGTTTGTTCCACAAATAAATTTAAATAAATTAAGTCATGCATATGTTTAACATCATAATATATATATATATATACTTACTCAGCTCATTCATTGGCTGACAGAACTGTCCATCATCTGGAACAGCATTGATACAGCTGCATGTGGTATTGATGATGTCATCACATGATCCATAATCAATACACTTGTTACATGGCCAGAAATATTGATCCTCACATCTGCACTGATATGTAGTACTATTCAAAGTACAGACTGTAAAATAATAAAGAAAATGAATTTTAATCTTTAAGAAAGAAATTTTTATGTTAATATTTCTTTAAGGGAGTGTGTTTTATGTTAATGTTTCTTTAAGGGAGTGTGTTTTATGTTAATGTTTCTTTAAGGGAGTGTGTTTTATGTTAATGTTTCTTTAAGGGAGTGTGTTTTATGTTAATGTTTCTTTAAGGGTGTTTTAGTTTAAGGGAGTGTTTTTATGTTAATGTTTCTTTAAGGGAGTGTGTTTTATGTTAATGTTTCTTTAAGGGAGTGTGTTTTATGTTAATGTTTCTTTAAGGGAGTGTGTTTTATGTTAATGTTTCTTTAAGGGAGTGTGTTTTATGTTAATGTTTCTTTAAGGGAGTGTGTTTTTTAAGGGAGTGTTATGTTTCTTTAAGGGAGTGTGTTTTATGTTAATGTTTCTTTAAGGGAGTGTGTTTTATGTTAATGTTTCTTTAAGGGAGTGTGTTTTATGTTAATGTTTCTTTAAGGGAGTGTGTTTTATGTTAATGTTTCTTTAAGGGAGTGTGTTTTATGTTAATGTTTCTTTAAGGGAGTGTGTTTTATGTTAATGTTTCTTTAAGGGAGTGTGTTTTATGTTAATGTTTCTTTAAGGGAGTGTGTTTTTATGTTAATGTTTCTTTAAGGGAGTGTGTTTTATGTTAATGTTTCTTTAAGGGAGTGTGTTTTAGTGTTTCTTTAAGGGAGTGTTTTTATGTTACTGTTTCTTTAAGGGAGTTTTATGTTACTCAGTTTCTTTAAGGCTGAAAGTGAAGTTACCTGTAATTAATGTCAGTGATTTCATGTTAATGATCCAGATGGGTAAACTCTTTAAATGTGAGCTTTATTAGGACTGTTTATTCACTGTTTCAACCTCAACCTTACTCAGATTGTAGAGCTGAAAAACACAGTGTTTTAATATTTAATGTTTCTTTACAGGAACAGGTTTTTACACAACTGTGATTGATGGACTGATTCATTTCTTTACCTGGGGAGTTGGAACTGGACATGGTGACATTTCTAAAGAGTAAAAATATTGATAGTTAATATTAAATATGATTTTCTCAGATTGAACTGATCTACTGATGAATAACACATGCTGAGATAGTGTATACAGACCAGAGAGCTCATTCATTGGCTGACAGAACTGTTCATCTGGAAGAGCATTGATACAGCCGAGTGTGTATTGATGATGTCATCACATGTCCATAATCAATACACTTGTTATGGGCCAGAAATATTGATCCTCACATCTGCACTGATATGTAGTACTGTTTAAAGTACAGACTGTAAAATAATAAAGAAAATGAATTTTAATCTTTAAGAAAGAAATTTTTATGTTAATGTTTTTTTAAGGGAGTGTTTTATGTAATGTTTCTTTAAGGGAGTGTGTTTTATGTTAATGTTTCTTTAAGGAGAGTGTTTTTATGTTAATGTTTCTTTAAGGGAGTTTTTATGTTAATGTTTCTTTAAGGGAGTGTGTTTTATGTTAATGTTTCTTTAAGGGAGTGTGTTTTATGTTAATGTTTCTTTAAGGGAGTGTGTTTTATGTTAATGTTTCTTTAAGGGAGTGTGTTTTATGTTAATGTTTCTTTAAGGGAGAGTGTTTTATGTTAATGTTTCTTTAAGGGAGTGTGTTTTATGTTAATGTTTCTTTAAGGGAGTGTGTTTTATGTTAATGTTTCTTTAAGGGAGCGTGTTTTATGTTAATGTTTCTTTAAGGGAGCGTGTTTTATGTTAATGTTTCTTTAAGGGAGTGTGTTTTATGTTAATGTTTCTTTAAGGGAGTGTGTTTTATGTTAATGTTTCTTTAAGGGAGTGTGTTTTATGTTAATGTTTCTTTAAGGGAGTGTGTTTTATGTTAATGTTTCTTTAAGGGAGTGTGTTTTATGTTAATGTTTCTTTAAGGGAGTGTGTTTTATGTTACTGTTTCTTTAAGGGAGTATGTTTTATGTTAATGTTTCATTAAGGGAGTGTGTTCAATGTTACTGTTTCTTTAAGGGAGTGTGTTTTATTGGGTTTTTAAATTATGTAGTGATGTCAGTTACCTGTAGTGATGTTAATGTCAGTGATTTCAGTGTTATTGATCCAGATGGGTAAACTGATCTGATTCAGAATCACTCTGAGCTGATTCAGGACTGTTATATTCACTGTATCAACCTCAACCTCCAGCACATACTCAGATTGTAGAGCTGAAAGAAACACAGAAATTAATAATTAATAATTAATAATTAATAATCCTTAAATGTGATAAATCTACAGGAACAGGTTCATTACACAACTGTGATTGATGGACTGATTCATTTCTTTACCTGGGGGAGTTGGAACTGGACATGGTGACATTTCTAAAGAGTAAAAATATTGATAGTTAATATTAAATATGATTTATCTCAGATTGAACTGATCTACTGATGAATAACACATGCTGAGATAGTGTATACAGACCAGAGAGCTCATTGATTGGCTGACAGAACTGTCCATCATCTGGAACAGCATTGATACAGCCACATGTGGTATTGATGATGTCATCACATGATCCATAATCAATACACTTGTTACATGGCCAGAAATATTGATCCTCACATCTGCACTGATATGTAGTACTGTTTAAAGTACAGACTGTAAAATAATAAAGAAAATGAATTTTAATCATTAAGAAATAAATTTTTATGTTAATGTTTCTTTAAGGGAGTTTGTTTTATGTTAATGTTTCTTTAAGGGAGTTTTATGTGTTTTTTATGTTTTTAAATGTTTCTTTAAGGGAGTGTGTTTTATGTTAATGTTTCTTTAAGGGAGTGTGTTTTTATGTTAATGTTTCTTTAAGGGAGTGTGTTTTATGTTAATGTTTCTTTAAGGGAGTGTGTTTTATGTTAATGTTTCTTTAAGGGAGCGTGTTTTATGTTAATGTTTCTTTAAGGGAGTGTGTTTTATGTTAATGTTTCTTTAAGGGAGTGTGTTTTATGTTAATGTTTCTTTAAGGGAGTGTGTTTTATGTTAATGTTTCTTTAAGGGAGTGTGTTTTATGTTACTGTTTCTTTAAGGGAGTGTGTTTTATGTTAATGTTTCTTTAAGGGAGTGTGTTTTATGTTACTGTTTCTTTAAGGGAGTGTGTTTTATGTTAATGTTTCTTTAAGGGAGTGTGTTTTATGTTAATGTTTCTTTAAGGGAGTGTGTTTTATGTTAATGTTTCTTTAAGGGAGTGTGTTTTATGTTAATGTTTCTTTAAGGGAGTGTGTTTTATGTTAATGTTTCTTTAAGGGAGTGTGTTTTATGTTAATGTTTCTTTAAGGGAGTGTGTTTTATGTTAATGTTTCTTTAAGGGAGTGTGTTTTATGTTAATGTTTCTTTAAGGGAGTGTGTTTTATGTTAATGTTTCTTTAAGGGAGTGTGTTTTATGTTAATGTTTCTTTAAGGGAGTGTGTTTTATGTTAATGTTTCTTTAAGGGAGTGTGTTTTATGTTAATGTTTCTTTAAGGGAGTGTGTTTTATGTTAATGTTTCTTTAAGGGAGTGTGTTTTATGTTAATGTTTCTTTAAGGGAGTGTGTTTTATGTTAATGTTTCTTTAAGGGAGTGTGTTTTATGTTAATGTTTCTTTAAGGGAGTGTGTTTTATGTTAATGTTTCTTTAAGGGAGTGTGTTTTGTTATGTTTCTTTAAGGGAGTGTGTTTTATGTTAATGTTTCTTTAAGGGAGTGTGTTTTTATGTTAATGTTTCTTTAAGGGAGTGTGTTTTATGTTAATGTTTCTTTAAGGGAGTGTGTTTTATGTTAATGTTTCTTTAAGGGAGTGTGTTTTATGTTACTGTTTCTTTAAGGGAGTGTGTTTTATGTTAATGTTTCTTTAAGGGAGTGTGTTTTATGTTAATGTTTCTTTAAGGGAGTGTGTTTTTTATGTTAATGTTTCTTTAAGGGAGTGTGTTTTTATGTTAATGTTTCTTTAAGGGAGTGTGTTTTATGTTAATGTTTCTTTAAGGGAGTGTGTTTTATGTTAATGTTTCTTTAAGGGAGTGTGTTTTGTTTCTTTAAGGGAGTGTTAATGTTTCTTTAAGGGAGTGTGTTTTATGTTAATGTTTCTTTAAGGGAGAGTGTTAATTGTTTCTTTAAGGGATGTTAATGTTTCTTTAAGGGAGTGTGTTTTATGTTAATGTTTTAAGGGAGGGAGTGTTTTTATGTTAATGTTTCTTAAGGTAGTGTGTTCAATGTTACTGTTTCTTTAAGGGAGTGTGTTTTATTGGGTTTTTAAATTATGTAGTGATGTCAGTTACCTGTAGTGATGTTAATGTCAGTGATTTCAGTGTTATTGATCCAGATGGGTAAACTGATCTGATTCAGAATCACTCTGAGCTGATTCAGGACTGTTATATTCACTGTATCAACCTCAACCTCCAGCACATACTCAGATTGTAGAGCTGAAAGAAACACAGAAAATAATAATTAATAATTAATAATCCTTAAATGTGATAAATCTACAGGAACAGGTTCATTACACAACTGTGATTGATGGACTGATTAATTTCTTTACCTGGGGGAGTTGGAACTGGACATGGTGACATTTCTAAAGAGTAAAAATATTGATAGTTAATATTAAATATGATTTATCTCAGATTGAACTGATCTACTGATGAATAACACATGCTGAGATAGTGTATACAGACCAGAGAGCTCATTGATTGGCTGACAGAACTGTCCATCATCTGGAACAGCATTGATACAGCCACATGTGGTATTGATGATGTCATCACATGATCCATAATCAATACACTTGTTACATGGCCAGAAATATTGATCCTCACATCTGCACTGATATGTAGTACTGTTTAAAGTACAGACTGTAAAATAATAAAGAAAATGAATTTTAATCTTTAAGAAAGAAATTTTTATGTTAATGTTTCTTTAAGGGAGTGTGTTTTATGTTAATGTTTCTTTAAGGGAGTGTGTTTTATGTTAATGTTTCTTTAAGGGAGTGTGTTTTATGTTAATGTTTCTTTAAGGGAGTGTGTTTTATGTTATTGTTTCTTTAAGGGAACGTGTTTTATGTTAATGTTTCTTTAAGGGAGTGTGTTTTATTTTAATGTTTCTTTAAGGGAGCGTTTTTTTTGTTAATGTTTCTTTAAGGGAGTGTGTTTTATGTTACTGTTTCTTTAAGGGAGTGTGTTATATGTTAATGTTTCATTAAGGGAGTGTGTTCAATGTTACTGTTTCTTTAAGGGAGTGTGTTTTATGTTAATGTTTCTTTAAGGGAGCGTCTTTTTTGTTAATGTTTCTTTAAGGGAGCGTGTTTTATGTTTATGTTTCTTTAAGGGAGTTGTTTTATGTTAATGTTTCTTTAAGGGAGCGTCTTTTTTGTTAATGTTTCTTTAAGGGAGCGTGTTTTATGTTTATGTTTCTTTAAGGGAGTTGTTTTATGTTAATGTTTCATTAAGGGAGTGTGTTTATTGTTACTGTTTCTTTAAGGGAGTGTGTTTTATTGGGTTTTTAAATATATGTAGTGATGTCAGTTACCTGTAGTGATGTTAATGTCAGTGATTTCAGTGTTATTGATCCAGATGGGTAAACTGATCTGATTCAGAATCACTCTGAGCTGATTCAGGACTGTTATATTCACTGTATCAACCTCAACCTCCAGCACATACTCAGATTGTAGAGCTGAAAGAAACACAGAAATTAATAATTAATAATTAATAATCCTTAAATGTGATAAATCTACAGGAACAGGTTCATTACACAACTGTGATTGATGGACTGATTCATTTCTTTACCTGGGGGAGTTGGAACTGGACATGGTGACATTTCTAAAGAGTAAAAATATTGATAGTTAATATTAAATATGATTTATCTCAGATTGAACTGATCTACTGATGAATAACACATGCTGAGATAGTGTATACAGACCAGAGAGCTCATTCATTGGCTGACAGAACTGTCCATCATCTGGAACAGCATTGATACAGCCACATGTGGTATTGATGATGTCATCACATGATCCATAATCAATACACTTGTTACATGGCCAGAAATATTGATCCTCACATCTGCACTGATATGTAGTACTGTTTAAAGTACAGACTGTAAAATAATAAAGAAAATGAATTTTAATCTTTAAGAAAGAAATTTTTATGTTACTGTCTCTTTAAGGGAGTTTGTTTTATGTTAATGTTTCTTTAAGGGAGTGTGTTTTATGTTAATGTTTCTTTAAGGGAGTGTGTTTTATGTTAATGTTTCTTTAAGGGAGTTGTTTTATGTTAATGTTTCTTTAAGGGAGTGTGTTTTATGTTACTGTTTCTTTAAGGGAGTGTGTTTTATGTTAATGTTTCTTTAAGGGAGTGTGTTTTATGTTAATGTTTCTTTAAGGGAGTGTGTTTTATGTTAATGTTTCTTTAAGGGAGTGTGTTTTATGTTAATGTTTCTTTAAGGGAGTGTGTTTTATGTTAATGTTTCTTTAAGGGAGTGTGTTTTATGTTAATGTTTCTTTAAGGGAGTGTGTTTTATGTTAATGTTTCTTTAAGGGAGTGTGTTTTATGTTACTGTTTCTTTAAGGGAGTGTGTTTTATGTTAATGTTTCTTTAAGGGAGTGTGTTTTATGTTAATGTTTCTTTAAGGGAGTGTGTTTTATGTTAATGTTTCTTTAAGGGAGCGTGTTTTATGTTAATGTTTCTTTAAGGGAGTGTGTTTTGTGTTAATGTTTCTTTAAGGGAGTGTGTTTTATGTTAATGTTTCTTTAAGGGAGTGTGTTTTATGTTAATGTTTCTTTAAGGGAACGTGTTTTATGTTAATGTTTCTTTAAGGGAGCGTGTTTTATGTTTATGTTTCTTTAAGGGAGTTGTTTTATGTTAATGTTTCTTTAAGGGAACGTGTTTTATGTTAATGTTTCTTTAAGGGAGTGTGTTTTATGTCAATGTTTCTTTAAGGGAGTGTGTTTTATGTTAATGTTTCTTTAAGGGAGCGTGTTTTATGTTAATGTTTCTTTAAGGGAGCGTCTTTTTTGTTAATGTTTCTTTAAGGGAGTGTGTTTTATGTTAATGTTTCTTTAAGGGAGCGTCTTTTTTGTTAATGTTTCTTTAAGACAGTTTGTTTTATGTTAATGTTTCTTTAAGGGAGCGTGTTTTATGTTAATGTTTCTTTAAGGGAGCGTGTTTTATGTTAATGTTTCTTTAAGGGAGTGTGTTGTATGTTATTGTTTCTTTAAGGGAGCGTCTTTTTTGTTAATGTTTCTTTAAGGGAGTGTGTTTTATGTTACTGTTTCTTTAAGGGAGTGTGTTTTATGTTCATGTTTCTTTAAGGGAGCGTGTTTTATGTTAATGTTTCTTTAAGGGAGTGTGTTGTATGTTATTGTTTCTTTAAGGGAGCGTCTTTTTTGTTAATGTTTCTTTAAGGGAGTGTGTTTTTCTTTAAGGGAGTGTTTTTACTTAATGTTTCTTTAAGGGAGTGTGTTTTATGTTACTGTTTCTTTAAGGGAGTGTGTTTTATGTTAATGTTTCTTTAAGGGAGTGTGTTCAATGTTACTGTTTCTTTAAGGGAGTGTGTTTTATGTTAATGTTTCTTTAAGGGAGTGTGTTTTATGTTATTGTTTCTTTAAGGGAGTGTGTTTTATGTTAATGTTTCTTTAAGGGAGTGTGTTTTATGTTAATGTTTCTTTAAGGGAGTGTGTTTTATGTTAATGTTTCTTTAAGGGAGTGTGTTTTATTGGGTTTTTAAATAATGTAGTGATGTCAGTTACCTGTAGTGATGTTAATGTCAGTGATTTCAGTGTTATTGATCCAGATGGGTAAACTGATCTGATTCAGAATCACTCTGAGCTGATTCAGGACTGTTATATTCACTGTATCAACCTCAACCTCCAGCACATACTCAGATTGTAGAGCTGAAAGAAACAAAGACAATTAATAATTAATAATTAATAATCCTTAAATGTTATAAATCTATTAATTAATTTCTTTACCTGAGGGAGTTGGAACTGGACATGGTGACATTTCTAAAGAGTAAAAATATTGATTGTTAATATTAAATATGATTTATCTCAGATTGAACTGATCTACTGATGAATAACACATGCTGAGATAGTGTATACAGACCAGAGAGCTCATTCATTGGCTGACAGAACTGTCCATCATCTGGAAGAGCATTGATACAGCCACATGTGGTATTGATGATGTCATCACATGATCCATAATCAATACACTTGTTACATGGCCAGAAATATTGATTCTCACATTTGCACTGATATGTAGTACTGTTTAAAGTACAGACTGTAAAATAATAAAGAAAATGAATTTTAATCTTTAAGAAAGAAATTTTTATGTTAATGTTTCTTTAAGGGAGTGTGTTTTATGTTAATGTTTCTTTAAGGGAGCGTGTTTATTGTTACTGTTTCTTTAAAGGAGTGTGTTTTATTTTAATGTTTCTTTAAGGGAGTGTGTTTTATGTTAATGTTTCTTTAAGGGAGAGTGTTTTATGTTAATGTTTCTTTAAGGGAGAGTGTTATATGTTAATGTTTCTTTAAGGGAGCGTGTTTTATGTTAATGTTTCTTTAAGGGAGAGTGTTTTATGTTAATGTTTCTTTAAGGGAGCGTGTTTTATGTTAATGTTTCTTTAAGGGAGTGTGTTTTATGTTACTGTGTCTTTAAGGGAGTGTGTTTATTGTTACTGTTTCTTTAAGGGAGTGTTTTTAATGTTAATGTTTCTTTAAGGGAGTGTGTTTTATGTTAATGTTTCTTTAAGGGAGCGTGTTTATTGTTACTGTTTCTTTAAAGGAGTGTGTTTTATTTTAATGTTTCTTTAAGGGAGTGTGTTTTATGTTACTGTTTCTTTAAGGGAGTATGTTTTATGTTAATGTTTCATTAAGGGAGTGTGTTCAATGTTACTGTTTCTTTAAGGGAGTGTGTTTTATTGGGTTTTTAAATAATGTAGTGATGTCAGTTACCTGTAGTGATGTTAATGTCAGTGATTTCAGTGTTATTGATCCAGATGGGTAAACTGATCTGATTCAGAATCACTCTGAGCTGATTCAGGACTGTTATATTCACTGTATCAACCTCAACCTCCAGCACATACTCAGATTGTAGAGCTGAAAGAAACACAGAAATTAATAATTAATAATTAATAATCCTTAAATGTGATAAATCTACAGGAACAGGTTCATTACACAACTGTGATTGATGGACTGATTCATTTCTTTACCTGGGGGAGTTGGAACTGGACATGGTGACATTTCTAAAGAGTAAAAATATTGATAGTTAATATTAAATAAGATTTATCTCAGATTGAACTGATCTACTGATGAATAACACATGCTGAGATAGTGTATACAGACCAGAGAGCTCATTCATTGGCTGACAGAACTGTCCATCATCTGGAAGAGCATTGATACAGCCGCATGTGGTATTGATGATGTCATCACATGATCCATAATCAATACACTTGTTACATGGCCAGAAATATTGATCCTCACATCTGCACTGATATGTAGTACTGTTTAAAGTACAGACTGTAAAATAATAAAGAAAATGAATTTTAATCTTTAAGAAAGAAATTTTTATGTTAATGTTTTTTTAAGGGAGCGTGTTTATTGTTACTGATTCTTTAAGGGAACGTGTTTTATGTTAATGTTTCTTTAAGGGATTTGTTTTATGTTAATGTTTCTTTAAGGGAGCGTGTTTTATGTTAATGTTTCTTTAAGGGAGCGTGTTTTATGTTAATGTTTCTTTAAGGGAACGTGTTTTATGTTAATGTTTCTTTAAGGGAGTGTGTTTTATGTTAATGTTTCTTTAAGGGAGCGTGTTTTATGTTAATGTTTCTTTAAGGGAGCGTGTTTTATGTTAATGTTTCTTTAAGGGAGTGTGTTTTATGTTAATGTTTCTTTAAGGGAGTGTGTTTTATGTTAATGTTTCTTTAAGGGAGTGTGTTTTATGTTAATGTTTCTTTAAGGGAGCGTGTTTTATGTTAATGTTTCTTTAAGGGAGTGTGTTTAATGTTACTGTTTCTTTAAGGGAGTGTGTTTTATGTTAATGTTTCTTTAAGGGAGTGTGTTCAATGTTACTGTTTCTTTAAGGGAGTGTGTTTTATTGGGTTTTTAAATAATGTAGTGATGTCAGTTACCTGTAGTGATGTTAATGTCAGTGATTTCAGTGTTATTGATCCAGATGGGTAAACTGATCTGATTCAGAATCACTCTGAGCTGATTCAGGACTGTTATATTCACTGTATCAACCTCAACCTCCAGCACATACTCAGATTGTAGAGCTGAAAGAAACACAGAAATTAATAATTAATAATCCTTAAATGTGATAAATCTACAGGAACAGGTTCATTACACAACTGTGATTGATGGACTGATTCATTTCTTTACCTGGGGGAGTTGGAACTGGACATGGTGACATTTCTAAAGAGTAAAAATATTGATAGTTAATATTAAATATGATTTATCTCAGATTGAACTGATCTACTGATGAATAACACATGCTGAGATAGTGTATACAGACCAGAGAGCTCATTCATTGGCTGACAGAACTGTCCATCATCTAGAAGAGCATTGATACAGCCACATGTGGTATTGATGATGTCATCACATGATCCATAATCAATACACTTGTTACATGGCCAGAAATATTGATCCTCACATCTGCACTGATATGTAGTACTGTTTAAAGTACAGACTGTAAAATAATAAAGAAAATGAATTTTAATCTTTAAGAAAGAAATTTTTATGTTAATGTTTCTTTAAGGGAGTGTGTTTTATGTTAATGTTTCTTTAAGGGAATGTGTTTTATGTTAATGTTTCTTTAAGGGAATGTGTTTTATGTTAATGTTTCTTTAAGGGAGTGTGTTTTATGTTAATGTTTCTTTAAGGGAGCGTGTTTTATGTTAATGTTTCTTTAAGGGAGAGTGTTTTATGTTAATGTTTCTTTAAGGGAGTGTGTTTTATGTTAATGTTTCTTTAAGGGAGTGTGTTTTATGTTAATGTTTCTTTAAGGGAGTGTGTTTTATGTTAATGTTTCTTTAAGGGAGCGTGTTTTATGTTAATGTTTCTTTAAGGGAGCGTGTTTTATGTTAATGTTTCTTTAAGGGAGAGTGTTTTATGTTAATGTTTCTTTAAGGGAGCGTGTTTTATGTTAATGTTTCTTTAAGGGAGTGTGTTTTATGTCAATGTTTCTTTAAGGGAGAGTGTTTTATGTTAATGTTTCTTTAAGGGAGCGTGTTTAATGTTAATGTTTCTTTAAGGGAGTGTGTTTTATGTTAATGTTTCCTTAAGGGAGTGTGTTTAATGTTACTGTTTCTTTAAGGGAGTGTGTTTTATGTTAATGTTTCTTTAAGGGAGTGTGTTTTATGTTACTGTTTCTTTAAGGGAGTGTGTTCAATGTTACTGTTTCTTTAAGGGAGTGTGTTTTATTGGGTTTTTAAATTATGTAGTGATGTCAGTTACCTGTAGTGATGTTAATGTCAGTGATTTCAGTGTTATTGATCCAGATGGGTAAACTGATCTGATTCAGAATCACTCTGAGCTGATTCAGGACTGTTATATTCACTGTATCAACCTCAACCTCCAGCACATACTCAGATTGTAGAGCTGAAAGAAACAAAGACAATTAATAATTAATAATTAATAATCCTTAAATGTGATAAATCTACAGGAACAGGTTCATTACACAACTGTGATTGATGGACTGATTAATTTCTTTACCTGGGGGAGTTGGAACTGGACATGGTGACATTTCTAAAGAGTAAAAATATTGATAGTTAATATTCAATATGATTTACTGATCTACTGATGAATAACACATGCTGAGATAGTGTATACAGACCAGAGAGCTCATTCATTGGCTGACAGAACTGTCCATCATCTGGAACAGCATTGATACAGCCACATGTGGTATTGATGATGTCATCACATGATCCATAATCAATACACTTGTTACATGGCCAGAAATATTGATCCTCACATCTGCACTGATATGTAGTACTGTTCAAAGTACAGACTGTAAAACAACAAGGTTAGAAATGAATTTTTCTAAAGCAATTATTTATATATATATATATATATATATATATATATATATATATATATATATATATATATATATATATATATATATATTTATTATTTTTTTTTTTAATCAGGGTCATTTGGAATGCTTCGGTTGTCATTAGGATTTAAAAATTGAAAAACAGTCGATTTGCAATAAATATCCTCACCCAATCCAAAACTACGAGTAGAAAAAAGATTGTCTTTAATTTTCATATTCTTTGAAAAAAGGTCAAGAAAGCGAACATTCTGCAGCGTGTGCAACTTATGAGCACAACTGTTTATACGTTTCATACATACTAACCATCTATTTAAGCATAGCGTGTATTTAACATTAATGTTTATTATTAATGTACATAACACAGGGAGAACAAAAAGGTTGACTTTGTTTTATTTGGTTGAAGTATTGAATTTATATTTAATTTTCTGTAAATGAGTTTGACTTAAGTGAGGCCTTCACTGAAACCCGTTCTTGCGTGTACAGATCCGTCCTGCGTGTACGATGTGGTTCTGCGGGAGGCGCCGTACCTGTGGTGATGTTAATATCTGTGATGTTGACGTTATTGATGACGACGGGTATACTGAGATGATTTAGATATGCTTTCAGGTTATTAAGAAGCACTCCATCCATCGTATCCACCTCAACCTCAATCCGATATGTGAAAGGATGAGCTGAAATCAACATTAATAATGAATCAAGAGAAAGGTTTTAGGATGAGCAGAGTTTATCTCACTAATCCAATGGCGTCTGAGGTTTTCTTTACCTGGCAGAGGTACAACTGGACATGGAGGGGAATCTGTGAGGCAAACCCATAAAATCAACATTAATAATAAAATACTTTTTTTGGAATCATAACTTAAGCCTGACGTGGGAGTTTCTGGAACCCTGTGAACCTGTGAGCTGCTGGCCGGACCGTACAGCTCTCATTATTCACACAAAGCACCTCGGTTAAAAATAAGCTATTTATAAAACATAGAAAGATTATTTCAGTAAGAAACAGGGATCTCTGCTGACGCTCAGGCAGCGATGTCCTCAGGGTTCTTCCTCTGGAGCTGTCTCAGGTACAATGAACTGAAAGGAGGCTTGAGGGAGGCTTGAGGCCTGGGAAGTTTATTCATCAAATATTTATTTTAACATACCAGAGAGCTCATCCATTGGCTGACAGAACTGTCCATCATCTGGAACAGCATTGATACAGCTGCATGTGGTATTGATGATGTCATCACATGATCCATAATTAATACACTTGTTACAGGGCCAGAAATATTGATCCTCACACCTGCACTGATATGTAGTACTGTTCAAAGTACAGACTGCAGAAGACAAACACAATGATTAATTATAAAGGAAAGTATCAGCATGTTATTGATTACGATTTGAATAAAGTATCAGACAGAGTCAGAGCGTGAGGTGAGTTACCTGTAGTGATGTTAATGTCAGTGATATTGGCGTTATTGATCATGACGGGTAAACCGAGCTGATTGACAGTCTCTCTGATGTGATCAAAGGCTGCTGTATTCACTGTATCAACCTCAACTTCAATCAGATATTTAAATGGAAACGCTGAAAGAAGTCAATAATAAAATCATAGAAATAAATTCAGAGAACCAGAGTTAAGGACGGGTGGACATCAGGGTCGGCGTGAGAATGCGCTCACCTGGCGGAATTGGGACCGGGCACGGAAGTAGATCTATACGTTATAACAAGATGACAGAGTAATCAATAACTCATTAATATGAAGCTAAAGGAATAATAAAGCTTTAATAGATGATGTTGATTCTCTGTGGAGCAGAAAAACCTAACTGAAATCTACTTTAATAACATAACTCAAACTTACTCAGCTCATTCATTGGCTGACAGAACTGTCCATCATCTGGAACAGCATTGATACAGCCGCATGTGGTATTAATGATGTCATCACATGATCCATAATCAATACACTTGTTACATGGCCAGAAATATTGATCCTCACACCTGCACTGATATGTAGTACTGTTCAAAGTACAGACTGTAAAAGAATAAACACATGGTGAGTATTATTGTGTACCCAGGACATGAGATGACATGCTGCTGAACACAGCTGTGTAACAGCAGTTTAGGGAAGGCCCTGACTGAGCCTTCATGTGGCTGGGTTGAGTTTAGGAAGCAGGTGTAATTCTGTATGTTTTTACAGACTACAGGTGACTCCAGGTAACTGCACCCCTCTGAATCGACTCCACTGACTCACTGATGATTCAAATTTGACCTGAATCATCAAACCTTTCACCCTCTGTATTACAGCTGCTATAAAGCTACTTCCTCTTTTTATTAATGATACTGAAGATTCAAACCTTAAATGATGGCTAGAAAACAATAAACTAAACCTTTTTAAAGGGATGACTTTATATTTAACCATTTCACAGATTTAATGTGATCATTGAAAGTAGGGTTTAATTATAATGGACTTGTTTTCATGTTTGATGTTGAAATATGAATGACTTCATTGTATTTCATCCTCATACTAACCCGTGGTGATGCTCAGCTCCGTAACTTCAAACAATTGATCAACCTCTCTTGGAAGACTGATTCCTCCCAGAAGATTCTTTATTTCATCTGCTGTGCTGATGGTGTCCAGTTCAACCTCCATCAGGAACTCTCTGACCGGAATTTCTACCAATAAACAATATATGAGCTAACAGAGGAACTGGCACATTAACTTACAGAAGAACACAGAGAGACCAGACATGGAGGCCAACCTGTTTCTGGTTGACATAGCTGTCCATCAGAGGGAATGCCTTTGATGCAGGTGCACGGTTCATCAGTGAAGTTATCACAGGCCTCGTACGCCATGCAGTTATCATACGACCATACGAACTCATCTTCACAGATACAGTGGTATTCTGTCACGTTCTGCTGACACACTAGAGAAGAAGTGAATGTGAGATCAGGTCTGACGGCAGAGAACGTGATGCTAAAACCATCACAAAACGTCATTATGTCAGATCGGTTCCCATGTCCTCCTCAGATCAGATTAGATTTTTCTGGAGATGTATTTCAATATGTGATCTGTATCTCTGAAAGCTGAATGCATGGGTCATGACTCAGCATAAAAAACACATCCTCAAAAAAACCTGTGATACCATTTGAAACCACCAGATGTCAGCATGTCCACTGAAGTTAACAAAAGAATGAGTCTCAGGAGGCATGGTGGCTTAGTGTTTAGTATGTTCTCCTCTCAGTGCTGGGGATTCCCGGTTCGAATCCCCATCTGGGTGGAGTTTCCATGTTCTCCCCGTGTCCGCGTGGGTTTCCTCCGGGTTCTCCGGTTTCCTCCCAAAGTCCAAAAACATGGAACAAGTCAATTGAGTTCTCCAAATTGCCCCATATAGAGTGTGTGTGTGTGTGTATGTGTGTGAGTGAGTGTGTGTGCAATGATAGATTGCCCCCCTGTCCTGGGTGTATCTGCCCAGCGCCCGAAACTTTCTCCCCTGGATGGGCATGGGGACCCCCCCCCACGACCCTAATAGAGGATAATGAATGAATCAATGAGTCTTAGGAGGATAACAAGCATCTTGATTTAAAAAGATGCGATTTGGCATGTTCTCACAGCCATTTACGCGCAGGATTGTAAGCGCAGGTCCGGTTCCGAGTCCGAGGTTATGACGTCAGAGCGTAGTGTTCTCACCTGTCGTGATGTTTGCACCCCTGATCTCGGTTCTCTCATCCAGTTGATAGGGGAGGCTGATGGAGTCCAGAGAGGACCTGAGCTGTTCGATCAGAAGCACCTGTGAGACGTTGACCTCGATGATGATGATGTACTCTAAAGCGAACGTCTGGACTGCAAATCCAAACAACGGGACGGTCATTCAAACCCACTGAAGACATTTCAGAAAGACGTGTGTGAAACCTACCATCTGGACTGGCTGTGGAGTGATCCACCTGGTCAGAGCTGCTGAAGCTAAACTGAAAGGTAAAGATAAGTGTTAAACATATGCTGAGCAGGTCACACTCACCGGCCACTTTATTAGATACACCTCCTGCTTCTCCACTCACAGTCCAGTCCACATTCCACTGAGATGCTCAAATGTCTTGATGACGTCTTTGGTGTTTTGGGAATTGGTGCAGTGTTTTGAACGTTGGAGTTTCCCTCAGGTGCAGATTTGTTGGTACGTGTGTTTAGTTGCCTCAGATTTTCTGACATTGAATATTTTACTTCCTGTTTTTGTGACCGGTGTAAATTAGTACAAAGATGTTTTGTGTAAGGCGGCACGGTGGCTTAGTGGTTGGCACATTCGCCTCTCAGCACATGTATATAAGTACATGTGTAAACATACAGAATGAAGGCACCTGGAGCGGGATAGGACTCAGGAGCTGCTATGTAAAAGTGCTTTACAAATCATTCAGTTCGTTTACAAATCAGCAGCTCAGTGTTATTTAAAATGTTAATAAATATCTAAAATTAAAAAATTTTATGAAATAAAGGGCGGCACGGGGGCTTAGTGGTTGGCATGTTCTCCACTCAGTGCTAGGGATTCCCGGTTCGAATCCCCATCTGGGTTGAGTTTCCATGTCCTCCCCGTGTCCTCATGGGTTTCCTCCGGGTTCTCCGGTTTCCTCCCACAGTCCAAAAGCATGGATCAAGTCAATTGAGTTCTCCAATTTGTCCCATATAGAGTGTGTGTGTGAGTGAGTGTGTGTACAGTGATGGATTGGCGCCCTGTCCTGGGTGTAACTGCCCAGCGCCCGAAACGTTCTCCCCTGGATGGACATGGGGAACCCCCCCCCCCCCCCCCCCCCGCGGCCCTAATAGAGGATAAAGTGGAGGATAATGGATGGATGTATATTTTGTGTTTCTGTACTCACATGTAAAGTCGTGTCTACAGTTTCAGGATATCCTTGTGCGTCCACTCCACAGGAGCACAGGAGTATGAAAGCCCCGAGGCCCAGCAGGTGCACCGATTTCCCTGCACCATCAAAATGTCATTAAAGCCATACAGCTTCTGATTCTGAAGCTTATCATTAAACTCCAGATGAAGCCCAGACGACACGGACACGTCCACCCCATCGGCCTTTCGATCATTTAAAAGCCGACTTTAACACATCGGGATATAGAACTGAACTGACGGAGCTTCTGCTTTCAGACGGAGAGCTTTGACGTGACGCTGTGATGTTTCCGTGTGGAAGTGTGAACAGAAGAGATTTACAGACAGATGGAAACTCGATCCTCTAGCATCAGCGAACGCTCGTCATCACATGACCTCCAGAGATCATTCACATCGTACTTTAGATTTTAAACTTGTTTGGACTAAAATCATTTCAAATTGCCCAGTGATGGATTGGCCCTGTCCTGGGTGTATCTGCCCAGCGCCCGAAACGTTCTCCCCTGGATGGGCACGAGGAACACCCCCCCCCCCGCGCGACCCTAATAGAGGATAAAGCCAAAGATAATGGAAAAATCAGGTTCGGAAAGCCATGAAGCTGCATTTAATATGACGGAAAACTGCTTTCCTTTCCATTCTGCAGAAATTCAGCTCTTGTTGAATGTTTTATACAAATGATTTTTTATTTAATGTTGATCTCTATCTCTGTTCTGAATCTGAACTGAGTTGCTTTACAGAGATCAATCTGAGTTTAGTTGAACGGATTATCAGTTAGTTATCTGGTTACATTGATTACATTGGTTACATTGATTTAAAGTGTTCGGGTCCCGTTTGGGTTCTAACGGAGGGAAGTTCAGAATATTACAGCCCGATCATCAGGAGTTAAAATAGTTTAAATGAATCAGCGTGTCTAATCTGAGAGGGATCGGACCCGTCCAACATGTATC
Organism: Corydoras sp. C115; assembly: GCA_019802505.1. Classification (NCBI taxonomy): domain Eukaryota; kingdom Metazoa; phylum Chordata; class Actinopteri; order Siluriformes; family Callichthyidae; genus Corydoras; species Corydoras sp. C115. The sequence goes on along the minus strand of JAFMOC010000412.1, from coordinate 137,639 downwards.
ACCTGTTTCAACTGATCTTTAACTCCGGCATCTCAAAAACTCACTTCAGAGCAAAGTGCTTTCCATTTTCAAAAAAAAAAAAAAAAGGTTTAGTATGGAAAGGTTTTAGTTTTGGATTAAAGGTGAAACGCCGGTTGTTCTGTCAGTTATTAAACCATTTAATGAGCAGGAACGTCAACAGTCTGTGATGTTTGTAGAGGGTCGTACCTGTGTTTCTCATGATTACTCCTCACCACCTCGGGGTCTCTGCATGCAGAGTGCCGCTCTGTCAGCTGTCGGGAGGTGGAAACGGGGAAACGGGGTTACATTCTCAGGAACAGCGAGAGTTCACATCAGATCAGCACTGAACAACCCAATTATCAGCACATCACGTCATTAAAGAAACACAGCCCGCAGGCCTCAGAAAGCCGTCTCTGAAGAAGCAGTCGTTTCTATAAGCTAAGTAATTAATCATTAATAAACGAGCCCTCTGGCTGTGAATCCAGAGATTAAAAGTTCAGATTTCATTACTGCAGGGAACACCAGTGTAACAGGTTTAATTAAACACACGCTTATGTTTCATTAACAGCTTTCACCTCATCACCGGGAGAGCCCCGAGAGCCGGCCACGCTCTGCCACTGGGAATGCGGAGGTGTGTGCTTGGGGGGGGGGGGGGGGGGGGGGGGGGGTGATGGGTGGAGGACCTCTATCTCATTATTTACTCCATTGACTGTGAAGTAAACATCAAATATCAGTTTCTGAGAGGTTGTTCCTCAGAGCTTCACGCTGTCAGATTGAGTGTGCAGATGGAGGATCAGATCTGATCTGACGGAGCGGCTGCTCCATGTCCATGTCCTCCACCTCTCACAGCCTCAACCCTGCACTTCCTCCTTCGTTCATCTATCATTTTGTACAATCAAGCTGTTTCATCTGATCCAAAACTCTGCAGCTCAAGCAGGTTTATCTAACCCTAACCCTGTATCTATACTGCTCTCTCTACCCTACAGGACTCTCTGGACCCTCTCTGGATCTGCTCCCTCCTTCCTCCATGCTATTGTTCAGTGGTAGAACCTGGTGTCTGGTGCTTTAACTTCACCTTGAAAATTCTTGCTCCACTCAAAAAGACATCTTGTTCACAAGCTATTGCTGTTATTGCCTTTCTTTAACAAATAAAACAGAAACGGCCGTTCAGCTGGTTCCTCCTCAACTCTGACCTGTGATGTTCTCTCATCTGTAAGTTACTCTGGATTAAGCTGTCGAACATCTGGACCAAATAATTGTTCGTTTCCAGACAGGAACAGTTACAATCATCTGACCGAGGGGTCATTCCTTATCTCCAGGAGATCTATTAGCAGGTTTGGAACGAAGGAGGAAACCAGAGACCCCACAGTAAACCCACACAGGTACGAGGTGGTCACAGTGTGAACCCACACTGAAAGGACCTCCAGTCATCTGAAACCGAAACCATATGTGACCCTGCTGTGAGGTGGAAGCGCTGACCACCACGTCACCATGACGAGAACCCGAGAGTCCCGAATCATCACAGCACCTCTAAACACACAATGAATCCCAGCAGAGTCCTGACTGTCCGAATCCACATGCTGTGATGGTATCATCTCATCGGTACCAGACCTCAGAGCCTGACGTCATACCAGTTAAAATCAATGACAGAATTTTCTGAAGGTGAAACAAGGAAATAGATCTAAAGTCACCAAACAGAGTCGTGATTCTGATCCTCAGTTTACTGAAGTTTGTTTTACCGTCATAAAAATATCACTTTATCAACAGAATGAGATGAACGATCTCTGTCCTGACATTTACTCTTTTCTTTTACACAGGAGGTGTTAATAATTATAATAATAATAATATGAATTGATAATAATAAAAATAATAATAAATGAATTCCCCATTGTGGGGTCAATAAAGGCATATTTTAATAATAATAATAATAATAATAATAATAATAATAATAATATTTACTTCTACAACACTATATTATTATATTTTGCAGATGCTTTTATCTAAAGTATCTTTGGTTTTGTTGACTGAACCCCAAACCTTGAGCTACCTCACCTTCAGTCTTAATTGTTATCACATTATTATTATGAAATAAGAATACTATTATTATTCTAGTAATTAAATATTTAAAAATCTATTTACCATGTCACAACATCTCATAGATCATTCGTATCAGTTTCTGTCCCAGAACTCATTAAAGTGTATTAATTAATTCACACTGCCCCTTTAATAATGTCCATGTTAATGTCCATCATACATAATGAAATAAAGTGTTAAACATTCTAATGAACCTCTCTGTACAGAGTCGCACAAGCTGAATATCTTCCCCTGAGGTATAACTTTAACAAAGTTTAAACCACGGTTCCATTAATAACAGAATAATCAAAGACTAATTAAAAATGCTCTCATCATCGTTATAATGATCACGTTAATGAGGAGCATTGTCAGGACATGAGAAAGCCTTCTTACCTTTTTCTGTGAACCAGTCGAGGTTATCTTCGTTTTTAGAGTGATGTTTCCTGAAGACTGTTAGCTGTGTACGGTACGAGCGCTGGGCTACCTGTTCAACCAGTTCTGCGCTCCACGTTTCCTCGTTCTATTGTGTGATAAACAATGACTCTGCAGCCACAAGACCATCTCTATCTTTTAATCTTTAAAAGTAAGTGCTCTAATACAAATGACACTAAGTACATATACATTAGTGTAAACATACTGAATGAAGGAGCGGGATAGGACTCAGGAGCTGCTATGTAAAAGTGCTTTAACAAATCATTCAGATCGTTTACAAATCAGCAGCTCAGTGTTATTTAAAATGTTAATAAATATCTCAAATTAAAAAAATTTATTAAATAAAGGGTGGCACGGTGGTTTAGTGGTTTACCATGTTCTCCTCTCAGCACTAGGGATTCCCGGTTCCATGTTCTCCCCGTGTCCGCGTGGGTTTCCTCCGGGTTCTCCGGTTTCCTCCCACAGTCCAAAAACATGGATCAAGGTCAATTGAGTTCTCCAAATTGCCCCATATAGAGTGTGTGTGTGAGTGAGTGTGTGTGTCCAGCGATGGATTGGCGCTCTGTCCTGGGTCTATCTGCCCAGCGCCCGAAACGTTCTCCCCTGGATGGGCATGGGCATAATGTAGATGTTAGAACATTCTGTAAAATGTAAAGTGAATTTTTTTTTCTCGTCAGGTCAGTAAAGTGAACCTGATGGACGCTGGACTTTTAAACTGCTGACGTTGTCTTTTTAACACTTTAAACCACTTTCCTCCCACAGTCCAAAAACATGGATCAAGGGCAATTGAATTCTCCTGGGTGTATCTGCCCAGCACCCGAAACGTTCTCCCCTGGATGGGCATGGGGAACCACCCCCCCCAGGAAAGGGATAGGATAGAGATCAGATCTGTAAGTTGCTTTGGATAAAAGTATCTGCTAAACAACTAAATATAAATATAAATATAATACAGAAATAAATCAGTGAAACTGAGAAAAGTGATGCATTTTCTACATTTAATATACTAATTCATATTGTTATTCTAATATTAATAATCACAATAATGATAATCATAAAATTAAGAACAATAAATATTAATAATAAGTTGGACTTGTACAGCGTCTTTATAAACCTCGTCTGTATGGGAGGTGGATGTCAGGAACAGGGCTGAGGATTCATTTTTAGAACGAGCTGCAGCAGGTTGTTCTCAGAATCTCTTTAGCTGGAACTGTGAGAAGCTCACGTGTTCATCACCACCAAACCTTCAAACAACCTTCAACCAGCTGCTGCAGAAATGAAAGATTTAATGAACATTATTTCATTTATAAGAGCAGAATAATGACCACAGCAACACTCCACCTTCAGTGGTAATGCTCTAGAGTTTATTCATTTTATAACTGACCAATCAGAATCTAGTATAAAAACACAGTGTGTTATAATGAGCCTACAGGACAATAATGGACCTGGATTTTTATAAGTACAGTATATATCTGTAGAGTATGTTGAGCATTTATCAGAGGAACATGCCAACACAGAACTATGAGAAGAAGCAGCAGAATGTGATCAGGAAACGCAGACGTGCCAGAGAGCTGATAAAAAAAGAATGAAGTGAAAGAATTTCAATAAAAATTTTTGGCTCAAAATTGCTCACGCTGGGAATAAACGTGAAGAACAGCTTAGTTGTCATGAGACACAGAAGGCATGACGTCTCTGAATGGTAAAGATTTACAAAATAATCATCTGGGGTTCAGAAAGTCTGTGAAGCAGGTGATCACAGCACATGGCAAAGACATCCATCCATTATCTTCTGTTTTATCCTATATTAGGGTCACAGGGGGCCACACACAGAGGGACACAGAGGGCATTAGGGGGACACACACACACACACACACACACACACACACACACACACACACACACACACATACACACACTCTATATGGGGCAATTTGGAGAACTCAATTGACTTGATCCATGTTTTTGGACTGTGGGAGGAAACCGGAGAACCCGGAGGAAACCCACTCGGACATGGGGAGAACATGCAAACTCCACCCAGATTGGGATTTGAACCGGGGACATGCTAAGAACCATAAGCCACCAGATGCAAAATGAACCATGAAAAGATCAGAATAAAAAAAAAATCAACTCAGACCTTTAAATGTAAATACGCTTTTTTATTTTTTATATTTCTATCCCTTAACCTTCCGAGCAACACTACAGAACCCAAATCATAACAACAGCAATGGATCTGAAGTTCTAAACATCGACTTTAAAAAAGAAAAAGATATATAAGATTTCATTACACAGAATAAAACACGGCCTTTCAGACGGCTTTTTAAAAAATGCACCAACAGAGATGTATTAACCTCAGACTGACTGACTGCATTAGTGTTTGAACATAAAGACTGGTTTAAAGTGTTAAAAAGTCAACGTCAGCAGTTTAAAAGTCCAGCGTCCATCAGCTTCACTTTACTGATCTGATGAGCAAAAAAAAGTTCACTTTACATTTTACAGAACGTTTCAACATCTACATTAAATCCAGAATGCAAAATAGCTCACAGATATCAGAGCAGAGCAACCACCAGAAACACACTGCGGTACACCTGTTACCGTTACATTACTGACCCCTACTGCACTGAGCAGGTATGACAGGCAGTTACACAGCTGTACCACAAAGTAGAGCATTACCGGGCTGAAAAAATTTAAAGGTGTGTGTGTGTGTGTGTGTGTGTGTGTGTGTGTGTGTGTGTGTGTGTGTGTGTGTGTGTGTGTCTCTTCAGCATATGATTGCTGGGACAAGCTCCGACAGCGTGCATCTGTTCATGCGTTTTAAGAATTGATTTGGAATCAGATTTTCTTTATAAAGGTGAACATGTTAACATCGTCACCGAGGCCGCTAACGAGAATGTAGATCTAATTAACAACAACAGCTTAAAGAAATTTGCATATATTTGGATAATATAATATTTATAGAGTACATATGAATCAAAATAATAACTAGTTTAATAACGAATAGTCAGAAGAGACTCGGTGCACTTTGAGGTTGAGCTTCAGGTCGGAGGCGCTCAGCTGAGCTGTGTGTCTGAGGATGAGGATGGATATCTGGCCAAAGGCTGATGAACCGATGCACGGCTACCATCTGTAATCATTACATCAGTTACTCAGAGAGACGCTCGTATGGTTCATCATGGACCACAAAACACAAAATACACCAAAACCTGGTCAACATGAATCACGTATGAATCACGTACCTCCTGACTCATTAGAAGATCCTGCCCCCCCACATATGAACTGGAACAAAAATATAAAGGTTTTTTTTCTTTCACTTTATAAAAAAAAAATTAAAATATATATATATATGTATTGTATTTACCATAGACTTCAGTGTTGTGAACAACTCTTTTATGGCCTGCAGTTACAGAGAATCATCACATTATGATCACATGACTAAATTATTACAACTGGATAAGTTATTATCTGATCTGTGACAGAAATCCGTGTTGCATGGTGATGATAAAGCTCCAGAGAATTCCTTCACATAAATTATAACTAAACTATAAAAATTATAACACATGATCAGATTTTAATATGTAATAAAGACTTATTTATTTTACATTCCACCAGCTCGTTCTGTACTTCATTAAACTAAGATTAACACAATTAATACAGATAAAAATATAGATCTATATTTAGAGAAATAAAATCCAATGGGCATATGAGTCCAAAGATTATGTATTGTATTCCATCACTATTAATGCGTGAAACGTGAGAACATGCTGAACGAGCTGATTCCCAATGAGTGGAAGTTTATCTTAATGAAGGATTATTATTTAATTAAAAAAAGGATTATTCGTTTAATTTATTTTATATTATTTTGACCCTTTTTACTATAAAAAGAATACTATTGATTTATATAAATACAGAAAGAGAAGCAAATACAAATTCTGATAAAACTGTAGTCTTAAATAAATCTTAAATTGAATCCGTACCTTCCAGTAGAGGATAACTGCAAACAATAAAACCATGATGCCCTACAACAAAAGAAATTAGAACAAGAACTCATTAGAATCCAATACAAACAGACATTATACACTGCACTGCTGTGTCTGATCCTCTGGAACCAGCACAACACACACTAACACACACACACACACACCTGCACCATCACATCAGTGTGACTGCAGTGCTGAGAATCCTCCACCCTAATTACACCTGCTGTGTGGATCCTGATCCTCAAAGAACAGAGTGAAGGACTCACAGAGTCAGTGAGGAACAGATGGACTACAGAATGGAACTGCAGAACTACAAACCCCATCAGTCTGATCAAGCACGTGTTTGAATTTAATCACGAGACCAAACCTTTGAGTAAGATTCTAGATTTTTTTACAATGATTTTAGCATGTTATACAACAAATGTAATCAATGTAAACTTCTTAAAACAGTTACCATAAAATTGTTACCTGCAGTGCATTAAGGATCGCAAACATCACAAAGACTCCGTTGTCATCTGACAGCATGGTCCCGACTCCGAATCCCCAGGTTAGACTAAATACGATGGATATAATTTCAATAAATGCAGCAGTACCATACAGAACGTGTTTTTCATCAGATGAAATGATGGCCACATCGGTGCTCCACAACTTAGACATAGACATGACGAGAATCCCAATGTTCGTCAATAAAATGATCACAGCGGGGATCACAAACGCCAGCAGAGTTTTCTTTGAATCCCAGTTCATCCAGCAGTTGTATTTGGTTTGGATGTATCCTTGGTTTATTGCGGTTACAGCTATAGTAATTGTGGCAATCAATAATGGAAGTCCATATCCAATAATTCCGGCACTCGCCATGACGTGGCGATTGGGGAATGCCATCTTTGTAACACGATTAAGGATAAAGAGTGATATGAGAAATAACCAGAAAAAAATAACAAGATAAAATAAATGAATGAAGAATGTTGCAGCGATGCAGCCATTAGTAATTTCCTGGTTATAATTTGTTAGAGTGAGAAAGCAGATATTAACAATCAGAAGGGAAAGTGTGATATTGACTATGAAGATAAAGTACATCAGGGGTTTGTTGGCTGTTGAACAATTTCCTGTCGCTAACAAAGAGATTTCTATTAAGACGCAAATAATCAAGCTTACTATTGAAATACTGACGCCAATGTGGCTGGACTTAAAGTTATTAAAAATTGTACAATTGAATATCACAGTAGAAAAAATGGTAGGTGGGTCATCACATGTACACGTAATACTTGAATCAGGTCCATAGTTTTCTTGACAGGTTGGGCACCATGAATAATTCCAATTAAAAACACATGTACTTCTGTTCACATTATGTACTCCAGATGTAAAGGACATTCTGTTGATTTTCGGCTCTGAATGAAGGACAGTCACTTCTCCTCTGAGCTCTGGCTTACTTTCCCTGCATTCGTTACAGGTGGAGGGTGACATGCGTAAGACTGACCTAAGACCTGACAACACTATGATGGATAGGAAAGTCTTGTTTGTTATTTCAGGAATATTTATTGTTGTGGATGCATTTTTACCAAATTCCCCAAAAAAACTAGTGGAAGTGTTGAGCCTCAACACTTGAATCAAATTCGTAGTTATGTTAAAACTATCATACGAGAGCCGCCGTCCCATGTCCTCGACAGAGTTCAGCAGATCATAGCCGGTGTTTAGGGTTGTAGGGTTGTTGTTTAAATCTGTCCATGAGCTCTGTGCTTCCTCTGATCCAATGACCTCCAGTGTTTGAACGAATCCCTGAAATGAAATATATAAATATGAAATAAGCAGCTTGTCGTTCACTAATGAAATGTATTTTCTTTGTATTTAATGCTTTAATTGTAATGTGCTCCAGCTCTTTCAGAATGACTGAAATGTGAGATAAAATACGGTCAGCACGGGGAACATAATGGGCCCCAGGTTCAGGTGCCTCGGCATACATTTACATTACATTTGGTCATTTATTGGACGCTTTTATCCAAAGCGACTTACAAGGTGAGCACAGGGTTAATCACAACATCCCTGGAGCAATGAGGATTAAGGGTCTCGCTCAAGGACCCACACTGGTAACTTCAGTGGACCTGGGATTTGAACACTCAACCTTCAGATTGATAACCCAATGCCCTAACCACTGAGCTACCGCACCCTCATGAACATGAACATGAACGAGACAGAGTAGAAGTTGTTGTACTTACTGTCATGATGTTATCATTAATTAAGATATCCTGTGAGACATTAGAAACCGTTTTTAGAAGATCGACGATGCTGAATATGGTTGCAGGAGACTGGGTTACATTCTGTGCGCTGGTTTCAGTAACATTGCTAAGATCAGTAACAAACTGTGGCAGGTCTGTCACCTGTAAATACTACAAAAACACAGACGCATACAAATGAATAAATAATAATAAAACTGACCCATCACATCTCAGAAAGAGAATGACCTCTGCTCTTGCAACCAGGTTCTGAATGTCACGCAGGACACAGTTGTTCTCTTTGACTTGCCAGCGTCCTGTCCCGTCACACTGAGCTGTTTGATATTTGACCATGTCTCCCTCACAGTCCGCCCGGCGTTCCTCCCCGAGGCTCCCAGGTCCAAATGCACGATCTGAGCAGGTGAATTCTGAAGAAAGTGTTTATATTAAAGTCCTATATTAAATATTAGTCCTTAAACCGTGAGTTGAACCATATTGGTGTATAGGCTTTGATCGTAAATTTAATTTACATTATACTGTTGCAAGTATTATCCAAAAACATGACTTATATTCAGATCAGCGCTTCATTAAATAATATAATACAAATAAAACATAACTAACTAATATTACACCAGACGTGAATGCATTATGTAGGGAGATAAAAAGCCAAAAATTGATTATTTGAGCTCCACTGTATTTCAATGTAAGAAAATAATACTTACTTTTACTGGTTGCAGTTATTTTTATGTCCACTTTGTAATCAAGTTCACTGACTTTACATGTGACCTGGAAGATTCTGTCGCTTTCCTGACACAGAGTTTGGTTAATTTTACTGTCACATAAAATGCAGCCAGTTAATGGGTCTGTAAATAAAGAACAAATAAAGAACATATTACTATTTTGCTTGTAAACCAGTTAGTGGATCTTCTGTCACCTGCCAGAACTATTTTAACAGACGGAACCTGATGATGATTTGGAGCAGTCGGAGTCGATCCACTTCACGGTGTAGCCGTCCTGAACACAGCACTTCAGACGCACTTCATCAGAACTGAGACAATCAACAACCTTATCATTGCTTGCTTGGATATTGGGGAATGGCTGGACTGTGAGTTTTTGCCACACCACATAGGGCATTGAGTCCACAGTTGCTGTGCATGAATATTCACCTGACCAAAAGTAAAACATAATAATTATAAACCATAGACTGTTAGGTTATATATGGCTAAGTCATCAAACATTCAACAAATCAAAGTAAACTCCAGTCCACATGTCATCCAGGCAACAATCAACTACATGCTTCTGTAAATGTCTCTTATTTTCCTATAAAAAGAGAGGACAGGAAGATATTACAACACATACACTGCCTATTCTATTCTATTTAATATACTGGTCAGTGTTTTTTCTTAGAAGGAGAGAAATAGAGTGCAACATAAAATACACTTTAAATCCCATCCTATCAGTTAGCTGCTTAGTGAAATTCCCCCAGAAGAAATGTTGTTATGATTTTTGTTGTGAATTCATCGAACCCGACGTTTCCTACGACAAATGCGGTGTCTGCGCTATGACATTTGCAAACTGAAAACACAGTTCTCCTCATGTATCACAAATCCTACGCACATCTAACTCATGGATGCGGCGCAAACTTTCGCAGTGGCTCCCTCTCTCTCCGTCTGTGGAGAGGACGAATCGAATGGTATTTCAATTCTCTGTATGTCTTTGATATTAATCACTCAAATTCATATTTCCACAACGAGAGAGCAAATAGAATGCAAACTCAACTGGGACCCACCACTGTCATCAGGAGTGACTTTTATCACAGTGAGTTTGGTATCCTGGATCAGGTACTTGTCTGAACTGGTCAGCTCTTGCCCATTTTTTTTCCATTTAATGCCACTATTTGCTGAAGTGTTAGATGATAATATCAGATTTACTCCGGGATATATTGGACTTGAGCTTCCATACAGTACTCCTTCCACTAAAATAAAAAAACAGACAGCTTTGAGACATTTATGATTATTTAATCATATACTACATAATGCAGGAGATTTGCTGCTGGCTCAAGTTATACAATAGCTCTTCATTATGGACTATATATATATATATTTGTAATATAGGAAAAAACATTTAGATAGAAGCAGTTCACAAAAAATGTTCAGTAACAAAAACAACAATGATAATAAAGGTCCTACCACTTTGACTGAATGCATCAGTGTTTACAGCATAACCAGCCGAACTGAGACTTTTCACAAGTTCTTGGTTTGCAGACGTCAAATTAATGTTAGTACTTGTAGCTGAAACGCTGTAGTCGACGATCACACTGCCGGGTCTGGTACAGATACAGTACAACACCTTCAGATGAAATCCCCCCACATTAGGAATAATTGCATTATTCATCTTTAAAAAAAAAACTCTGCAACCAATAAACCTTTTAATTATAGTACATGTTTAGTTCAACCAAGAAAACATGTCACTGCACCTAAAACCAGTCACTATTACAGCTTTGTAACCAGGGACACTTCTATAACTCCGGTCTATCTGAAAATAGAGCAGAGATGCAGTATTTACATCAGAACCATTCAGAACAGTGCCTCAACTACAAATGATGATGATGATGATCATAAGAAAAGTGCATTATAGTATATATTATGATGTAACTTACTTGGGTCTCAATATCATCCTTATATTTCTTGTATTTATTACTGTTTTTATCAGTGAGAGCGGTATCGAAGGTTTCTGTTAGTGTCATGGAGTAACCTATGGAATGGCTGCCTGTGGAGAACATAACTACTGAAGGTAAAAAAACCAAACAATTAACCAAAGCAGATTGAAAAAAGAACCAAAAAATTAATAAGAGATCCATCAAATACATGAGAAGAAGCATTATGAAATAAAATAAAACAAAATAACTGGTTTAAAAATTGCATTGGGTAAATAATGCCATTAAACTACAAAGAACGAGGATTATTCTAAACCCAACTGAATAACAAACTGTAAACAGTGAGAGATCAGCTCTGTTACCAAAGAAAAGAAAATATGATCTTCTACCTGCTGCTGGTTTCACTGACGCTGAAACAGCTGTAGTTGTTTTGCTATTGGTTGTAGTTATGTTAGTTTTGGTTATGTTAGTTGAGTTAGTTGTGGTTGGAGGAGTTATGCTTGTAGTTATGTTAGTTGTAGTTGGAGGAGTTGTGGTTGTAGTTATGTTAGTTGTGGCTATGTTAGTTGAGTTAGTTGTGGTTGGAGGAGTTATTCTTGTAGTTATGTTAGTTGTAGTTGGAGGAGTTGTGGTTGTAGTTATGTTAGTTGTGGCTATGTTAGTTGAGTTAGTTGTGGTTGGAGGAGTTATTCTTGTAGTTATGTTAGTTGTAGTTGGAGGAGTTGTGGTTGTAGTTATGTTAGTTGTGGCTATGTTAGTTGAGTTAGTTGTGGTTGGAGTAGTTATGCTTGTAGTTATGTTAGTTGTAGTTGTTGTGGTTGTAGTTATGTTAGTTGTGGCTATGTTAGTTGAGTTAGTTGTGGTTGGATGAGTTATGCTTGTAGTTATGTTAGTTGTAGTTGGAGGAGTTGTGGTTGTAGTTATGTTAGTTGTAGTTGGAGGAGTTGTGGTTGTAGTTATGTTAGTTGTGGCTATGTTAGTTGAGTTAGTTGTGGTTGGATGAGTTATGCTTGTAGTTATGTTAGTTGTAGTTGGAGGAGTTGTGGTTGTAGTTATGTTAGTTGTAGTTGGAGGAGTTGTGGTTGTAGTTATGTTAGTTGTGGCTATGTTAGTTGAGTTAGTTGTGGTTGGATGAGTTATGCTTGTAGTTATGTTAGTTGTAGTTGGAGGAGTTGTGGTTGTAGTTATGTTAGTTGTGGCTATGTTAGTTGAGTTAGTTGTGGTTGGAGTTATGGTTGTGGTTATGTTAGTTGTGGTTATGTTAGTTGTAGTTGGAGGAGTTGTGGTTGTAGTTATGTTAGTTGTGATTATGTTAGTTGAGATAGTTGTAGTTGGAGGAGTTGTGGTTGTAGTTATGTTACTTTTGGTTATATTAGTTGAGTTAGTTGTGGTTGGGACAGTTGTGGTTGTAATTATGTCAGTTGTGATTATGTTAGTTGAGTTAGTTGTGGTTGTAGTTATGTTACTTTCGGTTATGTTAGTTGAGTTAGTTGTGGTTGTAGTTATGTTACTTTTGGTTATGTTAGTTGAGTTAGTTGTGGTTGTAGTTAAGTTACTTTTGGTTATGTTAGTTGAGTTAGTTGTGGTTGGAGGAGTTATGGTTGTAGTTATGTTAGTTGTGGATACGTTGGTTGAGTTAGTTGTGTTTGGGGCAGTTGTGGCTATAGTTATGTTAGTTGTGGATATGTTGGTTGAGTTAGTTGTGTTTGGGGCAGTTGTGGTTGTAGTTATGTTACTTTTGGTTATGTTAGTTGAGTTAGTTGTGGTTGTAGTTATGTTACTTTTGGTTATGTTAGTTGAGTTAGTTGTGGTTGTAGTTATGTTACTTTTGGTTATGTTAGTTGAGTTAGTTGTGTTTGGGGCAGTTGTGGTTGTAGGTATGTTAGTTGGGATTATATTAGTTGAGTTAGTTGTGGTTGGGGCAGTTGTGGTTGTAGTTATGTTAGTTTTGGTTATGTTAGTTGTAGTTTTAATAGCTGTAGCTGTAGGTGTTGGACTAATTGTAATTATGTTAGTTGAAGTTGGAATGCCTGAGCTGTTGGTGCTGTAGGTTGAATTTAACACTGTTGAGGTAAAGAGACAATACATTTATAATAATAAATTAAATTCTAATGTTGAAAGCTCATAGATCAGATCTTATATAATGATCACAAAAAGTTTCAATGATTACATATTTCAAAAACAGTAAAACGACGGATTATATATATAATTAATTCATTCATTCATTATCTCCCGCTTTATCCTTTATTAGGGTCGCGGTGGGGTTCCCCATGTCCATCCAGGGGAGAACATCTCGGGCGCTGGGCAGATACACCCAGGACAGGGGGGCAATCTATCACTGGGCACACACTCACTCACACACACACACACACACTCTATATGGGGCAAATTTTGAGAATTCAATTGACTTGATCCATGTTTTTGGAAACCGGAGAATCTGGAGGAAACCCACGCAGACACGGGGAGAACATGGAAACTCCACCCAGATGGGGATTCGAACCGGGAATCCCTAATGCTGAGAGGCAAACGTGCTAAACCACTAAACCACCCTATATAATTAATTATTAAATATATTTCACATAGAAAACAATGACAGTATTTATAATTTATTTTTAAAAATGAACATTCTAAATCTAAAGAAAAAAAAAATTTACTAACCTTCCCGTTTTTCTCTGAATAGATTCTGTTAAAAAAGATAATAAGTAATAATAAGTAATATAAAGTAATATATATATATATATAATATATATATATACACGCACATGCACATGCACACACTACAGATTATAGATCTTACTACATCTAACAGTATATTAAATTAATTGAGTTAAAAAATAAATAAATAAAATAAATAAAAAATAAAAACCTTTGTACTGAAGTCTGTAGTTTCAGGTAGTCCATGTAGATCCAGAACAAACAAATTCAGAACCACAATGAGAGTGATGTGATGCTGCATATTTTTACCTGTTTATGATGAAAATAAAATAATATAAGTAAAAGGTAAATGTGGTAAATGATATGAGCAGCAAAACATATTCTATGGCAAAAAATGTTTATTAGTACCCTTCATAAGCAGTGTTTGGGGAAAAAAATTTCCAGTAGTAAAATAATTAATTAACTTAAATAGAAATTAATTGCTATAAGCTGCTGTAATCAGTACTTCGCCGTTTCAACAGGTTCATTTAAACAGCTCAAATTAGAATAGAAACTAAAATACCAAATACTTTCTCAGATGACAAGTAACGTATGTGCATCAGTGTATTTAATAAAGACCTTGACTTACAGTTAAAATATCAAATTTGTAATAGAAAACAATCTAAATAAATAGACAATAAATTAAGGAAGGTGAAATAGAAAAAAAAGTTGTGTAGATGTGATGTGATGCGATGCGATGCGATGCGATGCGATGCCAACCGTGAACAGCAGGCAGTGGGACGTTATATTCTCAACATTTTTTTTTTTTTTTTTTTGATAACGAGGTGTCTGGTGCTAATGCATTATGGTAAGGAAATTAGGAAGATGTTTGATGGATTGTGCGGTGATATAAAATCCTGCTTCAACAGTCAGTGTTGAACTTTCAGCTGGCATCGCCAAAAGAACACACTCTAATTACAGGCCCTGCTTTCATCTTTAGAGGAAGTAAAGATTTTGGGTGTTGACCTTTAGATTCTTTTTTCTCTTATAGAGTTGTAGGGTGGCTTAGTAGTTAGCACGTTCCCCTCTCAGCACTAGGGATTCCTGGTTCGAATCCCCATCTGGCTGGAGTTTCCATGTTCTCTCCGTGTCCACGTGGGTTTCCTCCGGGTTCTCCGGTTTCCTCCCACAGTCCAAAAACATGGATCAAGTCAATTGAATTCTCAAAAATTGCCCCATATAGAGTGTGTGTGTGAGTGAGTGTGTGCCCAGCGATGGATTGATCCTGTCTTGGGTGTATCTGCCCAGCGCCCGAGACGTTCTCCCCTGGATGGGCAAGGAGAACCCCACCGCGACCCTAATAGACGATAAAGCGGGAGATAATGAATGAATGAATGAGAGTTGTTAGGTTTAAAAAGTTATTCTGGCTGTTAATTTAAAGTATCTACTCACACAGACAGGTGTTTTTAAGTTTAAAGTTCTGGAAAATTAATACACAAAATACCTTAATGTTTTTAACCTGGTTTTTGCTTGGAAATATGGCCCATACATCCTAAACTATGTTGCTTAGGTAATTAGACTACTGATGCTACCACATTAAGAAGAAATTTAGAACCAGTTTCATAAGTTCCTCTAAAACTAAAATAAAATAAAAAAAATCTAAAAAAAAAAAATCTTTTCTAATAAAAATACATAAACAGTTATATAAAAAAGTCTTTGAATTCTATTGGCTCATGTATCAGGACATCATTAAAACTTACTGATGCAGAAGGTCTTGAAATCAGAAATTAGTGGAAATGTGCCTCAGTGCATGGTGGGCAAAAAAAGAGCTTCCAGAAGTTTTAATATTTGTATAGATGAAACTTTAAAAACTTGAATGCTGCTTCACTTGAAGTCAGGATCTCAAACATTTAACATGTTAATGGAGGCCTGTAGACTCTGATGTAGCTCTCGGGTTTTTCTCTTGTCGTACGGTCTGATCTGATCCGGGAAGTTGTTGTTAGTGATTGTGGAAGTGATCGTCATTCTCTGAACTCTGATAGACTCAATAATGATGTACTGTTTCCATACGTTTGCATTTTACCCTAAATTTTGTATATTAATGACAGGGTATAGTTTGTCATGTCTGAAGTTGTATTTACTTAATTTTAAGACATGTTGCTTCACATGTCTTTATTAGGTCCTGTTACATAAAATTATTTTTAAAATATGTACTTTCATTTCACATAGCTGGATATACAGTAGATGTAATTTGTCAGATCTGAATGAAGCTGACTAAACTGGTTCATCTCTTTTTTAAATGTGATACTGAAAGTAACTGCAAACATCCAAGTTTTTTGAACAATATTTTTATAGCCACGTGTATACAGAATATGGTTGGCATCTTTTTTTATATTAATATATCAGTCTATAAATCTGTGAACTCCCCCAGGCATCCCAAAGATCTGTCAAATGTCATCACCTACACACTTCACATATTCTAAAGAATTAACCAAATGGATAAAGTCATTACTTTTGTGTTTATGCTATGTGTCCTTCATATTTTCCCTGAAGGATGCTGCACTTTCTATAGTCTAAAGCATTTTGCTGTATAGATGCCATTATTTTTAACTCGAGTACAGTCTTAAGAAAATAAATCAAAGTTTATGAAGCCAGTCTCTGCGTACACAACAATTATCAGATAATAATACCTTTAACTGTCTGTACAAGAAGTTTCACATTCATTAGAACACTTATATAATTAAGATGATTATGCCAGTGTCTCATTGACTGGAATCACAAGCTTACTATGGAACCTCGCATACATTCCATGTATTTCTGTGAAAACTTGTCTGAGTCTCCTTCCTCTTATACAAAAAGCATAATATAAAGTGTTTTTTAGTGATTCTGTCCTGCTGTATAATTTTACACTATAAAACTAAAACTGTACAGACTGTGTGCCATGACGCCCCATGTTGGCCACAGCACAGCATAAAATAAAATGGCTTTGAAACTGGGGTAGGAACAGACTTGTTGAAAAAAACACAGGTGACCACTGTGTATTAATATAAGCATTGGTTGTTTATGTTATCAGCTCTTAAAAATTAGAGTTTGAATTTAAAAAATAGTTGAATTTAACTTTAATATACGTCTCTGTGTTTAAGTATACAGATAATAACTTATCGATTAATTATTCAAAAGACTTCTAGATTTTAAAAAGTCAGTACAATGTAAACATCACATAAGACCGAAAACATGTTTTTCTTTAATGTTTAAGCTATTTTTAAGAGTTATTTTTTTTATATTTTGTATTTTTATAATGATTATTAATTAGTAATTAGTAATTAACTTAAAATACATCTTCAGTCATTTTTTACGATGAAATTAACTAAGGGTGCACAAAGTTTAAAATAAGACTGTCTTAACATCTTAACAGATCTGTATTTTATTTCAGGAATAGCAAATTTTAACACTTTAAATTGAATTTATGTTAAAATGTATCTTACCTTTATTGATCATAATGCCTGGAAGTAATTGCGTAATGACATTAATCAGTTCACACTACACACTTACATGTCAAATGAGAAATACTCAACGCTGACATTCATTTTAAACATTGAACGCTTGCTAAGCCAGTTTGTTTTGATTATTTCCTCATTCATTTCTGTAAGTTTATTAGAAGGTTACCATGACACCACTCTAGTTTCAGAGTATTTTCTAAATCAGAATAAAGTAAATCCTAAATCAAACATAATCTCTTCTTTTATCATTTATATATATATATATATATATATATATATATATAGAGAGAGAGAGAGAGAGAGAGAGAGAGAGAGAGAGAGAGAGAGAGAGAGAGAGAGAGAGAGAGAAATTCAGTGTTTGAGGTCACATAAAGAATTACAAAACATCAAAGCAGGTGTATATGTGTATATTGCATATTCCTGTCTCCAGTCCTCATACATTCTAACTTTTACACCTACATTAATGGATTTACTTTTGACTCATCTTTCTTTACACTTTTACATTTTAAATTATAACTTTATGAAATGTCATCCCTGTCAAGACAATCTTTCACTTTTATATCCTTTATGTCCTTTATGTCTTGACCAAAATGTCTAGAAACACTATGACACATCATTCATACTCTGCATGCATGTGCTGGTTTAAAAAGCAAGCAGCTTGAATAGAAGTTAAAATAGAAGTTTTAGAGGAGGATCCATACTGACAATTAAGAACAAAACAGAAAGTGAAAACAGTTTAGTGCATCAGTTTATTCATCTCACTTTCAACGCAGATGGATGAACAAATCCAGATAATGTTTTTGGCATCACAGACTGTAACTCAACTGTATATAAACCAAAAGCACACAAACCTCAAAGACCTAAAGCTACAGCTTTAAGAATCGAGGATCAGAACCATGTGAGAGGCTCATGAATCGAGCATGACCTCAGGTCAGTGATGCTAAAGGGGCATCTACAAACTATAAAATCATTGGGGTGTGGTAGCTCAGTGGTCAGGGTGTTGGTCTATCAATCTGAAGGTTGGGGGTTCAAATCCCAGGTCCACTGAAGTTACCAGTGTGGGTCCTTGAGCAAGACGCTTAACCCTCATTGCTCCAGGGATGTTGTGATTAACCCTGTGTTCACCTTGTAAGTCGCTTTGGATAAAAGCGTCCAATAAATGTCCAAATGTAATTGGGTAAACTTTTGTTCACATGGATTTTTCATTTATGACCTTCTGAGGGTCATATGTTATTCAATAAGGATGCACTTACTTTTTCTAATCACTATAACTTTTGGAAGTTTATGTTCAGGAAATTATGTACACAGGCAATTAAGAACTCTGAAAAAAAGCATTAAAGCTTAATGCACGTCATTCAAACATAAATCCTCTGTGTTTCAGAGAGAGTAAGGTGTGCATTGGGTATGCTACTTTTATCTTTTATCATAATAATTTATGATCTTTTATCATAATGTAATTTTTAGGATCAATATAAACATTAGACATTACCATTAGACATCTGTTTTAAAACTGTAATAATAATTAATAGAACACAAATATAATATATATATATATATATATATATATATATATATATATATATATATATATATATATATATATATATATATATATTGTTTTATAATAAAAACAAACAAAAAAGTTTGATTAAAAATAATACCAATAAACCAAAAATAGGTTCATAACACATAACGTCAGTGTAAATCAGACTAGTGGTGAAAAAAATCAATTCAATGGTGCTGTAATATTAACATATTTCAGCCACATTCAAATAAAAATTTACAGCTTCAAATATGGATGAAAAAGATGATCAAAGGACACATGGTATGATACAGTTTAAGAGGCATTAACATTAACAGACACTGACAGTCCACTGTGCATCACTATCAGAAGACCTGTCTGACTGATAAACACACACAACAAGCACCACCTTCAGGTTCAGTGGTTAATAATTGTGTCAGAGTTGCCAGAAGATGAAGATGAAGATGAAGATGTTGTTGAAATTCTGTATGGTTCTGAAACATTGAATATGTGTAATGAGAAAGAAGGTTAGTGTCTGTAGATGACCTGAACAGTAATTATGTTGTTCAAAGAATTAAAAATGGTTTACTGTACAGATAATGTATTAGAGTTTATAAAAGTTCAATAAATTTTTAGCTGCTTAAAAGTTTGCACATACGTCTCCGTCGTAGGTTCTGAATAAAAGGATGACTGGCTGTTGATGACAGTTCTGTATCTGAGCTCTGTGAGGAAATTATAAGATCAATATTTTAATATATCATAGAAATTAAATTTGCACAGCTTCATCATATTATCTCATAATTCTACAACCCTGTGTTTGTAACTCATTTTCATTTAAAAAATTATAATTAAAAATGATAATTAAATCATTGATAATTAAAAAATGTTATCTTGAGTATTTATTGTACATGGATTTATCATGTGAATTCTCAGATTGAATTTATATATTTTTATTATAAACTAAAGTTTTTATTACAGTGATGATAAAGATGAAGCAGCTGCAGTGAATTCAATAAACTTTGTTACCCGGGTTCGATTAGAGCTGAAGCTCATCTGTTTCAATGTTTTCTTCAGTGCTTCTCTGACCTGAAAATCAGAACATGTACTAAAGTACTACAACAAAAACTTCAACAGCAGTTACTTTACATCACGTGATCGAAATATACATAAATATTCCTTCATTTTAATTATTCAAATAAACATATTATTTCTCCTTAAATAGATAATTTAAAAAAATAATATTTGTCGGTTTCTAGGACTGTCCTCACATTGTATATTAGCAAACACGTACATGTGAGTTCTCTAAAACAAAGCTCTTCCTTAAACCAAAACACCAAAAAGATGTTGAGCTTACTCTAAAAATGTATTTAAGAAAAAGGCTGGAGTTTAAAGGGTTAATTAACACTGTGGTCATTAGAAAGGTGCTTTTTTAATAAAAATTTTTTTTTTTTACTATAAAGAAAATACAGACCTTCTTATCCAGAAGAACTCCAAAGACCAGAATAAAGAAGCCCTTTAAAAGAAAAGAACAGATTTGATTTTTAATATATGACGAGGTTTATAATAAAATAAACGAGGTGATAAAAATGTTATTAAAATATTAATGACTTGAGATTTTCTAATAAAAAATAAAATAAGTAAAATGTCGTCAAAACTGATTTCTTATACACTGGCAAATGTTTACTATGTTAAGTTAAAACATTTATTTAATTAACGGTTTAATTAATGATTTAGAAAACATCTTTATAAAAACCCTCGCCTGTAATGAGTTCAGAAATGCGAAGACTCCGTGAACTCCCACATTATCTAACACCATGGTTCCGATGCCGAACCCCCAGGTCAGACCAAACAAAGGGGTTAGAACTCCAACACATTTAGCAATGACCATCAGGACGTGTCGGTCATCAGATTGAGCACTTGCACCAACTCCCCTCCTCAGCATCTTACACAGAACCAGAACCAGAACCACCAGGTTTATCATGACAATGATCAGAGCAGGAATCACGAACGCCAGCAGAGCTTTAGTCTGAATCCAGTTCAACCAACAGTTAAATCCAGTTTGGATGTATCCTCCACCTCCAGCTGTAGATGCTACAGTGATGACGGCTATCAGTAACGGAGCTCCGTATCCAATGCTGAACGCTACAGCCATCAGCGTTCTCTTAGACAATCCAGAAAAGACCACGATGGTGCGATACAGGAGGAGAAGAGCCGAGAGCAACATCCAGAAGAAGAGAGCCAGATAAAAGAAGTGGCTGAAGAATGTTGATGCGATGCAGAGGTTCACGTTTTGGTTGTAGACCACGGCTGCACCAACGATGAAGCAGCAATCAGCGATCAGAAGAGACAAGGCGATGTTGACGATGGAGACGTGGCGCATGTAGGAGGTTTCATTTCTAGTCACTGATTTCCAGATGATCATTTCAATGAGGAGACACAGAACCAGGCTGCCCATGGAAATGCCCACTCCAATGTAGGAGATGAGGTCGAGGGCTTCATTACTCACGGACGCTGTGGACATCAGGATGGAGAACGAGGTGGTGTGATCACACTCACAGGTAACATTTCCATTTTGATCCTTCACTCTACATCCAGCTGAGTCCCATCCTCCAGAACCACTCAGAATACTGAAGTTCCAGAAAACACACTGTGGGTTTCTGAGGGTCTTATTTCTAGGAGTGTATGAAAGTGAGATGTTGTTTATTTTTGGTTTTGTCTGGATCATAACCACATCTGCGTTGATGCTGGTGTGGGCCTCTTCATTTCTGCTCTGATATCGAACAGGAAAGATGCTCAGATCTGAGAAAACGATGATGGTGAGGAACGTTGGCTTTGTAATCCCAGGGATGTTTATGTAGGTGGGTGACGTGTTACCAACTGATCCAGCAAAGCCTTCAGTGATGTTGCTTTTGGTGAGCTGGATGGATTTTGTTCCAAAATTTAAGCTTTGATCCGAAAGTCGAAATGCCAAAATCTCAAGAGCCTGCAGAAGTTCAGAACTTGTACTCATGGTGGCATTGTCCTTATTTAACCCTGCCCATGTGTTCCGAGCCTGGGCTGAGCCGATGACCTCCACTGTTGTGAAAGTTTCCTTAAAGTAAAACATCAGAACATAATTTAATGAAACACGTTTAAACTAACGTGTCTGGAGGGAGAAGAAAACTACAAAATTTTAAAGTCTTGGAAAAACTACGGAATAACTCAATATCAGAATTCACTCCGGGCCTTAAATTAATCCCAGCACCAATTTACGATCGGATGCCATCATCCAGATTAGTTAATTAATTAATTAATTAAATTAATTTATAAAATTAATTTATTGTTAATATCAAAATCTTGACACATTTATATTTGGACTTAAAACAGTACAACTAATGAACTAAAACTCACCTTCATTACATTTTCACCAATAAGAACAGATTGTGCATCGCTGGCAATGATTTTGATTATATTTATGATCGTTACTATGGTTACAGGAGACCTGGTTACTTCAGCAGCATGTGTTTGAACA
This sequence comes from Corydoras sp. C115, assembly GCA_019802505.1. Taxonomy (NCBI): domain Eukaryota; kingdom Metazoa; phylum Chordata; class Actinopteri; order Siluriformes; family Callichthyidae; genus Corydoras; species Corydoras sp. C115. Next base: position 115,130 of record JAFMOC010000412.1, on the reverse strand, counting down.
GCACTGCTGAGGTTTGTCATGAATTCTGGGATTGCTGTGAGGTCTAAATGCTAGAACACAAAGAAGAGCAGCATTCACTGTTAAACAAACGGCACATCTGATGTTACGAGATGTTAAATCAATGAACTCGGGAATCTGAGCCACGTCACCTCCACTGTGGATCTCAGGTTCTCAATGACTCCCAGCACACAGTGGTCTTCCACAGTCTCCCATCTCCCTGAACTGCACAGAGCCGTTTGATTTCCTGTCATTGTTCCATTACAGTCTGCAGTTCGTTTATCTCCCTCACGACCAGCGCCGAAAATGGCATTCACACAAGAGGATTCTGAAGCATATCAATGAATCATCTGTTCGTGATTGTTTGTGATTATGTTATGGTAGCTTTTCTGACTGATTTTGGCAGATCATGCTTAAAATTCTTACTTTGGTTAGTTGTGGTGATGATGATGTCCTTACTGTAACCACCCTGTATAAGCTCACATGTAAACGATGTTACCCCGCCGTTAACCTGACAGTCCATATTTTTATTGTAGTTACAAGTGATGCATTCGTTTGGTTCTGTGTAACACAGTTCAGTTTGTGATTATATACTAACAGCTAAGTTTCTATTTAATACCAGCTTTAGACTTTACTCATTACAAGAAGTGAATACACAGTTACTCCTGAGGTCTGACCTGCTGCTGCTGATGTGAAACATTCAGATGTGATCCATTTGACTTTATAACCTCGTTGAACGCAGCACTGCAGAGACACATTTACATTCCCACATTCCACAACTTTGTTGTTGCTCACTTGAATATTGGGATAAGAGAGGATTTGAATGTCCTGCCAGATAACGTAGGGAACGGAGTTCCACATTGTTGTGCATGCGAACTCACCTAAAGGTGAAAGAAATTACAGGATGGATGAACACACACCATATTAGTTTGAACATCAAATGAGAAGTACAGTGTATTAGTATTTTATTTTTATCAAAACAGTCAGAATGTAAAAAGCACTGTGTGTTGTTTGCTTCTGTCTAGCAACTTGTTCTTTCTTATTTTGCACTTTTTCTATCTTATCTTGTTGTTTTGTTTCAACAGTAATAAATAAAGGTTGTAAAATGAAAAGTCCTAGTTTAAAGTGAGGCATTTTAACCTGAAGGACCAATAAACTAGATGAACTGTACTGAAAGTCTCAAGGTCTTTATTTCAGGACGACTTGGAAATGCTTACCTGGCCTACACCTGACAGCATTGTGAAAAAGCTGCAACATGAAGGTCTTTCAAGTCAATTTGCTGAGACATCAATGCCTGGGAAGGCTGTCAGCTGTTTTATGTTTTTACTGTAAAGTGATGAGCTTGTCTACAATAACTGCTGATGTCTTTTCTCTGTGATGTTCTCATTTGTAAGTCGCTTTGGATAAAAGCGTCTTCTAAATGACTAAATGTAAATGTATGATGTTGTATTAATACACAGCTAATAACTGCCACAAATTCTGTTTTTATAGAATATCTATATATTTAATGATGATTGATTAATAAAGGGTATATGATTATGTTATATGACTGCTACACTAATGTCATCATCTGTACTCTTCACAGAAACATTTTGATATATATACACCTGTCAAATGTCTAAATGTCAAATGTAAATACTATAAATAAATGTTTTAAATGAAAGATTTATCTCTCTGCTGTTCATTGGAATATTAAATTCACCACTGTCGGCGTCTGTGGCGTTCTTCACTGTGAGGTTAATGCTGCTGATTATGTATTTGTTAGAGTTTGAGAGGTTTTGTCCGTTTCTGCTCCAGATGATGTTATTTTTTATTGGAGAGTAACAGGTCAGTGTCAGATCTTGTCCAGGATAAATGATGCCATTGTTTTCAAACAGCCCGCCCTTCTCTAAAACACAGAAACAAATGAAATTTAGAAAGAATCTGATCTCTTTGTTTTGAATGGAAATCTTTATGAAATATGACACTGCTGAAAATCCTTTACAAAATACAACCACCGAACTGCTGAGAACATTTCCTACCACTTCGACTAATGGCGCCATCGTTCACTGGATACTGCAGCGCAACAAGACCAGCAATGACGTCTTTGTTGGCCGACAACAAGTTTAGATCTTTACTTTTTGCTTTAATTACAAAGTCTGCTATAATACTGCCAGGTCTGGAAAATAAACACAGACTTTAATGACACACCCACACCATTTTCAAAAAAATGTCATCCCTTTATAAAACTTACTGATATATTAAAAAAACTTGCTTAAGTTTCCTGAATATTAACTTCTCAGCTGCAGCAGAAATTAAAACTGAAATATATACTGAAATAATACAATCACCTGAAATCAGTCACCGTTGCAGAATTAGAGATGTAAGTAGATAAAGTTCTGTAATGCATATCAATCTAAACACAATCATTATCATCATCATCATCATCATCATCATAAAACACAATAATGATTAAGATTCAGATTTGAACTTCAACACTTACTTCCCGTTCAATTTTTGTCTTGAAATCCTGGCACATTTTATTATTTGGATCCAGAAGTGAGAAGTCAAACGTCTTATTCACCGTTAATGTGAAACTCACCACTTCAGGACCTTTAATGATTTAATAATAAATTAAAATTTTGAAAATCTGTTACTTTTTACAAAACAATAAAGGTTTTGTGGTGACATTTATGGAATAAATATGTAAACTCTATATTTAACACTTTTGTTATTTAAAATTAAAATATTTAAATGTTTGTAGGGAACTGTTTAGACTGAAAAAAAAAACTCTAAATGTGTAACAGTGGAGTATAGAGATCATAGTAATATTTTAAGGAAAAGGAAAAGGTTATAAAAAAATACCTGTAGTGGTTGTAGATGTGGTCTTGGTGGTTGGAGGGGTTTCGGATGTGGTTGCAGGTGTTGTGGTTGTAGATGTGGTCTTGGTGGTTGGAGGGGTTTCGGATGTGGTTGCAGGTGTTGTGGTTGTAGTTGTGGTGGTTGGAGTTTTTTTGGATGTGGTTGCAGGTGTTGTGGTTGTAGTTGTGGTGGTTGGAGGGGTTTCGGATGTGGTTGCAGGTGTTGTGGTTGTAGTTGTGGTGGTTGTAGTTTTTTTGGATGTGGTTGCAGGTGTTGTGGTTGTAGTTGTGGTGGTTGGAGTCATTTTGGATGTGGTTGCAGGTGTTGTGGTTGTAGTTGTGGTGGTTGTAGTTTTTTTGGATGTGGTTGCAGGTGTTGTGGTTGTAGTTGTGGTGGTTGGAGTCGTTTTGGATGTGGTTGCAGGTGTTGTGGTTGTAGTTGTGGTGGTTGAAGTTGCTAAAACCGTGGTGGCCAGAGTCATAGGTACAATAGTTCTAGCTTCAGTGGTTGTGGTTGTTGTGGTTGGAGATTTGGTTGTAGTGTTTGGAGTCTTGGTTGTAGAAGTTGAGACAGAAGTACTTGGAGTCTCTGTGGCTGTAGTTGATGTTGGGGTGGTTAAAGTCTTGGTTGTTGAAGTTTGAGCAGATGTAGTTGGAGTCTCTGTGGTTGTGGTTGTTGTCAGTGTGGTTGGAGTCTTGGTTGTTGAAGTTGGGGCAGATGTAGTTGGAGTCTCTCTGGCTGTAGTTGATGTCAGGGTGGTGGTTGGAGTCTTGGTTGTTGAAGTTGGGGCAGATGTAGTTGGAGTCTCTGTGGCTGTGGTTGTTGTCGAGGTGGTTAAAGTCTTGGTTGTTGAAGTTGGGGCAGATGTAGTTGGAGTCTCTGTGGCTGTGGTTGTTGTCGGGGTGGTTGGAGTCTTGGTTGTTGAAGTTTGGGCAGATGTAGTTGGAGTCTCTGTGGTTGTGGTTGTTGTGGTTGGAGTCTTGGTTGTTGAAGTTGGGGCAGAGGTAGTTGGAGTCTCTGTGGCAGAGGTTGTTGTCAAGGTGGTTGGAGTCTTGGTTGTTGAAGTTGAGGCTGAGGTAGTTGGAGTCTCTGTGGCTATAGTTGATGTCAGGGTGGTTGGAGTCTTGGTTGTTGAAGTTGGGGCAGATGTAGTTGGAGTCTCTGTGGCAGAGGTTGTTGTCAAGGTGGTTGGAGTCTTGGTTGTTGAAGTTGAGGCTGAGGTAGTTGGAGTCTCTGTGGCTATAGTTGATGTCAGGGTGGTTGGAGTCTTGGTTGTTGAAGTTGGGGCAGATGTAGTTGGAGTCTCTGTGGCTGTGGTTGTTGTCAGGGTGGTTGGAGTCTTGGTTGTTGAAGTTGGGGCAGAGGTAGTTGGAGTCTCTGTGGCTGTGGTTGATGTCAGGGTGGTTGGAGTCTTGGTTGTTGAAGTTGGGGCAGATGTAGTTGGAGTCTCTGTGGCTGTGGTTGTTGTCGGGGTGGTTGGAGTCTTGGTTGTTGAAGTTTGGGCAGATGTAGTTGGAGTCTCTGTGGTTGTGGTTGTTGTGGTTGGAGGCTTGGTTGTTGAAGTTGGGGCAGAGGTAGTTGGAGTCTCTGTGGTTGTAGTTGATGTCAGAGTGGTTGGAGTCTTGGTTGTTGAAGTTGGGGCAGAGGTAGTTGGAGTCTCTGTGGCTATAGTTGATGTCAGTGTGGTTGGAGTCTTGGTTGTTGAAGTTGGGGCAGAGGTAGTTGGAGTCTCTGTGGTTGTGGTTGTTGTCAAGGTGGTTGGAGTCTTGGTTGTTGAAGTTGGGGCAGAGGTAGTTGGAGTCTCTGTGGCTGTAGTTGATGTCAGAGTGGTTGGAGTCTTGGTTGTTGAAGTTGGGGCAGATGTAGTTGGAGTCTCTGTGGCTGTGGTTGTTGTCAGGGTGGTTGGAGTCTTGGTTGTTGAAGTTTGGGCAGATGTAGTTGGAGTCTCTGTGGTTGTGGTTGTTGTGGTTGGAGTCTTGGTTGTTGAAGTTGGGGCAGAGGTAGTTGGAGTCTCTGTGGCTGTAGTTGATGTCAGTGTGGTTGGAGTCTTGGTTGTTGAAGTTGGGGCAGATGGTAGTTGGAGTCTCTGTGGCTGTGGTTGTTGTCAGGGTGGTTGGAGTCTTGGTTGTTGAAGTTGGGGCAGATGTAGTTGGAGTCTCTGTGGCTGTAGTTGATGTCGGGGTGGTTGGAGTCTTGGTTGTTGAAGTTGGGGCAGATGTAGTTGGAGTCTCTGTGGTTGTGGTTGTTGTGGTTGGAGTCTTGGTTGTTGAAGTTGGGGCAGAGGTAGATGGGGTCTCTGTGGCTGTGGTTGTGTCGGTGGTTGGAGTCTTGGTTGTTGAAGTTGGGGCAGAGGTAGTTGGAGTCTCTGTGGCTGTAGTTGATGTCAGGGTGGTTGGAGTCTTGGTTGTTGAAGTTGGGGCAGAGGTAGTTGGAGTCTCTGTGGCTGTGGTTGTTGTCGGGGTGGTTGGAGTCTTGGTTGTTGAAGTTGGGCAGATGTAGTTGGAGTCTCTGTGGTGTTGGAGTTGTTGTTGAAGTTGGGGGCAGGTTGGAGTCTTGGTTGTTGAAGTTTGGGGCAGATGTAGTTGGAGTCTCTGTGGCTGTGTTGATGTCAGGGTGGTTGGAGTCTTGGTTGTTGAAGTTGGGGCAGAGGTAGTTGGAGTCTCTGTGGCTGTGGTTGTTGTTTGGAGTCTTGGTTGTCAAGTGGTTGGAGTCTTGGTTGTTGAAGTTGGGGCAGAGGTAGTTGGAGTCTCTGTGGATGTCTTGGTTGTCTGTTGGGGCAGATGTGGTTGGTCTCTGTCTTGGTTGTTGAAGTTTGGAGGCTTGAGTAGTTGGGGCAGTCTCTCTGTGGCTGTGGTTGTTGTCAGGGGTGGTTGGAGTCTTGGTTGTTGAAGTTGGGGCAGATGTAGTTGGGGGGCTTGTCTCTGTGGTTGTTGTCAGGTGGTTGTCTTGGTGGTTGAAGTTGGGGCAGATGTAGTTGGAGTCTCTGTGGCTGTAGTTGATGTCGGGGTGGTTAGAGTCTTGGTTGTTGAAGTTGGGGCAGAGGTAGTTGGAGTCTCTGTGGCTGTGGTTGTTGTTGGGGTGGTTGGAGTCTTGGTTGTTGAAGTTGGGGCAGATGTAGTTGGAGTCTCTGTAGCTGTGGTTGTTGTCGGGGTGGTTAGAGTCTTGGTTGTTGAAGTTGGGGCAGAGGTAGTTGGAGTCTCTGTGGCTTGTAGTTGATGTCGGGGTGGTTAGAGTCTTGGTTGAGTCTGGTTGTAGTTGGAAGTCTGTGGCTGGGGTTGCAGGTGGTTGGAGTCTTGGTGTTGAAGTCTCTGTGGTTGTGTCTCTGTTGTGGTTGTTGTCAAGGTTAGAGTCTGTTGTTGTAAGTTGAGCTTGGTATTTGAGGTTGTGCTGGTTGTAGTAGTGGAGTCTCTGTGGTTGGAAGTTGCTTGTAGTTGATCTCTGTGGGTGGTTAGCTGGTGATCTCTTGGGTCGTGTGTTTGTCTTGTTGTCTCTCCATCTTGTTGAAGTTGGGGCAGAGTAGTTGGAGTATCTCTGTGGGTATCTGTGGTTGTTGTAGTTGGGTAATCTCTGTGGTTGTTGCTGGTTGTAGTTGTAGTTGGTATCTCTGTGGTTGTGCTGGTTGTAGTTGGTATCTCTGTGGTTGTGCTGGTTGTAGTTGGTATCTCTGTGGTGTGCTGGTTGTAGTTGGGATCTCTGTGGTTGTGCTGGTTGTAGTTGGTATCTCTGTGGTTGTGCTGGTTGTAGTTGGGATCTCTGTGGTTTGTTGTGCTGGTTGTAGTTGGAGTCTTGGTTGTGAAGTTGGAATCTCTGTGCTGTTGTAGTTGGTATCTCTGTGGTTTGTGCTGGTTGTAGTTGGTATCTCTGTGGTTGTGCTGGTTGTAGTTGGTATCTCTGTGGTTGTAGTTGGAATCTCTGGGTTGTGCTGGTTGTAGTTGGTATCTCTGTTCTTGGTTCTGTGGTTGTCTGGTTGTAGTTGGTATCTCTGTGGTTGTGTGGTTGTAGTTGGTGATCTCTGTGGTTGTGCTGGTTGTAGTTGGGGCTGTGGTTGTGCTGGTTGTAGTTGGAGTCTCTGTGGTTGTGCTGGTTGTAGTTGGTAATCTCTGTGGTTGTGCTGGTTGTAGTTGGAATCTCTGTGTTGTGCTGGTTGTAGTTGGTATCTCTGTGGTTGTGCTGGTTGTAGTTGGTATCTCTGTGGTTGTGCTGGTTGTAGTTGGTATCTCTGTGGTGTGCTGTTGTGCTGGTTGTGCTGTAGTTGGTATCTCTGTGGTTGTGCTGGTTGTAGTTGGTATCTCTGTGGTTGTGCTGGTTGTAGTTGGTATCTCTGTGGTTGTGCTGGTTGTAGTTGGTAGATCTCTGTGTTGTGCTGGTGGTATCTCTAGTTTGTGGGTTGTATCTCTGTGGTTGTGCTGGTTGTAGTTGGTATCTCTGTGGTTGTGCTGGTTGTAGTTGGTATCTCTGTGTTTGGTTGTAGTTGGTATCTCTGTGGTTGTGCTGGTTGTAGTTGGTATCTCTGTGGTTGTGCTGGTTGTAGTTGGTATCTCTGTGTTTGTGCTGGTTGTAGTTGGTATCTCTGTGGTTGTGCTGGTTGTAGTTGGTATCTCTGTGGTGGTGTAGTGGTATCTCTGTTTGTAGTTGGTATCTCTGTGGTTGTGCTGGTTGTAGGGTATCTCTGTGGTTGTGCTGGTTGTAGTTGAGATCGCTGGTATCTCTGTGGTTGTGCTGGTTGTAGTTTCTGTGGTTGTGCTGGTTGTAGTTGGTATCTCTGTGGTTGTGCTGGTTGTAGTTGGTATCTCTGTGGTTGTGCTGGTTGTAGTGGTATCTCTGTGGTTGTGTGGTTGTAGTTGGCATCTCTGTGGTTGTGCTGGTTGTAGTTGGTATCTCTGTGGTTGTGCTGGTTGTAGTTGGAGAGCCATCTCTGTGGTTGTGCTGGTTGTAGTTGGTATCTCTGTGGTTGTGCTGGTTGTAGTTGTGATCTCTGTGTCTGTGCTGTTGTGTGGTATCTCTTGTAGTGCTGGTATTGGGATCTCTGTGGTTGTGCTGGTTGTAGTGGTATCTCTGGGTTGTAGTTGGTATCTCTGTGGTTGTGCTGGTTGTAGTTGGTATCTCTGTGGTTGTGCTGGTTGTAGTTGGTATCTCTGTGGTTGTGCTGGTTGTAGTTGGTATCTCTGTGGTGGTTGTTGTGCTGGTTGTAGTTGGTATCTCTGTGGTTGTGCTGGTTGTAGTTGGTATCTCTGTGGTTGTGCTGGTTGTAGTTGGGATCTCTGTGGTTGTGCTGGTTGTAGTTGGAATCTCTGTGGTTGTGCTGGTTGTAGTTGGTATCTCTGTGGTTGTGCTGGTTGTAGTTGGTATCTCTGTGGTTGTGCTGGTTGTAGTTGGTATCTCTGTGGTTGTGCTGGTTGTAGTTGGGATCTCTGTGGTTGTGCTGGTTGTAGTTGGGATCTCTGTGGTTGTGCTGGTTGTAGTTGGTATCTCTGTGGTTGTGCTGGTTGTAGTTGGTATCTCTGTGTTATGTGTGCTGGTTGTAGTGTGGGATCTCTGTGGTTGTGCTGGTTGTAGTTGGGATCTCTGTGGTTGTGCTGGTTGTAGTTGGAATCTCTGTGGTTGTGCTGGTTGTAGTTGGTATCTCTGTGGTTGTGCTGGTTGTAGTTGGTATCTCTTGTGTGGTTGTGGTATGTGGTTGTAGTTGGGTATCTCTGTGGTTGTGCTGGTTGTAGTTGGAATCTCTGTGGTTGTGCTGGTTGTAGTTGGTATCTCTGTGGTTGTGCTGGTTGTAGTTGGAATCTCTGTGGTTGTGCTGGTTGTAGTTGGTATCTCTGTGGTTGTGCTGGTTGTAGTTGGTATCTCTGTGGTTGTGCTGGTTGTAGTTGGTTGTCTTGGCATCTCTGTGGTTGTGCTGGTTGTAGTTGGGATCTCTGTGGTTGTGCTGGTTGTAGTTGGAATCTCTGTGGTTGTGCTGGTTGTAGTTGGCATCTCTGTGGTTGTGCTGGTTGTAGTTGGTATCTCTGTGGTTGTGCTGGTTGTAGTTGGTATCTCTGTGGTTGTGCTGGTTGTAGTTGGTATCTCTGTGGTTGTGCTGGTTGTAGTTGGTATCTCTGTGGTTGTGCTGGTTGTAGTTGGTATCTCTGTGGTTGTGCTGGTTGTAGTTGGGATCTCTGTGGTTGTGCTGGTTGTAGTTGGTATCTCTGTGGTTGTGCTGGTTGTAGTTGGGATCTCTGTGGTTGTGCTGGTTGTAGTTGGAATCTCTGTGGTTGTGCTGGTTGTAGTTGGTTGTGCTGGTTCTGTTGGTATCTCTGTGGTTGTGCTGGTTGTAGTTGGTATCTCTGTGGTTGTGCTGGTTGTAGTTGGTATCTCTGTGGTTGTGCTGGTTGTAGTTGGTATCTCTGTGGTTGTGCTGGTTGTAGTTGGATCTCTGTGGTTGTGCTGGTTGTAGTTGGTATCTCTGTGGTTGTGCTGGTTGTAGTTGGGATCTCTGTGGTTGTGCTGGTTGTAGTTGGGATCTCTGTTGTGGTTGTAGTGCTGGTTGTAGGTTGTAGTTGGCATCTCTGTGGTTTGTGCTGGTTGTAGTTGGTATCTCTGTGATTGTGCTGGTTGTAGTTGGGATCTCTGTGGTTGTGCTGGTTGTAGTTGGTATCTCTGTTGTTGTGCTGGTTGTAGTTGGGATCTCTGTGGTTGTGCTGGTTGTAGTTGGAATCTCTGTGGTTGTGCTGGTTGTAGTTGGTATCTCTGTGGTTGTGCTGGTTGTAGTTGGTATCTCTGTGGTTGTGCTGGTTGTAGTTGGCATCTCTGTGGTTGTGCTGGTTGTAGTTGGGATCTCTGTGGTTGTGCTGGTTGTAGTTGGTATCTCTGTGGTTGTGCTGGTTGTAGTTGGGATCTCTGTGGTTGTGCTGGTTGTAGTTGGCATCTCTGTGGTTGTGCTGGTTGTAGTTGGGATCTCTGTGGTTGTGCTGGTTGTAGTCTCTCTGTGGTTGTGCTGGTTGTAGTTGGTATCTCTGTGGTTGTGCTGGTTGTAGTTGGTATCTCTGTGGTTGTGCTGGTTGTAGTTGGTATCTCTGTGGTTGTGCTGGTTGTAGTTGGTATCTCTGTGGTTGTGCTGGTTGTAGTTGGCATCTCTGTGGTTGTGCTGGTTGTAGTTGGCATCTCTGTGGTTGTGCTGGTTGTAGTTGGTATCTCTGTGGTTGTGCTGGTTGTAGTTGGTATCTCTGTGGTTGTGCTGGTTGTAGTTGGTATCTCTGTGGTTGTGCTGGTTGTAGTTGGTATCTCTGTGGTTGTGCTGGTTGTAGTGGTATCTCTGTGGTTGTGCTGGTTGTAGTTGGTATCTCTGTGGTTGTGCTGGTTGTAGTTGGTATCTCTGTGGTTGTGCTGGTTGTAGTTGGTATCTCTGTGGTTGTGCTGGTTGTAGTTGGTATCTCTGTGGTTGTGCTGGTTGTAGTTGGTATCTCTGTGGTTGTGCTGGTTGTAGTTGGTATCTCTGTGGTTGTGCTGGTTGTAGTTGGTATCTCTGTGGTTGTGCTGGTTGTAGTTGGTATCTCTGTGGTTGTGCTGGTTATACTTGGTATTTCTGTGGTTTTGCTAGTTGTAGTTGAGATCGCTGAGGTTTTGTCGGTTGTAGTTGGGATCTCTGTGATTGTGCTGGTTTTAGTTGGTATCTCTGTGGTTGTGCTGGTTGTAGTTGGTATCTCTGTGGTTGTGCTGGTTGTAGGTGGTATCTCTGTGGTTGTAGTTGGTATCTCTGTGGTTGTGCTGGTTGTAGTTGGCATCTCTGTGGTTGTGCTGGTTGTAGTTGGCATCTCTGTGGTTGTGCTGGTTGTAGTTGGCATCTCTGTGGTTGTGCTGGTTGTAGTTGGTAACTTTGTGGTTGTGCTGGTTGTAGTTGGTATCTCTGTGGTTGTCCTGGTTGTAGTTGGTATCTCTGTGGTTGTGCTGGTTGTAGTTGGCATCTCTGTGGTTGTGCTGGTTGTAGTTGGGATCTCTGTGATTGTGCTGGTTGTAGTTGGAATCTCTGTGGTTGTGCTGGTTGTAGTTGGCATCTCTGTGGTTGTGCTGGTTGTAGTTGGCATCTCTGTGGTTGTGCTGGTTGTAGTTGGCATATCTGTGGTTGTGCTGGTTGTAGTTGGTATCTCTGTGATTGTGCTGGTTGTAGTTGGTATCTCTGTGGTTTTGCTGGTTGTAGTTGGGATCTCTTGGGTTTTGATGGTTGTACTTGGTATCTCTGTGGTTTTGATGGTTGTAGTTGGGATCTCTGGGATTTTCATGGTTGTGGTTGGGATCTCTTGGGTATTGATGGTTGTTGTTGGGATCTTTAGAGTTGTAGTTGCTGTTGTTAAGAGTTTCATGAAATTACAACAATAATTTTTGCCTTGTAAATTTATTCAAGTATTTATATTTATATAATTCTCTTTAATTTAGCTTGTACTTTTCTTTGTTTTTGAGAATGAACATTATTTGTTTTATTAAAATACGCCACAATAAAAACAAAAAGTCTCATAATTTTGAGTGCCACACATGTTTTTATCACTATGAGTGACCGTCCCGGGACATGTTCCATCAATGAGGATTACAGGATTTTTCATACAGTCTTTAGGACCAATTGGACAAACAATCACATGTCCAGATGTATGCTGCTCCATTTCCCAAACACACTGTAAAAACTAAAGGTAAATCAGGAGCAATGTTACTTCACCCTCTATGTATGATATGGACTTCATTACATACTGCAGACAGACATCAGGAACCGCAATCCTGTAGTCTTTAGACTATCTTACTAATTTAAAAAAATGATTTTTACTAATTTAAAAAAATGAAGTTTTCATCTGTGGGTGGTGAAACCAGGTGGATGTGATGTAGTTGGAGCTTCCTTCATGTTGTGTGCAAATTACCTGCGATGTATGAAGTTTCATGTTGTGATTGTGGCTCCACCCCACAGAGCAATATCAGCAATATGGCACCACATCCCAGATAATACTGAAACTTCCCTGTGTGATAAAACATTAAGAGTTTATTAAGAGAGAGAAATTTAACATGAAATCGTGATTATGAACAGAACTGAATAGTCTGCGTGGGATTTTTATTTATTTTCAGTTTTAGATTATATTTAAAAGCCTGTTTCTAAAAAAAACCTTTATAAACTCAATTAAAAATACAATACAATACACTGAAAATACAAATGTTTATGGTTCATCTGCAAATTGATGCTAATGTTAAAAAGATGTTGCTTCTGGTCTCCTGAAAACTCACTTTACAGATTCAACAATACACCACCCTCCAGACCTGCTCAAATAATATGCGACCATAAGAGGGGGGGCTGGGGGGAAGTTGGTCATAAATTTAGAAATAAATATATTCACATACAATGTTCATTTTGAACAAACCCCACTTGAGCAGAACTGGTACATGGAGCAGTTAAAAATAAAATAAAGGTAAAAGTCTTTTGGTTGCCACATTAAAGCAAAACAACACAAACCCAGATCATTTCCTGGAAAGTTGAATTTGAATAAATCTGAAGGCTCACCGTTATCACACATGACGTTCACTGAGAGTTTCTGATGTTGTTACTGGAAGATAAAGAAGGAAGTGTTGAGATTTTAGTTGTTATTTTTACAGTGAACAACAATGCTGAGATGACGCACTGCCTTCATTGTCATTTTTCGCCGCGGAAAACACCTGCGGCTTCTTAATGACTTTGTTTTCATATCTGATTCTTCATTCAAATTTGAATATTTAAAAAATTCATTATTGTGTGTTGATAGTAAAATAGCTGTGCAAAATGTTAATTTATAATTTTGTAGAAACTGGATTGATTTTAACAAGCTTAATAATAAAAAAATCTTTAAAGGATTAGCAGATGAAAGATCTTCAACTTTTTATCACTTTATCAACATGGTTGGGTAAAGTAAATGTGTCTCACTGTAATAAAGGTAGATCACTGATTGTTCTGTGTCAGTATGTCAGAACTGTAAGGTCAAGTTCCATCAATCATTCAGCAGTTTCAATATTTTCAAAACAATATAATAATAAATAACTTGATGTAAAAGTGATATTTGTAGAGTTCCACAGTTCTTACCACTCTTGGCTGTGGGTCGTTCATGACAGGGGAGATTGGATGCTGAAGTTTAACAGAACCACTTTTAATTCAGAACAACCTTGAAGCTTCTCAAAGCTGCAGATCATACGGACTCTCTCTCTCTCTCTCGCGCACTCACACACCTAGAGCCTAACTCGCCTCTAGTGGTTATATAGCTCTCTACATCATTTTAAACATAACATCATGTTAACATTTCCTTTCTACAATTATTATTATCTATTGTTCTTACATTTATAATATGTGGTTAGTACTTAAATCAATATTTTATTTAATTATAACCGCATTGTACATCTGAATTAATAATGAATAAACATAATGTTTTCAACACTTTAGGATTCAATAAATTCTCCACATTTACACTTTCATTAATAATTTAGTCTAAATCTAAAAAGCAGAATACATTTCTGTTTTACAGAGTGTGGTATAAATATCAGATCCATTGATTTATCATTGATACATTCAGATTAGATCAATAATATAGCTGTAAAGATGATAACAAGATTATTATGTAGATTAAAGAATAAAGAAGTCAACATTACCTTTTTGAGTTTTATCTCATTTCTCCTCATTAGGTCTGGGTTCCATGTCTGTAAGTTCCGTTGGTGATGATCTGACAGATTCAGAGGCTTCAGATCGATCTCACTCTCATACAGCTGATAAACCGGACAATTATTATCTATGATGTGTTTACAATTATTATATGGTCTGATTCAAAGGCCTAAATTAGATATCATTGTTATACACCTGATGAACTGATTTACATTTCTCCTCATTGGTTCTGTATGTTTGTTAGTTGTGATCTGACAGATTCAGAGGCTTTAGATAGATCTCACTCTCATACAGCTGATAAACCGGTTTACACTTCTCTTCATGTTTCCTCATTCCATTCTGCAATCTGCAAATTAAAGACTTCAACATGTGTCCATCATAAACATCTACATACAGAGACTAAAACTCAAGAGAAGAACTGTGAGGGAATAGAGAAGTTAAGATCAACACAGACTGTTATGATTCCCCCATGTCCCCAAGTAGTGAAGATAAGAAACAATTTTATTAAAAAACAAATGAGGGCTCGCATTCAAAACCATGAACACAAAGAGTAACGTAAACGCAGAGGACGGCCATCGGTTCCTTCAAGGTTAAAAATATCTAAATCACAGAATGATGATAGTTATCTTTTTTCATGAATACTTAATAATTTCAAAAGCTCTGTCTGTGTTTCTTCATTAGCACAGCTTCCAGATGTGTAATTTCTTATTAAAGCAGTAACCAATTGTTCCTTCTTATTAGGTTAATTGACTTGTTTTGGTCATTGGTTTGTTTTTGTGCATGTGGTCGGTTGTTCATGTATTTAGTTTGTGTTCCCGTTCCTCCGGGCACGTTGTTACTTTAATGTTTGCTGGTGTTTTGTTACCTCTCTGTTCTTCGTGTTCTTACACCTTTAAATAAAACCCTTTTTGCTGTTACCTGTTGTGCCTGGCTCCCTTCGGTGCGTTAGGGCGCTTCGGCTCTGCGCTTCCAATGCGCAGCCGTCCGTTCATCCCGAGGTAAGCAAGTCTGACACCAATCACATTTCAGCATCAGTCAAAGAAATCAGGTCAAACTTTATTGGTCACATGTGCAGTTATACACAGAACATCTTTCAGTGAAATGTTTGGAATGACAGTCTGCTCACACGAGGATGTTTACAGATCAGAACAAAAAACTTTACAAACTTTCAATTTATTGAAATCTAAAGTGCAAGTGCAAAGTTTTAAGATTACATCAATACTGAAAAAATGCAATTCAATAAATTATACAATATAAAATAGAAGGATTAAAAAAAAAAGTTATATGTATAAAAATACAGATGCAGAGTTGGTGGTAAAGATGATTTGCATAAAGAAATTGTTGTTTGTGTTGTCTGTGAGAACATCAGTGAGACAGTCTGTCTGAAGGTCTGGCTCAACCAATCAGATTTGTACCAATCAGAGTACTTTTGATGAGCAAATTGACATTTATAATATTTATATTTTTATATAGCTGGAAACCTGCTAATTAAAATGAGGAAACTTAAAGTAATCCCTTATAACTTAAAGGTATAAATAAAAAAAACCTTTAGTCAAACTGCTCATTTGCTCTCTTCATTCTGTACATTCTTCAGACTTCATTTAATTAATAACTGTATCTGAGTTGATGGATGATGAGGATGGAGATGCAGATAAACCTGGAGAAGTGTAGATTATATCTGTAACGGCAGATAAGGTAAAAATCACATTTAAAACCCATGTTCTGTTCATTTGATTTAATATAACAGAGTTAGAAAATTGAATATAGAGCAGGAGTGAAGTTCAGATGGATATCAATCCTGAAGCTGCAACAGAAGCATTCCATCAGCCTTCACTCTCCATCGAGAGCAGAGCAGTGAGGCTCGTTTCAAACTCCAAGATGCTGTTTTTATTTTCAATGTTCACATAGAAACGTACACTCTCAATAAATACCAAACAGTTTACATACCACTCATTTGCACCGATCCTGCCTGATCATTCTGAAATGAAGATGACATCACATCAGTACGTCCAAATGGATTTAGTTTTGTATTCAGAACTTCTAAACATTCTAAAGTTCAAACTTACCAAACAGTTCTCCGGTCCAGATACCCGCTTCAGCACTGCTCTAACCTGAAACCATCCAAAATCACAGCACGTGTTACATAATACCTCAAAACCAGGAAGGTCTGATCACATGGCTGTACGCTCGTTACATCTGAGTGACTTAGTTAATGAGCACTAACAACCACCTGAAAGGCCTTCAAAATACTGACATTTTAACAACAACCTGGAAACGCATACCAACCACCAACCAACACCAACCAACACCAAAGGAAGCACTAAACAGAGTTAGCTGCTGTGTAATGATGTCACACACTTTAAAGCGTAACAGAGAACACCTACCCTGCCATCCAGAACGACTCCAAAGATTAAAATGAACAGGCCCTTCAATTAACAAACGAGATCATTTTAATAAATCTATAAAAAAGAATGATCTTTTCTCACAGTAATAATGAAATATAAACGAGTTCTGAAGATTATTACCTGTAATGAGTTGAGGAAGGAGAACACCACATGGACTCCAAAGTTATCTGACACCATGGTTCCGATGCCGAACCCCCAGGTCAGACCGAACAGAGGGGTTAGAACCGCTACACATTTAGCAATAAGCATCAGGATGTGTTGGTCATCAGATGGAGCATCTTTTCTCCTCAGCATCAGAACCAGAACCAGAACCAGAACCACCAGGTTTATCATGACAATGATCAGAGCAGGAATCACGAACGCCAGCAGAGCTTTAGTCTGAATCCAGTTCAACCAGCAGTTAAATCCATTTTGGACGTATCCTCCACCTTCAAGTGTAGATGCTACAGTGATGACGGCTATCAGTAACGGAGCTCCGTATCCAACGCTGAACGCCACAGCCATCATCTTTCTTCTGGATGCAGAAAAGACCACGATGCTGCGATACAGGAGGAGAAGAGCTGAGAGCAACATCCAGAAGAAGAGAGCCAGATAAAAGAAGTGGCTGAAGAACGTTGATGCGATGCAGATGTTTTGTTTGTAGACCACGGCTGGACCAACGATGAAGCAGCAATCAGCGATCAGAAGAGACACGGCGATGTTGACGATGGAGACGTGGCGCATGTAGGAGGTTTCATTTTTAGTCACTGATTTCCAGATGATCATTTCAATGAGGAGACACAGAACCAGGCTGCCCATGGAAATGCCCACTCCAATGTAGGAGATGTAGTCCAGGATGACCCGCTGGACGGCGCTCAGTGTGAATGGAGACATCAGGATTGAAAATGAGGTCATGTGATTGCATTCACATGTTATTCTTCCAGGGTCACTCTGTGAAGACTTCAATCTACATCCAGCCGTGTCCCATCCTCCAGAACCATTCAGAATACTGAAGTTCCAGAAAACACACTGCGGGTTTCCGAGCGAGGCGTTTTTGGGAACAAATGAAATTGAGATGTTGTTAATTTTTGGGACAGTCTGAACCACGACCACGTCTCCATTGATGACGGTGCCACCTTCAGTGCAGTTGCTGCAGATGGAGGTCCGTACAGGTAAGATCTTGTACAGTTCTGTGAGCACGATGATGGTGATGAAGGTGTTGTTTGTTATTTCTGTGATGTCTATGACGTTCATTGAATTTTCACCAAACGTTTCAGTAAACTTGTCGGATGTGTTGATTTTCTCAAGATGGATGGTGTCTGTGTGCATCATGAAGCTCTCATTCAGAAGGTTCCTCCCCATCAACTCCACGTAGTGCAGGAGTTCAGAACTGACGTTCGTATCGTTGCGTAGCTTCATCCATAAGGTTTGTATTAATTTTGATTCGATTTTGCTCAGCATTTCAAGAGCAATCTGAGGATAGAAATAAATAATCAGCTTACGACAATGAATTGATCAATGATCTATAATCAACAATCAGGCTGCAGTTCGATGATGATGGTGTGTAAAGATCGATGCACATCAACAGTTTATCTCTTATGATTTCGCAATGATCTAAAGAAATCTGAAACGTGGAACATGATATCTGTGGCTAGAGTTTTCAGAACCAATGGACCATGAGCTGCACTCGCTCCACAGTGGGCCGCGTTCACATAGAGAAGACTGACGATGGTAGATGCCCCCTGTTGTCCACATTGTACTATAGAACCTTAATGTTTTCTTACGAAAATGTGCAAAAAAAAAAATGCAAACAATTGGAAAGTACATGAAATAAAATGTTCATGCAGTTACCTTGATGAGGCTCTGGTTGAGTGATATATTCTCTGGGATTAAATGAGACATCTCTTTTATTGCGAAGCTGATCTCAGAAAGGTCTGTTATATTTGTTGCATTAATTGTATATTGAATCTGTAAATATATACATATATATAATTATAAATAGAATTAGATTTTTATCAAAATAGCTCTATAAGGAGAACTCTCTAATATGATATGTCGGGTAATTTAAAGTGAGTCACCTCTTCATCACAGTCTCCATACAGAACCTCTCTCTGAGTTCTAGCTGTAGATTTACTGTGAGAACAGCCGGAGTCTGAAAAGCACAGAGGCAATGAGTATGGTTTTAACTCTGAGGTGTGATGAAGGTCAATCAGACGCTGTGAGGTCCGTTAATGCAGCAGAACGTTCTGTAAAGGATGGACCTCAACAAGAATCCAAACCTCACGGTCTTTAAACAGAGGACTGTCCAGGTTCATATCACGAAGCGCAATAACACAGAATCAACACTGGAATGGAATCATGATTAGAACACAACGTTTTAAAATGTGTTAAGATCAAATACTCACTTCTGCTGGTCAGTTGTAAGGTCACTTCCTGTCTGAACTCAAGTTCAGTGACATCACAGGTGACATTCATTTCCTTTTCCTGACACGGGGTTTTAATGATGTCATAGCTACAGGAGATGCTGCCGGTTAAGTCTGTGCACCAAATACAAACACTCAATACACACACTCAATACAAACACTCAATACAAACACTCAATACAAACACTCAATACACACACTCAATACAAACACTCAATACAAACACTCAATACACACACTCAATACAAACACTCAATACAAACACTCAATACAAACACTCAATACAAACACTCAATACAAACACTCAATACAAACACTCAATACAAACACTCAATACAAACACTCAATACAAACACTCAATACACACAATCAATACAAACACTCAATACAAACACTCAATACACACACTCAATACAAACACTCAATACAAACACTCAACACACACACTCAATACAAACACTCAATACACACACTCAATACAAACACTCAATACAAACACTCAATACAAACACTCAATACAAACACTCAATACAAACACTCAATACACACACTCAATACAAACACTCAATACAAACACTCAATACACACACTCAATACAAACACTCAATACAAACACTCAATACAAACACTCAATACACACACTCAATACAAACACTCAATACAAACACTCAATACAAACACTCAATACAAACACTCAATACAAACACTCAATACAAACACTCAATACACACACTCAATACACACACTCAATACACACACTCAAACACTCAATACAAACACTCAATACAAAACACTCAATACAAACACTCAATACAAACACTCAATACAAACACTCAATACAACACTCAATACACACACTCAATACAAACACTCAATACAAACACTCAATACACTCAAACACTCAATACAAACACTCAATACAAACACTCAATACAAACACTCAATACAAACACTCAATACAACACTCAATACAAACACTCAATACAAACACTCAATACAAACACTCAATACACACACTCAATACAAACAAATACAACACACTCAATACAAACACTCAATACAAACACTCAATACAACACTCAATACAAACACTCAATACAAACACTCAATACAAACACTCAATACAAACACTCAATACAAACACTCAATACAAACACTCAATACAAACACTCAATACAAACACTCAATACAAACACTCAATACAAACACTCAATACAAACACTCAATACACACACACTCAATACAAACACTCAATACAAACACTCAATACAACACTCAATACAAACACTCAATACAAACACTCAATACAAACACTCAATACAAACACTCAATACAAACACTCAATACAAACACTCAATACAAACACTCAATACAAACACTCAATACAAACACACACTCAATACAAACACTCAATACACACTCACTCAATACAAACACTCAATACAAACACTCAATACAAACACTCAATACAAACACTCAATACAAACACTCAATACACACACTCAATACAACTCATACAAACACTCAATACACACTCAATACAAACACTCAATACAAACACTCAATACAAACACTCAATACAAACACTCAATACAAACACTCAATACAAACACTCAATACAAACACTCAATACAAACACTCAATACAAACACTCAATACAAACACTCAATACACACACTCAATACAAACACTCAATACAAACACTCAATACACACACTCAATACACACACTCAATACAAACACTCAATACACACACTCAATACAAACACTCAATACAAACACTCAATACAAACACTCAATACACACACTCAATACAAACACTCAATACAAACACTCAATACAAACACTCAATACAAACACTCAATACAAACACTCAATACAAACACTCAATACAAACACTCAATACAAACAATACAACACTCAATACAAACACTCAATACACACACTCAATACAAACACTCAATACAAACACTCAATACACACACTCAATACAAACACTCAATACAAACACTCAATACAAACACTCAATACACACACTCAATACAAACACTCAATACAAACACTCAATACAAACACTCAACAAACACAAACACACTCAATACAAACACTCAATACAAACACACTCAATACACTCAAACACTCAATACAAACACTCAATACAAACACTCAATACAATACACAAACACTCAATACAAACACTCAATACAAACACTCAATACAAACACTCAATACAAACACTCAATACAATACACACTCAATACAAACACTCAATACAAACACTCAATACAAACACTCAATACAAACACTCAATACAAACACTCAATACAAACACACTCAATACAAACACTCAATACAAACACTCAATACAAACACTCAATACAAACACTCAATACAAACACTCAATACAAACACTCAATACAAACACTCAATACAAACACTCAATACAAACACTCAATACAAACACTCAATACAAACACTCAATACACAACACTCAATACAAACACTCAATACAAACACTCAATACAACACTCAATACAAACACTCAATACAAACACTCAATACACACACTCAATACAAACACTCAATACAAACACTCAATACAAACACTCAATACAAACACTCAATACAAACACTCAATACAAACACTCAATCAATACACACTCAATACAAACACTCAATACAAACACTCAATACAAACACTCAATACAAACACTCAATACAAACACTCAATACAAACACTCAATACAAACACTCAATACAAACACTCAAAACAAACACTCAATACAAACACTCAATACACACTCAATACAACACTCAATACAAACACTCAATACAAACACTCAATACACACACTCAATACAAACACTCAATACACACACTCAATACAAACACTCAATACACACACTCAATACAAACACTCAATACAAACACTCAATACAAACACTCAATACAAACACTCAATACAAACACTCAATACAAACACTCAATACAAACACTCAATACAAACACTCAATACACTCAATACAAACACTCAATACAAACACTCAATACACACACTCAATACAAACACTCAATACAAACACTCAATACAAACACTCAATACAAACACTCAATACAAACACTCAATACACACACTCAATACAAACACTCAATACACACACTCAATACAAACACTCAATACAAACACTCAATACAAACACTCAATACAAACACTCAATACAAACACTCAATACAAACACTCAATACAAACACTCAATACAAACACTCAATACAAACACTCTCAAACACTCACATACAAACACTCAATACAAACACTCAATACAAACACTCAATACAAACACTCAATACAAACACTCAATACACACACTCAATACAAACACTCAATACAAACACTCAATACAAACACTCAATACAAACACTCAATACAAACACTCAATACACACACTCAATACACACACTCAATACACACACTCAATACAAACACTCAATACAAACACTCAATACAAACACTCAATACAAACACTCAATACAAACACTCAATACAAACACTCAATACAAACACTCAATACAAACACTCAATACACACACTCAATACAAACACTCAATACAAACACTCAATACAAACACTCAATACAAACACTCAATACACACACTCAATACACACTCAATACAAACACTCAATACACACACTCAATACAAACACTCAATACAAACACTCAATACACACACTCAATACAAACACTCAATACAAACACTCAATACAACTCACAAACACTCAATACAAACACTCAATACAACACTCAATACACACACTCAATACACTCAACAAACACTCAATACAAACACTCAATACACACACTCAATACAAACACTCAATACACACACTCAATACACACACTCAATACAAACACTCAATACACAAACACTCAATACAACACTCAATACAACACTCAATACAAACACTCAATACAATACACTCAATACAAAACACACTCAATACAAACACTCAATACACACACTCAATACAAACACTCAATACAAACAATACAAACACTCAATACAAACACTCAATACAAACACTCAATACAACACAATACAAACACTCAATACAAACACTCAATACAAACACTCAATACAAACACTCAATACAAACACTCAATACAAACACTCAATACAAACACTCAATACACACACTCAATACAACACTCAATACAAACACTCAATACAAACACTCAATACAAACACTCAATACAAACACTCAATACAAACACTCAATACACACACTCAATACAAACACTCAATACACACACTCAATACAAACACTCAATACAAACACTCAATACACACACTCAATACAAACACTCAATACAAACACTCAATCAAACACTCACACACACTCAATACAAACACTCAATACAAACACTCAATACAAACACTCAATACAAACACTCAATACAAACACTCAATACAAACACTCAATACACAACACTCAATACAAACACTCAATACAAACACTCAATACAAACACTCAATACAAACACTCAATACACACACTCAATACAAACACTCAATACAAACACTCAATACAAACACTCAATACACACACTCAATACAAACACTCAATACACACACTCAATACAAACACTCAATACACACTCAATACAAACACTCAATACAACACTCAATACACTCAATACAAACACACTCAATACACACACACAATACAAACACTCAATACAATAATACAAACACTCAATACAAACACTCAATACAACACTCACACTCAATACACACACTCAATACAAACACTCAATACACACACTCAATCAATACAAACACTCAATACAACTCACTCAATCAATACACACTCAATACAAACACTCAATACAAACACTCAATACAAACACTCAATACAAACACTCAATACAACACTCAATACAAACACTCAATACACACACTCAATACACTCAACACACTCAATACAAACACTCAATACAAAACACTCAATACAAACACTCATACAAACACTCAATACAAACACTCAATACAAACACTCAATACACACACTCAATACACACACTCAATACACACACTCAATACACACACACACTCAATACAAACACTCAATACAAACACTCAATACAAACACACTCAATACACACACTCAATACAAACACTCAATACAAACACTCAATACAAACACTCAATACAAACACTCAATACACTCAATACAATACACACTCAATACACACTCAATACACACTCAATACAAACACTCAATACAAACACAATACACACACTCAATACACACTCAATACACACACTCAATACACACTCAATAACACACTCAATACAAACACTCAATACAAACACTCATACAAACACTCAATACACACACTCAATACAAACACTCAATACAAACACTCAATACAAACACTCAATACAAACACTCAATACAAACACTCAATACACACACTCAATACACACACTCAATACACACACTCAATACACACACTCAATACAAACACTCAATACAAACACTCAATACAAACACTCATACAAACACTCAATACACACACTCAATACAAACACTCAATACAAACACTCAATACAAACACTCAATACACACACTCAATACAAACACTCAATACAAACACTCAATACACACACTCAATACACACACTCAATACAAACACTCAATACACACACTCAATACAAACACTCAATACAAACACTCAATACAAACACTCAATACACACACTCATACAAACACTCAATACAAACACACTCAATACAAACACACACTCAATACACACTCACTCAATACAAACACTCATTACAAACACTCAATACACACACTCATACAAACACTCAATACACACACTCAATACAAACACTCAATACAAACACTCAATACACACACTCAATACAAACACTCAATACACACACTCAATACAAACACTCAATACACACACTCAATACACACACTCAATACAAACACTCAATACAACACTCAATACAAACACTCAATACACACACTCAATACACACACTCAATACACACACTCATACACGCACTCAATACACGCACTCAATACAAACACTCAATACACACACTCAATACACACACTCAATACAAACACTCAATACAAACACTCAATACACACACTCAATACACACACTCAATACAAACACTCAATACAAACACTCAAACACTCATACAAACACTCAATACAAACACTCAATACAAACACTCAATACAAACACTCAATACAAACACTCAATACAAACACTCAATACACACACTCAATACAAACACTCAATACACACACTCAATACACACACTCAATACACACACTCAATACAAACACTCACGCACACTCAATACAAACACTCAATACACTCACTCAATACAAACACTCAATACAAACACTCAATACAAACACTCAATACAAAACACTCAATACAAACACTCAATACACTCAATACACACTCAATACAAACACTCAATACACACACTCAATACACACACTCAATACACACACTCAATACACACTCAATACACACTCAATACAACACTCAATACAAACACTCATACAAACACTCAATACACACACTCAATACAAACACTCAATACAAACACTCAATACAAAAACTCAATACACACACTCAATACAAACACTCAATACACACACTCAATACACACACTCATGCAAACACTCAATACACACACTCAATACAAACACTCAATTCAAACACTCAATACACACACTCATAAACACTCAATACAAACACTCAATACAAACACTCAATACAAAAACTCAATACACACACTCAATACAAACACTCAATACAAACACTCATACAAACACTCAATACACACACTCAATACAAACACTCAATACAAACACTCAATACACACACTCAATACACACACTCAATACACACACTCATGCAAACACTCAATACACACACTCAATACAAACACTCAATACACACACTCATAAACACTCAATACAAACACTCAATACAAACACTCAATACAAACACTCAATACACACACTCAATACAAACACTCAATACACACACTCAATACAAACACTCAATACACACACTCAATACACACACTCAATACACACACTCAATACAAACACTCAATACACACACTCAATTCACACACTCAATACACAAACTCAATACAAACACTCAATACACACACTCAATACACACACTCAATACACACACTCATACAAACACTCAATACACACACTCATACAAACACTCAATACACACACTCAATACACACACTCATACACACACTCAATACAAACACTCAATACAAACACTCAATACACACACTCAATACACACACTCAATACAAACACTCAATACACACACTCAATACACACACTCAATACAAACACTCAATACACACACTCATACAAACACTCAATACACACACTCAATACACACACTCAATACAAACACTCAATACACACACTCAATACACACACTCAATACAAACACTCAATACACACACTCATACAAACACTCAATACACACACTCATACAAACACTCAATACACACACTCGATACACACACTCAATACACACACTCATACAAACACTCAATACACACACTCATACAAACACTCAATACACACACTGTACATTTTCTCACATTTTTTCAAAGCACACGTCTTTTGTGATTTAATAAACGGTATATTTCTGACCTGCTGGTAAATTGGGGCAACGTGAGTTGTTCCATTGTGTGGTGTATTTCTCCTGAACGCAGCACCTCAGGGTTTCTCCACTTAAAATGAGACAATCCCTGACTTTATCGTTCGTAAGTTGGATATTGTCATACTGAACCGTAACCACATGCCAGATCTCAAAGGGCATCGGGTCCGCAACCGATGAACACAAATATTCACCTGAAAAAAGGATGAGGGGAGATGAATTAAGTGGTTAAACCATCCATGCATTATCTTCCGCTTTATCCTCTATTAGGGTCGCGGGGGGGTTCCCCATGACCATCCAGGGGAGAACATTTTGGCGCTGGGCAGATACACCCTGAACAGGCGGGCAATCTATCGCTGGGCACACACTCACTCACACAGACACACTCTATATGGGGCAATTTGGAGAATTCTTTTGACTTGAGGCAGCACAGTGGCTTAGTGGTTTAGCACGTTCTCCTCTCAGCACTAGGGATTCCCGGTTCGAATCCCCATCTGGGTGGAGTTTCCATGTTCTCCCCATGTCCGTGTGGGTTTCCTCCGGGTTCTCCTGTTTCCTCCCACAGTCCAAAAACATGGATCAAATCAATTGAATTCTCCAAAATTGCCCCATATAGAGTGTGTGTGTGTGTGAACCCGGCGGAAACCTAAGCAGACACGGGGAGGATATGGAAACTCCACGCATATGGGGATTCGAACCTGGAATCCCTAGTGCTGAGAGGAGAACATGCTAAATCACTAAGCCGCCGTGCCGCCTGTGGTTAAACTAATAAAACAGAGGAATTCATTCTAAATTCTGTTTAAAGACTGTAACTGATTTACTTGATCAGCTGAAAGTCGCCCGCTGACCCTGACCGTGGACTTGTTTGGGACTTACCCTTGTCCTCAGCCGTGACGTTGAGCACTGTGAGCGTAAGGTTACTGATTATAAACTTGTCTGATTGGAGGAGCTCTCGTCCATTTCTTCTCCACTTGATGTCATTAGTTGTTGAGTTACAGTTGAATGTGAGATTTAAGATGTCATCAGTTCCATGCTGTATGGTTGTGCTGTCTGTCAGTGTGTTGCTGAAACACATCCCCCACGGTGCTAAATTAAACAAAATAAAATACATTTAAAAAACAATGCAATTTTAACTTGCAACACTTTCCGTTAGCAATATGGCAGCCACATTGTTCCACTGCTTCAGCTAATTTCAGACAAATAAAGAGTTCTGGGGCGGCACAGTGGTTTAGTGGTTTGGCACGTTCTCCTCTCAGCACTAGGGATTCCCGGTTCGAATCCCCATCTGGGTGGAGTCTCCATGTTCTCCCCGTGTCTGCATGGGTTTCCTTCAGGTTCTCCGGATTCCTCCCACAGTCCAACAACATGGATCAAGTCAATTGAGTTCTCCAAATTGCCCCATATAGAGTGTGTGTGTGTGTGAGTGAGTGTGTGCCCAGCGATGGATTGGCGCCCTGTACTGGGTGTATCTGCCCAGCGCCCGAGACGTTCTTCCCTGGATGGGCATGGGTAACCCCCGCACAACCCAAATAGAGGATAAAGAGGAAGATAATGAATGCTCTACTGGTCACTGGTGGTAATGCCGGCACTACCTGATGGTACATCCGCACTCCCTATTGGACCCTGTTATGTGTTCATTCGTGAGATCTGATGCAGCTGTGTCATGTGACCAACCCTTAAGCATTTAAAACATTTCTTCGGTGAGCTGAGTGTTGGAAGATTGATTTATGTTGATTTATTGATTTCTGTTCAGGTCACATCGTGTGCTCTGGCGGTTTTTCACCCGGTGTCTTCTGCATTAAAGACCTTTGAACCACCTACAGTTTTGGACTCTGTCCGTTAAAGCCGTGGCCCGGCTGATTGGAACAGATTCACATGCAACATCAAAAGCATCCTGTGTGTGGATGATTGATCAGATTAACGGAGTTCAGTTCTATTTTACAGCACCGTCTCAAAGTAACAGACAGAACTGACCTGTTGTAGGGTCTGAGGCGCTCACGTCTGCGGTGCTATGTGGTGGATGACTGACAGACTTTAATGATGATTTCAGTTCCTCCATTAGCAGCCACTGCTCTCGGTTCATGTTCATTATTATAAAAAACTGTTGCGTGTCTGCGATGCAGGAAATTAAATGTTTTTTAATCACATGACACATTGTTTTAAAGTATGCAGAATAACATGGCATTACCGTTGTGCATTTCTCTGTGATCCAGCTGATCTTCTGTGAGATTAAACTAGATGATTAAAGTAAAAGTCATTAGGCTAGTATTTTTAAGTATTATGTAAACATTATATACATTTTATTAGTTTTGCTCGTTTCTATAGATGGACTTTGTAGTTGTACAGTTCCATTTTGTAGTTCTGTTCCTCTACTCTGTCAGGTTGTGATGATCACAGCAGGTATTATTTGGGTGTCTGTGATTGTGGATCTCTACAGTTCATAAATATGGTCCAGAAGACTAATGATTGTAGAAATCAGGAAGAAAATCCAATAAAGTGATTGGTTAAATTATCTTTACCTCACCAGCTGAGTCGGGCGATTCAGGGTGTGTCTCTGATGCCACCGTACAAATGTAGAGGAACAACACGGAACCGAATCCCAGAAAACGTTGTATGTTCCCTGAGTGATTAAAGATAAGAGCAGGTTGGTGAGAATAAACGCTGAATCATCTGAAATCCCCTTTGTGATCAGATTAATCAGTAAAGACGTCCTGATAAAGCGCAGTGAGCTCGAACCTTACCGTTTGCATGCATGATGGTCAGAGAAGCTCTGTAATGCAGATAGAGAGATCTTTATTGTCAGTATAACGAAGTTAAGGTGCACTGCTCGCTGCTATTACAAAAAATGACATTAAAAAACTATAACTTACATAAAAATGACTTTAAAGTAAATAATGATGTAAGAATGTCAAAAACGGCAAATAAAGACATACAGAGATTACAAATCACAAAATAACACCCAGACTTTCTGTCAGAACAAGTGGAATAAAATGCACCTTGCTCTTTAAGTGGAACATTGTAAAATACCCCACCCTCATTCCGGAAGGTGCATTGTGGGGACTTCCCTCTGAGATGTTCGTGACAAATCATAAGGAACACTTTATCAAAATAAGAACAGCTACTAGTTGGTCATTCCAATTCATTCTTATTATTTTTAAAAAACGTGATTTTTTGTGTTCTGTCCCCTCCTCTCGCTCCTCGTTATCGTTAGTGAGGACAGCTGATCTAGGTTTTTCTTTTCTTTTAGAGCGCTCGTCTCTCGGGGTGTTTTCGTCCCGTCAGGCCGTTTTATTGAGATGTCTTCAGGTCACGTTTCTGTCATCATTCCATCAGCCCTCTTTTCAGATTGGGTCATATAATTAACATGGTTTGTTTCTGCCTCGTTATGTTCAGCCTGTGGATTTAACCTTTTAAAACCTGCAGACTCTTTAATCCTCAGAGCTTCAGTAAAGCCTACAGCACGGCGTTTAGGTCGTGCACTGATAGTTAACGTCAGCCGGCGGTTTGTTCAGCGTTTTTTTGAGTTTTCTTTTCTTTTGTTTCATGTGTGCAGGTTGGATTTAGTTTTTTTTTTTAGTCAGTATGTTTTATATTGGCGACACGGTGGCTTAGTGGTTTAGCATGTTCTCCACTCAGTGCTAGGGATTCCCGGTTCGAATCCCCATCTGGGTGGAGTTTGCATGTTCTCCCCGTGTCGGCGTGGGTTTCCTCCGGGTTCTCCGGTTTCCTCCCACAGTCCAAAAACATGGACCAAGGTCAATTGAGTTCTCCAAATTGCCCCATATAGTGTGTGTTTGTATGAGTGTGTGCCCAGCGATAGATTGGCATCCTGTCCTGGGTGTATCTGCCCAGCGCCCGAGACGTTCTCCTCTGGATGGGCATGGGGACCCCACCCCGGCGACCCTAATATAGGATGAAGCGGAAGATAATGGATGGATGGGTGGATGTTTTATATTCGAACCCTTTCTCACAGCTTGCAGTTATTCTGGTGTTCTCACCTTTACAGAGTTTAGTATTTAGTCGGTTGAGTGTACGTTTAGGTTTACGCACCACGTATAATTCAAAGCATCATTTTCCACAAAGAACTTAAATTTTAGTCTCAGATCTGATATCATATATCAATAGTGTGATGATCAGATGATGTAGTTAATAGGGGTGAGCTGCAATATTGGCTGATTCGACGATTCGATTCGGAGAACCGTAGTCGACTATGAACCTCATAGTCGAATGTACCATTTTGACCACATGGGGGTGTCCATGGCTGCTGCTAAGCATTAGTTTTTACATGAAATGTCTTTGTTTTCGTTATATATATAGCCTTTTGTCAAATAAAATCATCCTAATTTCTAGGAAAAAAAAGAAAATACAAAAACAAAAAAAGGTTTTCTTTTGTTAGAAAAACAAGTAAAATATATTTAAAAAAATCTTTTTTAAAAACTACGCTTATATCTTGTGGTGAAATTTTTAACTGATTCGACTATCAGTCGACTATGGGGAAAATCTGACGAATCAGATTCGACTACGAAAATATGTAGTTGAATACTGCCCTAGTAGTAAATGACTTTAACCATGCACTTTTGATACTGCAGCATTATTTATGAGCATTTTATCTAAAACAAAGTTTAAAAAACACTTTATACAACACAGCTACATATAGAGATTAAGTGAGGTGTCTCAATACATTTGTCTCTATAGTGTCCATTGTTTTAAAGGTTTATTCTCATCATACACATTACAGCTGCAGCTTTAGAACACTCTCTAATTCTTATTCTGTCATTACGCATCTGCAGCCTGGAGCAAAGATCCAAGAAGGTATAAATTGTTCATGAATAATAATAATAATAATAATAATAATAATAATAATAATAATAATAATAAACGTGTGAAAGGACCAGTGTCACATAATAAGTAAAATAATGATAAGCTTTAACATCTCTGATTTTTAAGGGGATAATAAAGTCTTACCTTGTTGTTGGTTCTGATGTTCTGTTCTGGTTTTGCTCTCTGCAGTGTCTGATCGGATCCTGATGCGTTTCTCACTAAACCTGTTCACTAAACCTGAAAGGCGTGACCAGCTACAAAAACAAAACCAAACTTTTAAGATTAAGCCCACGTTTCTCATCTGAAGCACATTAAATAACAATAAAAAAAACAAATGGCTTCTCTTATTTTATAATAAAGCATTATTATACCATTAATTACACTGTTAAACACATTCTACCTCAGATTTAAGTTAAACAAAGTTTACACCAGCTCCACTGCACGTCTTATGCTAGATGAGCATTAGTATAAGTATTTTAGTTATTATTATTATTATTATTATTATTATTATTATTATCGTGGTTAAATTTAGAACTTGGCATTCTTGGTGAAAAGCAAAGTAAAGTCTCATTGTAAAAGGAATCCTGTTTCCTCATTGTACAAATAACGAGAACGTCTCTGTGAAATTTGAGCTCTGAATCCGGTCCTGAACTCTGTTCCTCATGAGATCAGCCTGTCACCCACAGGGGTACCTGCATGCTGAATTTGGATGTTATTATGTTACGTTAATGTGCACTGAGCGGCATGATGGGTAGTGCTTCTGTCTCACGGTGAGGGAGCCAATCAGAATGTCACTGGTGGATTCTTGTTTCTCTTTTACTTTTGAATGAAGGAAACAAACACAAGCTGCTTTTTTGGGCGTCAGAAGGTCAGCGGTGATTTACGGAGGATTCATGATCCACCACCTTTAAACCTGAACTCATATTCTCATAAATACTGAGGGCATTTCACTGCCCCGGTGCAACATCTGGCCTTTTGAAGGTCCATTGGCCGTGAGGTCAATCAGAAGTTACAAATTAAATGTATGTTTACAGTGTGAGACACAGGAACAGTTCAGTCTTCGTTTAATTAAAGGTAATACAGCACGTGTGCATTGCTTTCATTTTGAATTAAGTTCAGCCTGTTCGTTGGGCCCTTCACACGGGGGCCCTCGTTTTCTCTCTGGGATTTAATCTCTGGATCTGGCCCCTCTTACCTTCACTCTAGATTTCCAAAATACACTCCGACTCGTTCACTTCACTCTAGTGAGGAATGTCGCCCGGTGGTTCCACCTCAGCGTGGTGCTAAATGGTGGAACAGTCCTCCCAGTTCCGTCCGTAAGGCGGAGCATCATTAAAACTCAATGTAGCTCCTGACTGATGTTCTGATTTGTAAGTCACTTTGGATAAAAGCGTAACGCTGTAAAGCTGCTTTGAGACGATGCTATGCAAACAAATTAACTCCAACTTAATTACTCTAGGCGGCACGGTGGCTTAGTGGTTTAGCATGTTCTCCTCTCAGCACTAGGGATTCCCGGTTCGAATCCCCATCTGGGTGGAGTTTCCCTGTTCTCCCCGTGTCCGCGTGGGTTTCCTCCGGGTTCTCCGGTTTCCTCCCACAGTCCAAAAACATGGATCAAGTTCAATTGAATTCTCTAAATTGCCCCATATAGAGTGTGTGTGTGAGTGAGTGTGTGTCCAGCGATGGATTGGCGCCCTGTCCTGGGTGCATCTGCCCAGCGCCCGAAATGTTCTCTCCTGGATGGGCATTGGGGAACCCCCCCCCCCGCGACCCTAATAGAGGATAAAGCGGAAGATAATGAATGGATGTATTAATGACTCTACAGCCCGACTGAAGCCGGCGTTCCGACTAAAAGTAGAGTCTGGTTTTTCTCTGATCTTGTGATTCTCTGAGAATAATACACACCTCATTATCATTACTTCATCAGGGTTTAATATCACTTTAGAGTCACAGTGTGAGACATGACACTAACACGATTTACAAACATTAATAAGTTTAACTTCAGCATTGTCCTTTTAATCACTGAGGTAGAACCGTTTAAGATGCTGCTTGTGTTTTTTAAATCAGATTCTGAAGAGTCGGAAGAGCAGAGTTTATTAATTTAACACCACAATCCCAGATGTTGAGGAACATTAGAGCATGTTAACACTGCAGTGAAGAGTTACAGCAGGGCAGAAGGAACCCATCACTAACCTTTAATCATTTAATGACAAACTCATTTAAACTGAGATTTGTTAACCTGAGATGAGAAGTTTACTTTAGAATGATAGTTTAGATAATCAGTTCATCTGCTGATGATTTAACCTGATTATATAAACAGTCTGAACATTAGTGTCCTGCACTGGTCATGCTGAACTCGAGCCTCGGTCCTCACAAGGTTTATTTCATTAAAATCAGAACAAACACGAGCATTTTTTTTTAGATCTGCTTCAAGACAATAAACTAAAAGCCATGTGTAAATACATAATTACACTTAAAATGTCGAATAAATCCAGGTTTAAAAATGTGCGGTTTGTTTTAAAAGGTGAAAGACGTCATCATCATATATTAGTTTAATTGTTGATGATTGTGTCCGAGTTGACTGATGATAAAGACGACGATGATGTAGATAACATTGGATTTCTAACAGAAGATCTGTCTGTAAAAGAAAAGCGTATAAAAGTTTCCCTTTAAATCGTTATAAATACAAACAGGACGGATCACTGATGTGGACATGTCTGCTTCATTCAAATCTACAGGACGTCATTTCATGTTTTTTTTTTTTACATACCCCTTGGCGTCATCTGAATACAGTCACAAACTTCCGAAGACAAGGATCCAGGTTTATTGTTCTGAAATTCAGATAGAACGATTATTACACAGAAGTTTTTTTATTTATTCTTACCGTTAGTCTGGTATTTACCAAAAGGTTCCTCCATCTGAAACAGCCTCTCTTCAACACCATTCTGACCTGCAACCATCAAAAAAAAATCACAATTCTGACCACATGTCCATAAAGATGAGACTGAGAATGTTTTAATGGATTAATTAAATTAGACAGTAACCCTAACCACCATCAGCAGCTGAGGAACCAAACCTGGACTTTAACTCCATCAAACATGATGTCAAATGTTACAGTACGTTTGTATAAAATGCATCAATAAAGACGTTATAGAATGGAAACCCTGAGATCAATGATTTAAAGGTTGTGTCTCCAAACTTTGGTTGTTTTGGTTTGCTGCACTAATTCCTCCTCATGCCGTGACTGATGCTGTCCTTTCACTTTTCCTGAGTAAGCTGAAGGTCCTTTTAATTTTTGGCGTTTAGAGTCTGACATGTTTCCCAAAAACAAAGTCAAACACAAATCAGTGAGACGTCTCCGGTTTCCGTCGCTGCTTCGTGACTCAGAATTGAAACATAAAGCTTCCTCTTTAAATGATGAAGTCTCGAGTTGCATTAACAACGGCAGACTGCGTTAAGTTTATTTTCTAAAGTCCTCCTGAGCCAATGTGACTATGTCTTCATTGTAGCATGATGGTTTCTTTAACAATAAAACCTGCGAACTCAACAATCACCAACTCAACCTCCAGCAGCGGTTTCTGGTCTTTAAACACAGAGAAACTTTTTATAGTTTTAGGGGGTTGCACACTTAGGACTCTTTACTCCATCCATAAGCTTTAAAAGGTTTTTGTAATGATGAAATTAATGAATTTTCGTAGCAGGTGCTGGTGGAAGCGTGAGGTTTGAGATGTTAAGATGCTCAGCTGTTCATTCAGCTGTTTACTTTGTTGGTTCCATATTTTCTTACAGGAACAATAAAGTGAACCTGTCCTAATAGTTCATGAAGAAGCACAGAGATACGTAATTACATAATTATTTAATTCAGTTTAAATAGTTAAAGCCATAATAATCTCATAATGATTCATTAAATTCCATCTCACCAATTTATAGTAAAGTAAAAACAGTAAACATACCTCATCATCCAGCAACACCCCGAATACTAAAATCAAAAAGCCCTTAAATAAAAGAGATCACAGTCTGACATCATGACGATCATTCAAATTCCCACATCATTTACCAACAATCATCTTTCTCACAGTAATAATGAAGTATAAACGAGTTCTGAAGATTAATTACCTGTAATGCATTGAGGAAGGAGAACACCACATGGACTCCAAAGTTATCTGACACCATGGTTCCGATGCCGAAGCCCCAGGTCAGACCGAACAGAGGGGTTAGAACTCCGACACATTTAGCAATGACCATCAGAACGTGTTGGTCATCAGATGGAGCGCCTTTTCTCCTCAGCATCAGAACCACGACCAGAACCACCAGGTTTATCATGACAATGATCAGAGCAGGAATCACGAACGCCAGCAGAGCTTTAGTCTGAATCCAGTTCAACCAGCAGTTAAATCCAGTTTGGATGTATCCTCCACCTCCAGCTGTAGATGCTACAGTGATGACGGCTATCAGTAACGGAGCTCCGCATCCAACGCTGAACGCTACAGCCATCAGCGTTCTCTTAGACAATCCAGAAAAGACCACGATGGTGCGACACAGGAGGAGAAGAGCCGAGAGCAACATCCAGAAGAAGAGAGCCAGATAAAAGAAGTGGCTGAAGAACGTTGATGAGATGCAGAGGTTCACGTTTTGGTTGTAGACCACGGCTGCACCAACGATGAAGCAGCAATCAGCGATCAGAAGAGACACGGCGATGTTGACGATGGAGACGTGGCGCATGTAGGAGGTTTCATTTCTAGATATTGATTTCCAGATGATCATTTCAATGAGGAGACACAGAACCAGGCTGCCCATGGAAATGCCCACTCCAATGTAGGTGATGTAGTCCAGGATGACCCGCTGGACGGCGTTCAGTGTGAAGACATCAGGAGACATCAGGACAGAGAACGAGGTGGTGTGATCACACTCACAGGTAATGTTTCCATCTTGTTTCTTCACTCTACATCCACTCGAGTCCCATCCTCCAGAATCATTCAGAATACTGAAGTTCCAGAAAACACACTGCGGGTTTCCGAGAGAGGCGTTTTTGGGAACAAATGAAAGTGAGATGTTGTTAATTTTTGGGACAGTCTGAACCACGACCACGTCTCCATTGATGATGGTGCCACTTTCAGTGCAGTTGCTGCAGGTGGCGGTCCGTACAGGTAAGATCTTGTACAGTTCTGTGAGCACGATGATGGTGATGGAGGTGTTCGTTTTGACTCCTGTAACATCTATAACTGTAGATGAATTCTGAATACTGAATGATTTATGAAATCGTTCAGAGGTTCTGAATTTGGAAAGTTGGATGGATGCTGTAGTGATGTTGGCCGTGTCGTTGATGAGTCTCTGTCCCATCTCCTCCACCGAGCTCAGCAGATCAGAGCTGAGATTCCGAGCTATATCGTTCAGAATTAAAGTTTTCCACGTGGTTTCTGCTTCCTGTGATCCAATGACATCCACTGTTTGTAGAAAATCCTTTAAAAAAAGGAATAAAACCAAAATAAAGAGGAACTTGATTAAATAAATGTGATTAGTTCACCAAGAGCAACAAAACAGTTCAAATGTGTGTGTCATGAGGCCGGACCCAACCAGACGAGACAGAATAATTCATAAAATTTATTTAAATGCAGTAAATAAAAGTAATCAAGTGATCCTACAAACCTGTGCACATGACCCCTACAATCTCAACCATAGCTCAGGTGGCACACTACTCTTACAATCTTGCAGGCGAACAGATGTTTACCTCAGAGAGCGTGTGCACTGTACACCAAATAAATAAAAATAATGACCAATGATCTGGTCACTAATCAGCTGCATTGACCAGTGAGGACCTCTGAGGTCCAGCAGACAGGCAACAAGATGGCTGACGTATGGCACACACCCCACTCTATCTACCTTGAGGCGTAAAGTTGAAACTAACTACAGTCGGCGATGTCGAGCCGGAGCCATGACCTGAACAATGAGGGGGCAGTCGACCTGCAGGCTGTGGTCACGCCCCACGAGTACACTGAAAAATTATAACTCAAACATCACGACAGTCCTGCATCATTCTCTCATGGATAATGATGCAATAACGACCGCTTTGCAGTGTATATACTGTTATTACAAATGACATTGCTGCAGAGTTAATCATTTTTTTTTGGTGATTAAATGTTATTTACCTGCACAACGTTTACATTGTATGTGATATTTTGGGTGCGATCTGCTATCGTTTTCAATAAACCAACTATTTTCAGGATGTCCACAGGAGACGTCACTATACTCTGAGCTTCACTTTTAGTCGCGCTGCTGAGAACGTATACGAACAACGGAATATCATACACCTGTAGATACTGCAAAGGACAAGAACACAAGGCTTTCAGTGCACATCACGGTCAGACAAACATCTATAGATTCCAATCAAAAGAAATCAGTCAACAATAGAAACCTTTGCCCAGGCCATCAGGTCATCAATTCTTCTCAGCCAACAGTTTTTGTCCGTTATCATCCATTTTCCAGATGATTCACACAGAGCTGTCTGATATCCCACCATGTCTCCATCACAGTCACCCCGATGTCTGTCCCCTGAATTTCCAACTCCAAATTTACCATCAGAGCAATTAAACTCTGCAACAAATCAGGAATGAGCATGAGGGCATCAGAGGCGTGCACGATAACATAATGAGAAATTCAAATGTCAATTATATTTCTTAATATATAGAAGAATTTAGATGAATTTACAGTATAGTTGGTTTTCTTCATAACTTCTGACTGTAATGTTCTCATTTGTAAGTCGCTTTGGATAAAAGCGTCTGTTAAATGACTAAATGTAAATGTAAATTTCTTTACCTGATTAAATTCAATAAAATCTTATTCTGTTACAGTGCAGGTGCAGACACTGTTTTGTGGTTGTTAATTGTAAAAGAAGTAAACGTCAGGAAAACAGGGACGTAGTAAATTCACGAGAGAAAATTCTAATTTAAATCTCAGCAGATCATAGAAGAATAAACAGACAGAAGATAACTCGAGAATGAGGGTTCGAATCAAAGTAAATGACAGAGTTGTCCGAACAGAAAATTCTAAATTAAACAAATTGGCTGCCAATATGAAGGAAGGATCCAAAAGATTTTACCAGTTTAACTTTAGAAACTGACAAACTGATCAGAAATGAACCATCAAACCTCAAATAGAGTTAAAAGATGAGATGTACTAACCACAGTCTCTAAGATCAGTACAGACCGACCACAGCGCTGTAAACTTACAGAACTCAACATTTAAAAGAGCAAATATCGGATTTTTGTCTGAATTTTATACTAAATAATTACCAAACAGAAAATCAATTTTAATTTCATACAATATGATAAATATAATAGTCACCTGAGTTGGTTTTATATATAGTGATATCTTGTTTCATATCCACTTCAGGGATGTAACATGTGATGTTTACCACGTTGTCCTCGTCCTTACAGTCCGTTATGTTATTATAATAAACACATGAGGTACAGTCGGGTGAGTCTGTGTAATACACATACAGTCAGGGAACATCATTTACATTTTATTAAAAAGAAACATAAAATATATAGCGTCATGTTTAGCTTAACTTCATAATTTATTTAAAGTTATTATTATTATTGTTATTGATTAAAGCGATACTCGTAACCTTGTTTTATATTGGTACAAAGCGAGCTGTTCCATATCGGGGTGTAGCCGTCCTGCACACAGCAGCGCAGATTAACCGCGGTCGAGTCGGAACACGAGATAACTTTATTGTGGGTGACTTGGATATTTGGAGGTGGCATAAAGTGTACTAACTCTGCCAATGACATTGATGTATTATCAAATAATTCCACATCTGTTGAGTAGCATGAATAAATACCTGAAAATGTAAAGAAAGAGATATTAACAAAAATCTCAAGTGGAAACAGCAACAAACTACTGACATTAATAAAGGGAAGCTGTATAAACCAATCCATTCATTATCTTCCGCTTTATCCTATATCAGGGTCACGGTGGGGTTCCCCATGCCCATCCAGGGGACAACGTTTTGGGCGCTGGGCAGATACACCCAGGACAGGGGGGCAATCAATCGCTGGGCACACACTCACTCACACAAACACACTCTATATGGGGCAATTTGGAGAACTCAATTGACTTGATCCATGTTTTTGGACTGTCGGAGGAAACCGGAGAACCCGGAGGAAACCCACGTGGAGAACATGGGGGAGAATATGGAAGAGGGAGAACATGGGGCGAACATGGAAACTCCACCCTGATGGGGATTTGAACCGGGAATCCCTAGTGCTGAGATATAAACCACTCATTATATATATATATATAGTGGGGGTCATGTTTAAACTGGCTGAATGAGTTTTGGTGTACTCAGTTAGTTAACAGTTACCGGTCATTCAACCTAAATGTCCCCGGTTCGATTCCCTGTCCCACGAGGTACTACAGCTGAAGTGCCCTTGAGCAAGGCACCTAACCCCAATTGCTCCCCGGGTTCCATGTACAAGGCTGCCCACCACTCCAGGTGTGTGTGTGTGTGTGTGTGTCACTGCATGGATGGGTTAAATGTGGAGGACACACCCCTCTGTGTGTAAGTATAGTATGCAGAACAGATCCATTTTATTCCTTTACTTTAATGAAAAGCTGATGATTATTTGGGGTTACCACTTTGATCAGGAGAGCCGTTCACCAACGTCAGGTTCGGTCCACTCAGCTCGTATTTGTCCGAGTTGAAGAGCAGTTCTCCATTTTTTTCCCATTTGATTTCGTCCCTTTTTGTTGAACAGTTACAGTTACATGTGAGCGTGAGGTTTGTACCGGGATAGGACAGATGACTGTGGTTCTTTATGCTTTCATACAGAAGAGAATACATCGCTACAAGAGAAATATGTTCATTCATTCAAATGTTAAGATTTAAACTCTGAATCAGGACAAATGAGAGAAATAAACATATATTTATTAACAGAGTGATATGTGCAACTAAAAGAAAGCAAAGTCAAGAATCAGTGAAAGGAACAGGAGCTCAACAGAACCAGGTCTGATCAAAAAACCCAAAACCATCAGACTGTAAACATGAGGGACATGAAGAAGACCTGCAAGTCCTCACTTTCATTACTCACAAGATCAAAGGGTTTTAATGTAAAAGTCTGATTAACGACTGAAGGACTAATCCAACAGAAACTGATCATTACTCACACGTAAGCTTCGGTGGCTTCAGTTTCGATATGCCGTTATTCATTTCTGTATTGATCTGCTGTTCTGTAACTGCAGGAGAGAACATCATCTGTGATTAGTTTGGTTCCTCTGACTGATTTATAATCTGATCAATCACTGATGTTCAATACAGCAGCCTTTAAACACCCAAACACACAGATCCCAGAACCAAGAACACACACATTTATAACAAGAACCCTGACAAACCATTCAACATGTGCAAATGTAAGAGAGAGAGAGAGAGAGAGAGAGAGAGAGAGAGAGAGAGCTGGATACATCATGTCTTACCGTCCTGTCCAGCACACATGTCTCCATCATGAGGTTGGGGACTGATGCAGGTGCATGGATCGTCCATGTCCTCACAGATCTTATAGAAACTGCAGCTCTGATCTAACCAAACATACGGCTCCACACACATGCAGGAGAACCACGTTCCATCCTGAACACACACTGGAAACACAGGTGACCGTCGCATTAACAATTACAAACTGACTGACCACTTCAGATCTCCAGCAAACTGAGTCTCTGAAGGTCAGAACCAGTGGAACTCACATGTTGTAAAGTTTAGAGCAGTCACAGAGGTGAGGTTCTGTAGCTGCAGTGGAACATGGACAGACTCCAAAGAGGATATGATGTCGTCCATTAAAGTCCAGTCCGTCATGTTGAACTCCATTTCTATATTGATCTGCTGTTCTGTAACTGCAGGAGAGAACATCATCTGTGATTAGTTTGGTTCCTCTGACTGATTTATAATCTGATCAATCACTGATGTTCAGGTCAGCAGCCTTTAAACACCCAAACACACAGATCCCAGAACCAAGAACACACACATTTATAACAAGAACCCTGACAAACCATCCAACATGTGCAAATGTAAGAGAGAGAGAGAGAGAGAGAGAGAGAGAGAGAGAGAGAGAGAGAGAGAGAGAGAGAGAGCTGGATACATCATGTCTTACCGTCCTGTCCAGCACACATGTCTCCATCATGAGGTTGGGGACTGATGCAGGTGCATGGATCGTCCATGTCCTCACAGATCTTATAGAAACTGCAGCTCTGATCTAACCAAACATACGGCTCCACACACATGCAGGAGAACCACGTTCCATCCTGAACACACACTGGAAACACACGTGACCGTCGCATTAACAAACTGACTGACCACTTCAGATCTGAAGGTCAGAACCAGTGGAACTCACATGTTGTAATGTTTAGAGCAGTCACAGAGGTGAGGTTCTGTAGCTGCAGTGGAACATGGACAGACTCCAAAGAGGATATGACGTCGTCCATTAAAGTCCAGTCCGTCATGTTGAACTCCATTTCTATATTGATCTGCTGTTCTGTAACTGCAGGAGAGAACATCGTCTGTGATTAGTTTGGTTCCGCTGACTGATTTATAATCTGATAAATTACATTTACATTTACATTTGGTCATTTATTGGACGCTTTTATCCAAAGCGACTTACAAACTGAGCACAGGGTTCATCACAGCGCCCCCTGCAGCAATGAGGGTTAAGGGTCTCACTCAAGGACCCACACTGGTAACTTCAGTGGACCTGGGATTTGAACCCCCAACCTTCAGATTGATAACCCAACACCCTGACCACTGAGCTACCACACCCTCTGAACTAAATCACTGATGTTCAGGACAGCAGCCTTTAAACACCCAAAAACACAGATCCCAGAACCAACAAGACAACAAAACCAAGAACACACACATTTAGAACAAGAACAAACCATTCAACATGTGCAAATGTAAGAGAGAGAGAGAGAGAGAGAGAGAGAGAGACAGAGAGAGAGAGAGAGAGAGAGAGAGAGAGAGAGAGAGAGCTGGTTACATCATGTCTTACCGTCCTGTCCAGCACACATGTCTCCATCATGAGGTTGGGGACTGATGCAGGTGCATGGATCGTCCATGTCCTCACAGATCTTATAGAAACTGCAGCTCTGATCTAACCAAACATACGGCTCCACACACATGCAGGAGAACCACGTTCCATCCTGAACACACACTGGAAACACACGTGACCATCGCATTAACAATTACAAACTGACTGACCACTTCAGATCTGAAGGTCAGAACCAGTGGAACTCACATGTTGTAATGTTTAGAGCAGTCACAGAGGTGAGGTTCTGTAGCTGCAGTGGAACATGGACAGACTCCAAAGAGGATATGATGTCGTCCATTAAAGTCCAGTCCGTCAGGTTGAACTCCATTTCTATATTGATCTGCTGTTCTGTAACTGCAGGAGAGAACATCGTCTGTGATTATTCACATTTCATTATTATTATATTTATTAAATATCAGTAAAAACTCACGTACCATTTAGCTTTTCTTCATGATTGAAGTCGTTGGTGACGTTAAACTGAATTAAAATAAAAACATGTTCAAGTTTACTTTCTTTTTTATCAAAACGAGCTAAAGTATTGATCACGTCTGAAAATCGAACAGTAAACTAAACCTAAAAAGAGGTTAAATAAATTTAACGTTGTAATTAATTAATTAAGAGTTTGTTTCTGTGAAACTGAACCCAGGTGTTCAGACTGATGTAGATGATTACTGATATCTGATTGATTAATCTGATGATTACTGATATCTGATTGATTAATCTGATGTTTACTGATATCTGACTTTAACATGTTCTTCACCTCAGCAGCTGAACTCAGAGGTTCTGGTTGTGTTTGTGAGTCCACCACGTGAATAATGATCAGAACGACGACTCTGACTGTGAGGATCCACTGACCCCTCGCTGTGTGATACAGAGGATGGAGAAGAAAGAGAAATCAATACATAATGATTGTATAAAGCGCTATTAACGGGGGATCACATGACTTCAGCAGTGAAGCTCAGCTTCAGCACGATGGAAAATGATTAAAATCAGCGTGGATCCAAAATCCCATCCTGAATGACCTGCACCAAATCACAGGCGTGCAGATTATACCTCACTCACACACCCCCTGAGGTCACAGCTGGACTGACAGCTCAGCCAATCAGATTAAAGGACCGGAACTAACCATTTCATCCATCCATCCATGACCTTCAACTTAAGATAAGGGGGGGAGGGGCCAGGGGCAGATACACCCAGGACAGGACACCAATCTATCACCAGGCACACACTCACTCACACACACACACACACACACACACACACACACACATATATATATATATATATATATATATATATATATATATATATATATACACACACACACACACACACACACACACACACACACACACATGCAAACTCCACCCAGATTGGGATTCGTACCGGGAATCCCTAGCGGTGAGAGAACATGCCAACCATTAAGACCATGGTGCCGCCCCACCCATTTTATCAATATAGAATATTTTCATCGTGAAATGATTCATGCGTTTAAAACTCACACTGCTCTGCTTCCTGAAGACTCATTAGGGATTTCCCCCGAGACGTTCCTCAAAGAACCTGAGGAACAACACTGAAGAAATGAAAGGTAATTAACATGCAGTCTGAACGGTCATTACTCTGATGACGTCAAACGAACCGGAGAAACTAAAGGGAAGAGGGTCAGAGGGTCCACCGTTTTAATGCTTATGAGAATCCATTAAGTCACATGACCCACTTTAATCAGCTGGTTATTAATGGTGAGCATCATGTGATTCTTATGATGAATGTGTGTCAGTAAATTACCGGGTCACCACCATCACCAGCATCAGACAGCATTAGACTGGACATCACATTATCATTATCAGCTGTGACCTGACCTGACCTCACCTGACCTCACCTGACCTCACCTGACCTCACCTGACCTGACCTGATCTGACCTGATCGAGACCCGAACATTCATAAACACTGCCTCTCGTGTGGGTTTATCTGCTGTGTTCATGTAATGCTCAATCATATCAACAATTTAACAAAATAAATCTACCTTTAGATGAGACGAGAATGAACCCAGCTGGAACGTGGTGTTCTAAAGGCTTACCTGCGTTTCTGAAGCTTTAAGTCGGTCGTCTGGTGAAGTTTGAGGTTTGTGCAGTTTGCATTTCTTCTCTTGACAATGAGGAAGGTTTCTAATGAAGCTCGCTGTCACACTGACTGAACCTGTTTCAGCTCCACTCCTCTTCCTCATTCTGTGATGAGAAGAAGATTCCCCGAGAAATCCACATTATTTACAACCATTCTCCAAAATGCATCCAATTAACCCTGCACCTGAAAACGACCAAAATCCAAACCTGCACGGCCCTCTGACTTTAGACATTAAACTGTCCACACTCCAAAACCTTTAAAATGTAACTCCAGCTTTTACCACACGATGGCAGCAGCATTCTGATTCTGTCTATGTGCTTCAGGCAGAATTGTGGCCATATCATTCAGAGGCCGCCAGGCGGCAGCAGAGGAGGGGCTTTCATTATGTTTCATTATCTGAAATAACTAGTGATTTTTTAGAGCTGTCGACGTCATTAAGGTGACAGAGGAGCTCGACTTTCAATTTAAATTTATTAAGTCTGTTGAATGTTATTCGACTCTCCAGATGTGAAAGAATTGTGTTTTTGGAG
Organism: Corydoras sp. C115; assembly: GCA_019802505.1. Lineage (NCBI taxonomy): Eukaryota > Metazoa > Chordata > Actinopteri > Siluriformes > Callichthyidae > Corydoras > Corydoras sp. C115. Next base: position 70,575 of record JAFMOC010000412.1, on the reverse strand, counting down.
TTGTTCGCGCCTGAGTGCTTTATATTCTGTTACATTACCATTTGGAAAATAAATGTAATCTTGAAAAATAAAGTTTGAAATGAAAATTGTTTTATAACAGTGTGAATTTTTTTTATAAATGTCGTGGTAAAAAAAGTCAAAAGGAACTCTTGACCCCGCGATCTTCCCTTCATTGAATTACAGAGAGGGTGTGGTCCTGGGTTTGGTGAGGGGCTGATGGGAAGTGATTAACATCCAGTGGAATATTTTTTAAAAAACATTAAGACGTTGCGCGGTTTTCATGTCGATTATTTGCAGTCAGCTGTAGCAGGTGAAGCTGCAGGTTCGGTTCTTCGGTTCTGTAACAGGGGGCTTCATCTGCGCAGGTCCGATCCATCTGACCTCTCCTTATTTAATATTAAATCCACATAATTCTTCTTAGATGTAGGTCCTTCCTGAGATCTACCACCCTGTTCACGACATGACCCCCACATCCACTGACATCCACTGACATCCACTGACATCCACTGACATCCACTGACATGGGTCGACAGAGCTTTGCTTTTGGAACGTTTTTGGATGTAGCTTATGTATTTTAATTTGTGATGAAGTCATGTTACATGCAGCTCCCTCAGATTCAAAGTCGACAGCACAAATATTCTTGCCAATACTGATTAGGTTTATTCTTGAGTTTGCACCATAACTTTGTACAGAACCTCACACCCAACCGTAAGAACTGTAACATAAATCAAATAAACAATTATACAATGAGCAATTTACATATTGTAGATTATTAATCTTAAGACTGATCCTTTGTTGGTTTTATCACACGGATTTACATCTTGATTTAGAACCGTAATTACATATCAATTCACTCTAATGCTAGAAAAGGTAACAAACATATAATTGGTATATTAACAGAACACAAACCACATTGGCTGCATGAAATATCGAAGGAAGCTTTATTATCACGTTGCGACTTGGTGCTCTCCAGCCTCTGAATAACCCTTTGGAACTGACTTTGCTAACCTTGGAACCTTTGTAACGTGGTAACCGTGGTAATTAGCAGTGTAACCATGGAAATTAACATTGTCAATGTTCTTAAAATTTTACAAACTTTAAACCAATTAAAAATATAAACTGCTCAAGTAAGCAGTTACATTACATTAAAAATAACAGACTGATTCATCAACAGAGACTTCAGGACAGAATAATGGAGCACGTCTGGTAACAACAACCTCATCCATCCATCCATTATCTTCTGCTTTATCCTATATCAGGGTCGCGGGGGGGGGGACCCATGGAACCATGCCCATCCAGGGGAGAACGTTTTGGGCGCTGGGCAGATACACCCAGGACAGGGGGGGCAATCTATCACTGGACACACACTCACACACACACACACTCTATATGGGACAATTTGGAGAACTCAATTGACTTGATCCATGTTTTTGGACTGTGGGAGGAAACCGGAGAACCCGGAGGAAACCCACGCGGACATGGGGAGAACATGGAAACTCCACCCAGATGGGGATTTGAACCGGGAATCCCTAGTGCTGAGAGGAGAACATGCCAAACCACTAAGCCACCGTGCCGCCCTCAACAACCTCATTTTAGTTTCAATTTCACATTTAACTCTGATTAATTAATCATTTCCTGAACGCCGTAAACAAAAGAACCAACGCAGAACAGATGCTCGGGTTAACGAACGGTTGCTGCAACACTGTGTGGATTTAAATGAGAGGAGAACAGTTTAAAGATCCTCCCTTTAACGACTCAATGTAAATGGGGGCGGCACGGTGGCGTAGTGGTTTAGCATGGATCAAGTCAATTGAGTTCTCCAAATTGCCCCATATAGAGTGTGTGTGAGTGAGTGTGTGCCCAGTGATAGATTGTCGTCCTGTCCTGGGTGTATCTGCCCAGCGCCCGAAACGTTCTCCCCTGGATGGGCATGGGGAACCCCCCCCCCCCTCTAGATGGAGTCTAAAGGGTTAAAGGAATCAGCAGTGAGGTCTGATCTGTGAGTCCTTCATACAGAACTGAGATCAACGTCTGATTTCTCTGAAGTTCAGAATGACACAGCAGGTAACGAGCTCCTGTTACCCTTACGGAGCTGGATGGCAGTTTTGGGAGAAGTGTGCCCTAAAGCTCAGACTGCGTTTTCAAATATTTGAAATATTTAAATAATTCTGCATCATTGAAAGTTTAGAGAATGCAGCTGTACCGGTTCACGACCGATTCCGATCATCAGCGTGCGCTTACAGGATTGAACAAAGGAGATATTTTTAGTTCATTTGTTTTTCTGTCATTCGGGGGGGGGGGGGGGGGGGGGGGAATTAAGCTTTGGAATCTGAACGAGCCGTTGGGGTTTTGAAAGCAAAAGCAACGTAACGAGCTGATTGAGGAGGACGCTGCTGCTGCTGCTGCTGAAACCATCAGAACCTCATCCCATCATTCCCCCTCCACTGATCCACTGAGCCTCTGATCCTCTGATCCACTGATCCTCTGATCCTCTGATCCTCTGATCCACTGATCCACTGATCCACTGATCCACTGAGCCTCTGATCCTCTGATCCACTGATCCTCTGATCCTCTGATCCACTGATCCACTGATCCTCTGATCCACTGATCCACTGATCCTCTGATCCTCTGATCCACTGATCCTCTGATCCTCTGATCCACTGATCCACTGATCCTCTGATCCACTGAGCCTCTGATCCTCTGATCCACTGATCCTCTGATCCTCTGATCCTCTGATCCACTGATCCACTGATCCTCTGATCCACTGATCCTCTGATCCACTGATCCTCTGATCCTCTGATCCACTGATCCACTGATCCTCTGATCCACTGATCCACTGATCCTCTGATCCACTGAGCCTCTGATCCTCTGATCCACTGATCCACTGATCCTCTGATCCACTGATCCTCTGATCCACTGATCCTCTGATCCACTGATCCTCTGATCCTCTGATCCTCTGATCCTCTGATCCACTGATCCTCTGATCCTCTGATCCACTGATCCACTGATCCTCTGATCCACTGATCCACTGATCCTCTGATCCTCTGATCCACTGATCCTCTGATCCACTGATCCTCTGATCCTCTGATCCACTGATGGGGTTTGTAGTTCTGCAGTTCCATTCTGTAGTCCATCGGTTCCTCACTGACTCTGTGAGTCCTTCACTCTGATCTCTGAGGATCAGACCCCACACAGCAGGTGTTATTAGGGTGGAGGATTCTCAGTGCTGCAGTCACACTGACATGGTGCTGCAGGTCTGTTAGTGTGTGTGTCCGTGCGTGTTAGTGTGTGTCAGTGTGTATAAGTGTGTATGTTTGTGTGTGTGTTCATGTGTGTGTTAGTGTGTGTGTTCATGTGTGTGTCCATACGTGTTAGTGTGTGTGTGTTGTGCTGGTACGAGTGTATCAGACACAGCAGTGTGTTTCACGTCATCACTTTAATGTTAATAAATTCAGATAATAAAGCTGCAGATATAAACACTGAGGTTTCATTCCAACTTCAGTGTGATTGGATTAGATTAAGTTAGGTTAGATTAGGTTATGTTAGATTAGTTTAGATTAGATAAGATTAGATTAGATTAGATTAGGTTATGTTAGATTAGGTTAGATTAGTTTAGATTAGATTAGATTAGATTAGATTAGATTAGATTATGTTAGATTGGGTTAGGTTAGATTAGGTTAGATTATGTTAGATTGGGTTAGGTTAGATTAGGTTAGATTATGTTAGATTGGGTTAGGTTAGATTAGGTTAGGTTAGATTACGTTAGATTATGTTAGATTGGGTTAGGTTAGATTAGGTTAGGTTAGATTAGGTTAGATTAGTTTAGTTTAGATTAGTTTAGATTAGATTAGATTAGGTTAGATTAGATTATGTTAGATTGGGTTAGGTTAGATTAGGTTATGTTAGATTAGGTTAGATTAGTTTAGATTAGATTAGATTATGTTAGGTTAGATTAGATTCATATCTGAGTGATTGTTAAGTAAACAGACAGGCTGAGGTTCGGGGTGGAGGTGTGTGTACCATTGTTACGTATGAGTTTGTTTAGCACAAACAACAACAACAACAACGCAGAAACAACGAGGAAGCAGAAGTGGTAAAGTCGCACTACGACCCGATGACGTTGTCTCATAATTGTCTCGTGAGTCGAGCTGTTCACAGAGGCGTCCGATTCATTCTGACACTGCAGCTGAAGGTAAGAGTGCTAATCTGATTCAATCTGTATCAGTCTGATTCCTGTGTAATCTGATCAGATTACTGAGTTCTCATGTTTATCATCGTACAGATTAGATCATGGAATAAACTACAGACAGCATCTGATCCTCAGTAATCATCAGGAGGCAGATCTGATAATGATGCTCAATATTCAAACTCATTTCTGCATAATTAATGAGGTGCTATAAATTGATTTATTAGTGATTAAACATAAACATTAAAATATAAAATTACTGTTGACTTTTAAAACTGAATCAGATTTTACACAGCGACAGTGAAACGCATATAGAATTTATTTTTCTTAATTATAACAAATATTAATGAGCAGCTGGCGGTCTAAGAGTGGAGTTTAATATCAGGTGGTTGAATAGTTTCTCACTCTGTCAGTTAATGAAATAATCCTCGTAACGTTAATCAGATTGCTGCTGTAATGATATGCCACACGAGTGCGAGTGTTTTATTGTTTATAGACATCGCTCATTATAGATTAAGATTTATTTGTTTATGTAATTATTAATTAGTTATATTGTATTCTGTGTGGGCGGCACAGTGGCTTAGTGGTTTAGCATGTTCTCCTCTCAGCACTAGGGATTCCCGGTTCGAATCCCCATCTGGGTGGAGTTTCCATGTTCTCCCCGTGTCTGTCTGGGTTTCCTCCGGGTTCTCCGGTTTCCTCCCACAGTCCAAAAACATGGATCAAGTCAATTGAGTTCTCCAAATTGCCCCATATAGAGTGTGTGTGTGAGTGAGTGTGTGTCCAGTGATAGATTGGTGTCCTGTCCTGGGTGTATCTGCCCAGCGCCCGAAACGTTCTCCCCTGGATGGACATGGGGAATAGAATCAGGTTTTAAATGATCGTTAATTAAAGCAGCGCTCATTGTTTTATTCAGATATTATCTCTGATGTGTTTAATGAAATGTATTTTTAATTGATGACATCGTTATCTCGTTTAAAGTGCAGGATGGTCCGGCGACTCTGATTCCAGCTTTGAGATGAATCCCTGCAGCATCATGGCCGGCAGAGGTGAGGAGCTTCGTTAGGAACATAATTATTACCTTCTGTCTGCTCAGCTAACAGCGTTCTGTGTTCTACAGCTCGAGCTTTAACGTGTTTACTGAGCCTCTCTTTCATTTGGAACGTCCACATGTTCATGGTTTATTCAGATGAAACTCCAGACCTTTTTGGGCAGGTAACAATTCATTCATTATTATCCTCTTCATTCATTATCTTCTGCTTTATCCTCTATTAGGGTCGCGGGGGGGGGGGGGGTTCCCCATGCCCATCCAGGGGAGAACGTTTCGGGCGCTGGGCAGATACACCCAGGACAGGATGCCAATCTATCACTGGGCACACACTCACACATACACACACCCACACACACACACTATATGGGGCAATTTGGAGAACTCAGTTGACCTTGATCCATGTTTTTGGACTGTGGGTGGAAACCGGAGAACCCGGAGGAAACCCACGCGGACACGGGGAGAACATGGAAACTCCACCCAGATGGGGATTCGAACCGGGAATCCCTAGTGCTGAGAGGAGAACATGCTAAACCACTAAGCCAAGCAGGTAACAGGAACGTTTTAATTACTTACTAATTTCAAGAACTATTAGCTATTAAGAGCTTCCTTTATTCTATTCATTTATTTCCTGATTGCTGTTCTCCGACCCGCTGAAGAGATGAGAATAACAAATCTAAATGAATAAAGAACAAACTGATGCATTAGAACACAGGATTCAGCACTTAACTTGTGATTGGATGTCTGGATGATAACGAGCTCCACGGCCGGCTGATGGTACGAGGGTCCGGGGTCACGTGACTGCTCTCCGGAGAACTGTAATCAAAGCACAATGTTAAAGTTAAATCAGTCGGGACATGTCCAAACCAAACCCAACCCAACCGAACTGATCAGGAAACGTAAAGGGGAAGAGAACCTGTTAAACAGCTCCGTGCGGGATTTGAGCAACGGTGGAACATAAACTACCAACAGAACCAGGTCACATGGTTTAGTAAGTAACCAAAGAGGGATTAGATATAAATCATAAGAACAGGATTGGAGTTTGAATCTGAGGGACTGTAACATCAGATCAGATCAGATCAGATCAGAGAGCATGGTGAGGTATGGAATCGATACGTCACTGATTTTAATTCCGCGTACCAGACTTGAATCAGTTGATGGCATTCCACAGGGGTTAGTATTGAGGACATTTTCTTTGTACATGCTCTATAAACATTACGTTCAAACATCAAGTACGTTTGCATTCTGATGCTGATGACACAGAGTGAGAAACAATGAGAGAGAGATTAATAAAGAACTCTTATTTCCTTTAACTGAAGTCTTACAAAACTCAAGTCCTCGAACAAAAGAATAAAAGGTTCTCTGAAGGTACGATACACATGACTGAGACAGCACCATTCCAGGTTCTGATATTAACCCCGCAGGTTCAGATCTTACAGACTGAGATCCGATAATCAGCCTCAGGGATTAATAATCCTCACAGATCTCTACTTACTTCTGAATGTAAGTTCAGTGAAGTTCTCCTGAGATCATGTTCTATCTCTGATTGTTCATGCTGCAGTTAGTTTAGTTTAGACTTAATCATTTGGTCACATCAAGCCGGTTAGATCACCCGTTAAACGTTGTGTTAGTTTCCTTAAACTAAACTTTCCTTAAACATTAAGGTTTTCTGAAATTAGATTCCATCTCTGTTCAAAGCTCATGAGATGAGATGTTTGTTGGACTGATGTGTTTGATCTCATCTGATCTGTGTTCTGATGAATGTTATCTGATTTATCTGATGTGAACCGTTCAGTGTTCATGTTATTGTATTCAGCAGATTAGACACCAGATTAAATAAACCGTGACTCTAATCCTGAGCAGAGCAGCGCAGATTAAACTGAACCCAACTCTGAGTGAACGAGACCACGGCCATTAGCTTCAGCTTCATCCTCTGTTAGGGTAAAGGGGGGGGGGTCATCCAGGGGAGAACGTTTTGGCGCTGGGCGGATACACCCAGGACAGGGGGGCAATTTTTCACTGTACACACACTCACACACACAAACACACTCTATATGGGGCAATTTGGAGAATTCAATTGACCTTGATCCATGTTTTTTGAACTGTGGGAGGAAACCCATGCGGACACGGGGAGAACATGCAAACTCCACCCAGATTGGGATTCGAACCGGGAATCCCCAGCTCTGAGAGGAGAACATGCCAACCACTAAACTACCGTGCCGCCCCATTCGTATTGATCGTGGTTGTATTTACTAAAAACAGGTGTATTAATAATAATCACCCAATGAGTTCAACAACAAATCACACAGAGCATAACCGACATCGGAGAAAAACTACATCTCCAGAACCTCCTGAACCTCCAGAAATCATAACCCGGTGAGGAGACGGGGCGAGGCGGAGCTCCCTCTGATTCCGAATCATCTCACCAAGAATCCCAAACCATCCCCGATCTGTAGAAAGCAAAGCTACATGTTCATTACATATGTAATTGGTCGGGGCTCCGCCCTCTCACCGCTCACCAACGTCTCAACCTGGACTTTACATCGTTAAAGGTCAAAGTCACCAAAACCCTTTCACCTTTAATGGCCTGTCTGCGGTGTGATGCTGATGTTTGTGGTGTGGAACAGTTAGGGCAGATCCTTTAGATGAGGATGAGGATGAGGATGGAGCTGAGTGATGATGTTTAATGATGCAGCTGCAGATGAACGGGTCACGTCATGGTCCTTGGTTTATCTCACAGAGCTTCAGGGAGCTTCAGAGAACTTCAGGGAGCTTCAGAGAGCTTCAGGAGCTTCAGAGAGCTTCAGGGAGCTTCAGAGAGCTTCAGAGAGCTTCAGAGAGCTTCAGGGAGCTTCAGAGAGCTTCAGGGAGCTTCCGAGATATTCAGGGAGCTTCAGAGAGCTTCAGAGAGCTTCAGGGAGCTTCTGGGAGCTTCAGGGATCTTCATAGATCTTCAGAGAGCTTCAGAGAGCTTCAGGGAGATTCAGAGAGCTTCAGGGAGCTTCAGAAAGCTTCAGGGAGCTCCCGGGAGATTCAGAGAGCTTCAGGGAGCTTCAGAGACCTTCAGAGAGCTTCAGGGAGATTCAGAGAGCTTCAGGGAGCTTCAGAGAGCTTCAGGGCGCTTCAGAGAGCTTCAGGGAGCTTTAGAGAGCTTCATGGAGCTTCAGAGATCTTCAGAGATCTTCAGGGAGCTTCAGATATCTTCAGGGAGCTTCAGAGAGTTTCAGAGAGCTTCAGAGAGCTTCAGGGAGCTTCAGGGATATTCAGGGAGCTTCAGAGAGCTTCAGAGAGCTTCAGGGAGCTTCAGGGAGCTTCAGGGAGCTTCAGGGAGATTCAGAGAGCTTCAGGGAGCTTCAGGGAGCTTCAGGGAGCTCCAGGGAGATTCAGAGAGCTTCAGGGAGCTTCAGAGACCTTCAGAGAGCTTCAGTGAGATTCAGAGAGCTTCAGGGAGCTTCAGGGCGCTTCAGAGAGCTTCAGGGAGCTTCAGGGAGCTTTAGGGAGCTTCAGAGAGCTTCAGGGAGCTTCAGATATCTTCAGGGAGCTTCAGAGAGCTTCAGAGAGCTTCAGGGATATTCAGGGAGCTTCAGGGAGCTTCAGGGAGATTCAGAGAGCTTCAGGGAGCTTCAGGGAGCTTCAGGGAGCTCCAGGGAGATTCAGAGAGCTTCAGGGAGCTTCAGAGACCTTCAGAGAGCTTCAGTGAGATTCAGAGAGCTTCAGGGAGCTTCAGGGCGCTTCAGAGAGCTTCAGGGAGCTTCAGGGAGCTTTAGGGAGCTTCAGAGAGCTTCAGGGAGCTTCAGATATCTTCAGGGAGCTTCAGAGAGTTTCAGAGAGCTTCAGGGATATTCAGGGAGCTTCAGAGAGCTTCAGGGAGCTTCAGAGAGCTTCAGGGAGCTTCAGGGAGATTCAGAGAGCTTCAGGGAGCTTCAGAGAGCTTCAGGGAGCTTCAGAGAGCTTCAGTGAGATTCAGAGAGCTTCAGGGAGCTTCAGGGCGCTTCATGGCGCTTCAGAGAGCTTCAGAGAGCTTCAGGGAGCTTCAGGGAGCTTCAGAAAGCTTCATGGAGCTTCAGAGATCTTCAGGGAGCTTCAGAGAGCTTCAGATATCTTCAGGGAGCTTCAGAGAGTTTCAGAGAGCTTCAGGGAGCTTCAGGGATATTCAGGGAGCTTCAGAGAGCTTCAGGGAGCTTCAGAGAGCTTCAGAGAGCTTCAGGGAGATTCAGAGAGCGTCAGGGAGCTTCAGGGAGCTTCAGGGAGATCCAGTGAGATTCAGAGAGCTTCAGGGAGCTTCAGGGAGCTTCAGAGACCTTCAGAGAGCTTCAGTGAGATTCAGAGAGCTTCAGGGAGCTTCAGAGAGCTTCAGGGAGCTTCAGGGAGCTTCAGGGCGCTTCAGGGCGCTTCAGAGAGCTTCAGAGAGCTTCAGGGAGCTTCAGGGAGCTTCAGAAAGCTTCATGGAGCTTCAGAGATCTTCATGGAGCTTCAGAGATCTTCATGGAGCTTCAGAGATCTTCAGAGAGCTTCAGGGAGCTTCAGAGAGCTTCAGGGAGCTTCAGGGAGCTTCAGGGAGCTTCAGGGAGCGGTTACCATCAGATATTTCGAGCATGCAGTGTGGATCCATCATCAGCTGCATTCTGTTTCTGCTCTGTGGTTCCTCATTACAACTATTTTCTTTGTTTTTATAATAAAAACTGAAAAAACATGTTAAATTTACAGGAACTGATTGTTTTAATAAGGAAACGAATCAGAGCAACGGAAACGAAACCCGGAGGCGGGATCAGAACCATAACGCTTTTAAAGGTTTTACAACTGAGAAACACTTTAATTAGGCTTTTAATTCATTATATTTAAATTTGGTCATTTATTGGATGCTTTTATCCAAAGCGACTTACAAGCTGATCACAGGGTTCATCACAGCGCCCCCTGGAGCAATGAGGGTTAAGGGTCTCACTCAAGAACCCACACTGGTAACTTCGGTGGACCTGGGATTTGAACCCCCAACCTTCTGATTGATAACCCAACACCCTGACCACTGAGCTGCCACGCCCCCTTCATTCGTTAAAGCAACATTTAATAGAAAGTAAACTGACTTCAGAAACGTCATGTTCATTTTTATTTATTAAATTTAAATTACTGGAGGAAAAGTAAAGTATGTTTAAATGATAATTAAAGTGCAGCCTTCTGTAATCAGTCATGATCGTTTGTGTTTCAGATCATCAGAACCAACGTCAGACACAAACGATCCGGTAATTAAGATTTATAATCATTAATGTTAACGATGGTTAACGTGGTTAATAACGCTGGTTAACTGTTTTAATAAAGTCACTGCAGACCCGTCCAACACAACTACACCCGCTACAACCTGGAGGACCGCAGCTACACCCGCCATGAACCCCTACACACACACTGCAGTCACGACAGGTGAGACAGTCCACACTATAACCATATAGGTGTGTGACACAGACAGAAACACACACACACACACACACACACACACACACAGAGACACACACACACACACACACACACACACACACACACACAGTGAGACAGTGTGTCAGTGCAGATGTGGAGATTTAATGAAAAAACAATTCAGAATCCATCAGATCAACATCCATCATCACTGTCTTCATTATAGAGAACTACCTACAAAGGACAACAACTACAACTACAACTACATCTCCAACTACACCATCTCCAACTACAACTAAACCTACAACTACAACTACATCTCCAACTACAAAAACATCTCCAACTGCAACTACACCTCCAACTACAACTACACCTCCAACTCCAACTCTCAACTCTCAAACTACTACAAAACTACAACACACTCCAACTAACTACACCTCCACTACAACTACAACTCCAACTACAACTACATCTCAAAACTACAACTATACCTCTCAACTACAACTCAACTCCACACCAATACTCCTCCTACTACAACTACACAACTACACAACTCAACTACAACTACAACTACACCTCCTCAAACACAACTACACTCCAACTACAACTACAACTACACTCCAACTACAACTACACTCCAACTACAACTACAACTACACCTCCACTACAACTACACCTCCTACTACAACTACACCTCCAACTACAACTACACCTCCAACTACAACTACACCTCCTACTACAACTACACCTCCTACTACAACTACACCTCCTACTACAACTACACCTCCAACTACAACTACACCTCCACTACAACTACACCTCCAACTACAACTACACCTCCACTACAACTACACCTCCAACTACTACTACACCTCCAACTACACTACAACTACACCTCCTAACTACACCTCCACTACAACTACTACAACTACACCTCCTACTACAACTACACTCCTACTACAACTACCTACTACAACTACACCTCCAACTACAACACACCTCCAACTACACTACACCTCCAACTACAACTACACTACACAACTACCTACTACAACTACACCTCCACTACAACTACACCTCCAACTACAACTACACCTCCTAACTACAACTACACCTCCTACTACAACTACACCTCCTACTACAACTACACTCCAACTACAACTACACCTCCACTACAACTCCAACACCTCCTACTACAACTACTACACTACACCTCCAACTACAACTACACCTCCACTACAACTACACCTCCTACAACTACACTCCAACTACAACTACACCTCCACTAACTACACCTCCTACTACAACTACACCTCCAACTACAACTACACCTCCAACTACAACTACACCTCCTACTACAACTACACCTCCTACTACAACTACACCTCCAACTACAACTCCAACTACAACTACACCTCCAACTACAACTACAACTACACCTCCAACTACATCTCCAACTACAACTACACCTCCAACCACACCTCCTACTACAACTACACCTCCTACTACAACTACATCTCCAACTACAACTACACCTCCTACTACAACACCTCCTACTACAACTACACCTCCAACTACAACTACACCTCCTACTACAACTACAACTACACTCCACTACAACTACACCTCCAACTACACACTCCACTACAACTACACTCCACTACACAACTACACCTCCAACAACTACACTCCAACTACAACTACACCTCCAACTACAACTACCTCCAACAACTACACTACTCCTACACAACTACACCTCCAACTACAACTCCACACTCCTAACTACTACACAACTACTCCACTACAACTACACCTCCACTACAACTACAACTCCACTACAACTACACCTCCTACTACAACTACACCTCCTACTAACAACTACACCTCCAACTACCTAACTACTCCTACTACAACTACTACCTCCACTCCAACTACAACCTCCACTACAACTACCTCCACCTCCTACTACAACTACACAACTACACTCCACTACCTCCTACTACAACTACACACCTCCAACTACAACTACACCTCCAACTACACCTCCACTACACCTCTCCTACTACAACTACACCTCCTACTACAACTACACCTCCTACTACAACAACTACAACTACACCTCCAACTACACACTACACACTCCTACTACAACTACAACTACACCTCCACTACAACTACACCTCCAACTACAACACTACTACCTAACTACTACAACTACAACTACAACTACCTCCACTACACTACACCTCCACTACACCTCCAACTACAACTACACCTCCACCTACTACTACACTACAACTACCCTCCTACTACAACTACACCTCCACTACAACTACACTCCAACTACAACTACACCTCCAACTACACTCTACACTACTCTCCAACTACAACCTACTACCTCCAACTACAACTACACCTCCTACTACACCTCAACTACTACCTCCTACTACAACTACACCTCCACTACAACTACACCTCCAACTACACTCCACCTCCACACCTCCTACTACTACACCTCCTACTACAACTACACCTCCAACAACTACACCTCCTACTACAACTACACCTCCAACTACAACTACACCTCCAACTACAACTACACCTCCACTACAACTACACCTCCAACTACTACACCTCCACACTCCAACTACACCTCCACTACACCTCCAACTACACCTACACAACTACCAACTACAACTACTACCTCCAACTACAACTACACCTCCAACAACAACTACATCTCCAACAACAACTATACCTCCAACTACAACTACACCTCCCACTACAACTACACCTCCTACTACAACTACACCTCCTACTACAACTACACCTCCAACTACAACTACACCTCCAACTACAACTACACTCCCTCCTACACCTACACCTCAACTACACTACACTCCAACTACAACTACACCTCCACTACAACTACACCTCCTACTACAACTACACCTCACTCCTACAACAACCTCCAACTACAACTACCTCCAACTACAACTACACCTCCTACAACACCTCCTACAACTACACCTCCTACTAACTCCACAACTACACCTCCTACAACCAACAACTCCAACTACAACTACACCTCCAACTACAACTACACCTCCAACTACAACTCCAACTACCTACCACAACTACACTCCAACTACAACTACACTACACCTCCACTACAACTACACTCCACTACAACTACAACACTCCACTACAACTACACACCTCCAACTACAACTACACCTCCAACTACAACTACACCTCCAACTACAACTACACCTCCACTACAACTACACCTCCAACTCCAACTACACCTCCTACTACAACTACACCTCCAACTACAACTACACCTCCTACTACAACTACACAACTCCACTACAACTACACTCCAACTACAACTACACTCCAACTACAACTACACCTCCAACTACAACTACTACACTCCAACTACTCCACAACTACACCTCCAACTACAACTACACCTCCACTACTACACTACAACTACACCTCTACACCTCCACTACACCTCCAACTACAACTACACCTCCAACTACAACTACACTACACCTCCACTACAACTAACACTACACCTCCTACTACAACTACACCTAACACACTACAACTACTACACTACACCTCCAACTACAACTCCACTACTACCTCCTACTACCCTCAACTACACCTCCACACCTCCACTACACCTCCTAACTACAACTACACCTCTACAACTACAACTCCTACTACAACTACACCTCCAACTACACCTACCTCCAACTACACCTCCTCAACTACTACCTCCAACTACACCTCCAACTACAACTACACCTCCACTACAACTACACCTCCAACTAACTCCACACCAACTCCTACTACAACTACACAACTACACCCCTACTACAACTACACTACTCCTACAACTAAACCTACACACACCTCCTACTACAACTACACCTCCAACTACACTACTACAACTACACCTCCAACTACACCTCTACTACAACTACAACCTCTACAACTAACCAACTACTCCAACTACAACTACACTCCAACTACTACTCCACTACAACTACACCTCCTCTACAACTACACCTCCTCCAACTACAACTACACCTCCTACTACAACTACACCTCCTACTACAACTACACCTCCTCCAACTACAACTACTACAACTCCAACACTACAACTACACCTACACTACACTCCACTACTACACCTCCACTACTACACACCTCCTACTACAACTACACCTCCTACTACTAACCTCCTACTACAACTACACCTCTACAACTACACCCAACTACAACTACACCTCCTACTACAACTACACCTCCAACTACAACTACACTACACACTCCAACTACAACTCCTACACACTACACTCCTACTACACCTCCACTACAACTACACCTCCACACCTCCTACAACTACACCTCCAACAACAACTACATCTCCAACAACAACTATACCTCCAACTACAACTACACCTCCTACTACAACTACACCTCCTACTACAACTACACCTCCTACTACAACTACACCTCCTACTACAACTACACCTCCTACTACAACTACACCTCAACTACTACAACTACACCTCCAACTACAACTACACCTCCAACTACAACTACACCTCCTACTACAACTACACCTCCTACTACAACTACACCTCCAACTACAACTACACCTCCTACTACAACTACACCTCCAACTACAACTCCACCTCCACTACAACTACACCTCCAACTACAACTACACCTCCACTACAACTACCTCCTACTACACTACACTACAACTACAACTACTCCTACTACAACTACACCAACTACACTCCTACTACAACTACACCTCCTACTACAACTACACCTACCACTACAAACTACAACTACACCTCCAACTACAACTACACCTCCAACTACAACTACACCCACTACAACTACAACTACACTCCAACTACAACTACACCTACTAACACCTCCAACTACAACTACACTCCTACTACAACTACACCTCCAACTACAACTACACCTCCAACTACAACTACACTCCAACTACTACTACACCTCCAACTACTACCTCCACTACAACTACAACTACCTCCAACTACAACTACACCTCCTACTACAACTACACCTCCAACTACAACTACACCTCCAACTAAACACAACTACACCTCCTAACTACAACTACTCCAACTACAACTACACCTCCAACTACAACTACACCTCCAACTACACTACACCTCCAACTACACAACTACACACCTCCAACTACAACTACACCTCCACAACTACTACAACTACACCTCCAACTACAACTACACCTCCAACTACAACTACACCTCCAACTACAACTACACCTCCAACAACTACACCTCCAACTACTACACCTCCAACTACTACAACTACACCTCCAACTACAACTACACCTCCTACTACAACTACACTCCAAACTACACCTCCAACTACACAACTACACCCCTAACTACAACTACTACCCTCCAACTACAACTACACCTCCACTACACTACAACTCAACACACCACTACTACAACTAACTACATCTCCTACTACAACTACACCTCCACTACACTACACCTCCAACTACAACTCCACAACTACACTCCAACTACAACTACACCTCCACTACAACTACACCTCCAACTACAACTACACCTCCAACTACAACAACACCTCCACTACAACTACACCTCCCCTACTACAACTACACTCCAACTACAACTACACTCCAACTACAACTACACCTCCAACTACAACTACAACTCCAACTACAACTACACTCCTACTACTACTACACCTCCAACAACAACTACACTCCAACTACAACTACACCTCCACTACAACTACACCTCCAACTACAACTACACCTCCAACTACATCTGCAACAACAACTACATCTCCAACTACAACTATACCTCCTACTACAACTACATCCCCAACTACAACTATACCTCCAACTACAACTACACCTCCAACTAGATCTCCAACTACAACTACACCTCCAACTACAACTACACCTCCAACTACAACTACTACAACTACTACAACTACTCCCACTACAACTACACCTCCAACTACAACTACAACCTCCTCAACAACTACAACTACAACTACACCTCTCAACTACTACACTACACCTCCAACTACACTACACCTCCAACTACAACTACACCTCCAACAACTACACCTCCAACTACATCTCCAACAACAACACACCTCCTACTACAACTACACTCCAACAACTACACAAACTACACTCAACTACAACTACACCTCCAACTACAACTACACCTCCACTACAACTACACCTCCAACAACTACAACTCCACAACTACACCTCCAACTACAACTACATCTCCAACTACAACTACACCTAACCTACTACACTACTACACCTCCAACTACAACTACACTCCTCACAACACTACAACACCTCAAACTACAACTACATACTCCAACTACAACTACACTCCAACTACAACTCAACTACACTACATCTCCACTACACTACACTCCAACCAACTACAACTCCAACTACCTCCACCAACTCCAACTACAACTACACCTCCTAACTACAACTACACCTCCTACTACAACTACACCTCAACTACAACTACAACTCCACAACTACACTACACCTCCAACTACAACTACACCCAAACTACAACTACACCTCCTACTACAACTACACCTCCAACTACAACTACACCTCCAACTACAACTACAACTAACTACAACTACACCTCCAACTACAACTACACCTCCACTACAACTACACCTCCAACTACAACTACTACACTCCAACTACAACTACACCTCCAACACAACTACAACTACTCCAACTACAACTACACCTCCAACTACAACTACACCTCCAACTACAACTACACCTCCTACTACAACTACACCTCCAACTACACCTCCAACTACAACTACACCTCCAACTAC
This sequence comes from Corydoras sp. C115, assembly GCA_019802505.1. NCBI lineage: Eukaryota > Metazoa > Chordata > Actinopteri > Siluriformes > Callichthyidae > Corydoras > Corydoras sp. C115. Next base: position 52,978 of record JAFMOC010000412.1, on the reverse strand, counting down.
AACTACACTCCAACTACAACTACACTCTCAACTACAACTACACCTCCAACTACAACTACACCTCCAACTACATCTCCAACTACAACTACACCTCCAACTACAACTACACCTCCAACTACAACTACACCTCCTACTACAACTACATCTCCAACTACAACTACACCTCCAACTACAACTACACCTCCAACTACAACTACATCTCCAACTACAACTACAACTACACCTCCTACTACAACTACACCTCCAACTACAACTACATCTCCAACAACTACATCTCCTACTACAACTACACCTCCTACTACAACTACACCTCCAACTACTACTACAACTCCAACTACAACTACACCTCCAACTACAACTACACCTCCTACTACAACTACACCTCCAACTACAACTACAACTACAACTACACCTACTACAACTACAACTACACCTCCAACTACAACTACACCTCCAACTACAACTACAACTACAACTACACCTCAACTACAACTACACCTCCAACTACAACTACAACTACACCTCCAGCTACAACTACAACTACAACTACAACTCCAGCTACAACTACACCTCCACTACAACTACACCTCCAACTACAACTACACCTCCCTCCAACTACAACTACTACACTCCAACTACAACTACAACTACACCTCTAACTACAACTACACTCCAACTACAACTACAACTACAACTACTCCACTACAACTACACCTCCAACTACAACTACAACTACACCTCCAACTACAACTACACCTCCAACTACAACTACATCTCCAACTACAACTACTCCAACAACTACACCTCCAACTACAACTACACCTCCAACTACAACTACACCTCCAACTACAACTACACCTCCAACTACAACTACATCTCCAACTACAACTACACCTCCAACTACAACCCCAACTACAACTACACCTCCAACTACAACTACACTTCAACTACAACTACAACTCCAACTACAACTACATCTCCAACTACAACTACACCTCCAACTACAACTACACCTCCAACTACAACTACAACTATACCTCCAACTACAACTACACCTCCAACTACAACTACTACTACACCTCCAACTACAACTACACCTCCAACTACAACTACACCTCCAACTACAACTACACCTCCAACTACAACTACACCTCCAACTACAACTACAACTACACCTCCAACTACAACTACACCTCCAACAACTACAACTACCTCCAACTACAACTACACCTCCAACTACAACTACACCTCCAACTACAACTACACCTCCAACTACAACTACACCTCCACTACAACTACAACTACAACTACATCTCCAACTACAACTACAACTACAACACTACACTACAACTACACCTCAACTACAACTACACCTCCAACTACAACTACAACTACAACTACACCTCCAACTACAACTACACCTCCAACTACAACTACAACTACACCTCCAACTACAACTACAACTACACCTCCAACTACAACTACACCTCCTACTACAACTACAACTACACCTCCAACTACAACTACACCCCACTACAACTACACCTCCAACTACAACTACACCTCCAACTACAACTACAACTACAACTACACCTCCAACTACAACTACACCTCACAACTACACCTCCAACTACAACTACACCTCCAACTACAACTACACCTCCAACTACAACTACACCTCCAACTACAACTACACCTCCAACTACAACTACACCTCCAACTACAACTACACCTCCAACTACAACTACACCTCCAACTACAACTACACCTCCAACTACAACTACACCTCCAACTACAACTACAACTACACCTCCAACTACAACTACAACTCTCCAACTACAACTACACCTCCAACTACAACTACAACTACAACTACAACTACAACTACAACTACACCTCCAGCTACAACTACAACTACAACTACAACTCCAGCTACAACTACACCTCCAACTACAACTACAACTACACCTCCAGCTACAACTACACCCACATCCTCTAACGTGAGCTCAGCTGAAGGTAAGTTCAACGTCTTTGTAGATGAATCTCATTTACAGTTTTGAACGTTTGGTTGTGAATCCCATTAAACTGTAACCTTTAGTGGAAACAAACCCAGAGACGGGGAGAACATGCAAACTCCCAATTCAGACTAATTCATGCTCAAAATATCTAGAATATCTGCCTAATGACTGACTGATTAATTAATTAATGAAGCCTCCATCGTTTGTGTTGATCTGGGTTCGAGCTCGGCACTGTGCTTCTCTGATACGTTACAACACAACTCAGAGGAGTGAACACACACAGGGAGGACATGCACACACACAGGGAGGACATGGGAGGACATGCACACACACAGGGAGGACATGCACACACACAGGGAGGACATGCACACACACACAGGGAGGACATGCACACACACACAGGGAGGACATGCACACACACACAGGGAGGACATGCACACACACACAGGGAGGACATGCACACAGGGAGGACATGTACACACACACAGGGAGGACATGCACACACACAGGGAGGACATGTACACACACACAGGGAGGACATGCACACACACAGGGAGGACATGCACACACACAGGGAGGACATGCACACAGGGAGGACATGTACACACACAGGGAGGACATGCACACACACAGGGAGGACATGTACACACACACAGGGAGGACATGCACACAGGGAGGACATGCACACACACACAGGGAGGACATGCACACACACACACAGGGAGGACATGCACACAGGGAGGACATGCACACACACAGGGAGGACATGCACACACACAGGGAGGACATGCACACAGGGAGGACATGTACACACACACAGGGAGGACATGCACACACACAGGGAGGACATGCACACAGGGAGGACATGCACACACACAGGGAGGACATGTACACACACAGGGAGGACATGCACACACACACAGGGAGGACATGCACACACACAGGGAGGACATGCACACACACAGGGAGGACATGCACACACACAGGGAGGACATGCACACACACACACACAGGGAGGACATGCACACACACAGGGAGGACATGCACACACACACAGGGAGGACATGCACACACACAGGACATGCACACACAGGGAGGACATGCACACACACAGGGAGGACATGCACACACAGGGAGGACATGCACACAGGGAGGACATGCACACAGGGGAGGACATGCACACACACAGGGAGGACATGCACACAGGGAGGACATGTACACACACACAGGGAGGACATGCACACACACAGGGAGGACATGTACACACACACAGGGAGGACATGCACACACACAGGGAGGACATGCACACACACAGGGAGGACATGCACACACAGGGAGGACATGCACACACACAGGGAGGACATGCACACACACACACAGGGAGGACATGCACACACACAGGGAGGACATGTACACACACACAGGGAGGACATGTACACACACACAGGGAGGACATGCACACACACAGGGAGGACATGCACACACACACAGGGAGGACATGCACACACACAGGGAGGACATGTACACACACACAGGGAGGACATGTACACACACACAGGGAGGACATGCACACACACAGGGAGGACATGCACACACACAGGGAGGACATGCACACACACAGGGAGGACATGCACACACACACAGGGAGGACATGCACACACACAGGGAGGACATGCACAGGGAGGACATGCACACACACAGGGAGGACATGCACACACAGGGAGGACATGCAGGGAGGACATGCACACACACACACAGGGAGGACATGCACACACACACAGGGAGGACATGCACACACAGGGAGGACATGCACACACACACAGGGAGGACATGCACACACACAGGGAGGACATGCACACACACAGGGAGGACATGCACACACAGGGAGGACATGCACACACAGGGAGGACATGCACGCACTCCATCCCCAGGACAGGGGGGGCAATCTATCACTGGACACACACTCACTCACACACACACACACACTCTATATGGGGCAATTTGGAGAATTCAATTGACCTTCATCCATGTTTTTGGACTGTGGGAGGAAACCGGAGAATCTGAAGGAAACCCACGCTGACACGGGGAGGACATGCAAACGGTGCCGCCCCACTGCAGCAGTCCATTAACAGAATGATTCAGTCTGATGAGTGGATCTGTGGATTCAGGCTGATGAGTGGATCTGTGGATTCAGTCTGATGAGTGGATCTGTGGATTCAGTCTGATTTGTGGATCTGTGGATTCAGTCTGATGAGTGGATCTGTGGATTCAGTCTGATGAGTGGATCTGTGGATTCAGTCTGATGAGTGGATCTGTGGATTCAGTCTGATTTGTGGATCTGTGGATTCAGTCTGATTTGTGGATCTGTGGATTCAGTCTGATTTGTGGATCTGTGGATTCAGTCTGATGAGTGGATCTGTGGATTCAGTCTGATGAGTGGATCTGTGGATTCAGTCTGATGAGTGGATCTGTGGATTCAGTCTGATGAGTGGATCTGTGGATTCAGTCTGATGAGTGGATCTGTGGATTCAGTCTGATGAGTGGATCTGTGGATTCAGTCTGATGAGTGGATCTGTGGATTCAGTCTGATTTGTGGATCTGTGGATTCAGTCTGATGAGTGGATCTGTGGATTCAGTCTGATTTGTGGATCTGTGGATTCAGTCTGATTTGTGGATCTGTGGATTCAGTCTGATTTGTGGATCTGTGGATTCAGTCTGATTTGTGGATCTGTGGATTCAGTCTGATGAGTGGATCTGTGGATTCAGTCTGATTTGTGGATCTGTGGATTCAGTCTGATTTGTGGATCTGTGGATTCAGTCTGATGAGTGGATCTGTGGATCTGTGGATTCAGTCTGATCTGATTTGTGGATCTGTGGATTCAGTCTGATTTGTGGATCTGTGGATTCAGTCTGATGAGTGGATCTGTGGATTCAGTCTGATGAGTGGATCTGTGGATTCAGTCTGATGAGTGGATCTGTGGATTCAGTCTGATGAGTGGATCTGTGGATTCAGTCTGATGAGTGGATCTGTGGATTCAGTCTGATGAGTGGATCTGTGGATTCAGTCTGATGAGTGGATCTGTGGATTCAGTCTGATGAGTGGATCTGTGGATTCAGTCTGATGAGTGGATCTGTGGATTCAGTCTGATGAGTGGATCTGTGGATTCAGTCTGATGAGTGGATCTGTGGATTCAGTCTGATGAGTGGATCTGTGGATTCAGTCTGATGAGTGGATCTGTGGATTCAGTCTGATGAGTGGATCTGTGGATTCAGTCTGATGAGTGGATCTGTGGATTCAGTCTGATGAGTGGATCTGTGGATTCAGTCTGATGAGTGGATCTGTGGATTCAGTCTGATGAGTGGATCTGTGGATTCAGTCTGATTTGTGGATCTGTGGATTCAGTCTGATTTGTGGATCTGTGGATTCAGTCTGATTTGTGGATCTGTGGATTCAGTCTGATTTCTGTGGATTCAGTCTGATTTGAGTGGATCTGTGGATTCAGTCTGATGAGTGGATCTGTGGATTCAGTCTGATGAGTGGATCTGTGGATTCAGTCTGATGAGTGGATCTGTGGATTCAGTCTGATGAGTGGATCTGTGGATTCAGTCTGATTTGTGGATCTGTGGATTCAGTCTGATGAGTGGATCTGTGGATTCAGTCTGATGAGTGGATCTGTGGATTCAGTCTGATGAGTGGATCTGTGGATTCAGGCTGATTTGTGGATCTGTGGATTCAGGCTGATGAGTGGATCTGTGGATTCAGTCTGATGAGTGGATCTGTGGATTCAGTCTGATTTGTGGATCTGTGGATTCAGGCTGATGAGTGGATCTGTGGATTCAGTCTGATGAGTGGATCTGTGGATTCAGTCTGATGAGTGGATCTGTGGATTCAGTCTGATTTGTGGATCTGTGGATTCAGTCTGATGAGTGGATCTGTGGATTCAGTCTGATGAGTGGATCTGTGGATTCAGTCTGATTTGTGGATCTGTGGATTCAGTCTGATGAGTGGATCTGTGGATTCAGTCTGATGAGTGGATCTGTGGATTCAGTCTGATGAGTGGATCTGTGGATTCAGTCTGATGAGTGGATCTGTGGATTCAGTCTGATGAGTGGATCTGTGGATTCAGTCTGATTTGTGGATCTGTGGATTCAGGCTGATTTGTGGATCTGTGGATTCAGTCTGATTTGTGGATCTGTGGATTCAGTCTGATTTGTGGATCTGTGGATTCAGTCTGATGAGTGGATCTGTGGATTCAGTCTGATGAGTGGATCTGTGGATTCAGTCTGATGAGTGGATCTGTGGATTCAGTCTGATGAGTGGATCTGTGGATTCAGTCTGATTTGTGGATCTGTGGATTCAGTCTGATGAGTGGATCTGTGGATTCAGTCTGATGAGTGGATCTGTGGATTCAGTCTGATGAGTGGATCTGTGGATTCAGGCTGATTTGTGGATCTGTGGATTCAGGCTGATGAGTGGATCTGTGGATTCAGTCTGATGAGTGGATCTGTGGATTCAGTCTGATTTGTGGATCTGTGGATTCAGTCTGATGAGTGGATCTGTGGATTCAGTCTGATTTGTGGATCTGTGGATTCAGTCTGATTTGTGGATCTGTGGATTCAGTCTGATTTGTGGATCTGTGGATCTGTGGATTGGATTCAGTCTGATTTGAGTGGATCTGTGGATTCAGTCTGATTTGTGGATCTGTGGATTCAGTCTGATTTGTGGATCTGTGGATTCAGTCTGATTTGTGGATCTGTGGATTCAGTCTGATGAGTGGATCTGTGGATTCAGTCTGATGAGTGGATCTGTGGATTCAGTCTGATGAGTGGATCTGTGGATTCAGTCTGATGAGTGGATCTGTGGATTCAGTCTGATGAGTGGATCTGTGGATTCAGTCTGATGAGTGGATCTGTGGATTCAGTCTGATGAGTGGATCTGTGGATTCAGTCTGATGAGTGGATCTGTGGATTCAGTCTGATGAGTGGATCTGTGGATTCAGGCTGATTTGTGGATCTGTGGATTCAGGCTGATGAGTGGATCTGTGGATTCAGTCTGATGAGTGGATCTGTGGATTCAGTCTGATGAGTGGATCTGTGGATTCAGTCTGATGAGTGGATCTGTGGATTCAGTCTGATGAGTGGATCTGTGGATTCAGTCTGATGAGTGGATCTGTGGATTCAGTCTGATGAGTGGATCTGTGGATTCAGTCTGATGAGTGGATCTGTGGATTCAGTCTGATTTGTGGATCTGTGGATTCAGTCTGATTTGTGGATCTGTGGATTCAGTCTGATTTGTGGATCTGTGGATTCAGTCTGATTTGTGGATCTGTGGATTCAGTCTGATGAGTGGATCTGTGGATTCAGTCTGATGAGTGGATCTGTGGATTCAGTCTGATGAGTGGATCTGTGGATTCAGTCTGATGAGTGGATCTGTGGATTCAGTCTGATGAGTGGATCTGTGGATTCAGTCTGATGAGTGGATCTGTGGATTCAGTCTGATGAGTGGATCTGTGGATTCAGTCTGATGAGTGGATCTGTGGATTCAGTCTGATGAGTGGATCTGTGGATTCAGGCTGATGAGTGGATCTGTGGATTCAGTCTGATGAGTGGATCTGTGGATTCAGTCTGATGAGTGGATCTGTGGATTCAGTCTGATGAGTGGATCTGTGGATTCAGTCTGATGAGTGGATCTGTGGATTCAGTCTGATGAGTGGATCTGTGGATTCAGTCTGATGAGTGGATCTGTGGATTCAGTCTGATGAGTGGATCTGTGGATTCAGTCTGATGAGTGGATCTGTGGATTCAGTCTGATGAGTGGATCTGTGGATTCAGTCTGATGAGTGGATCTGTGGATTCAGTCTGATGAGTGGATCTGTGGATTCAGTCTGATGAGTGGATCTGTGGATTCAGTCTGATGAGTGGATCTGTGGATTCAGTCTGATGAGTGGATCTGTGGATTCAGTCTGATGAGTGGATCTGTGGATTCAGTCTGATTTGTGGATCTGTGGATTCAGTCTGATGAGTGGATCTGTGGATTCAGTCTGATGAGTGGATCTGTGGATTCAGTCTGATGAGTGGATCTGTGGATTCAGTCTGATGAGTGGATCTGTGGATTCAGTCTGATGAGTGGATCTGTGGATTCAGTCTGATTTGTGGATCTGTGGATTCAGTCTGATTTGTGGATCTGTGGATTCAGTCTGATTTGTGGATCTGTGGATTCAGTCTGATTTGTGGATCTGTGGATTCAGTCTGATGAGTGGATCTGTGGATTCAGTCTGATGAGTGGATCTGTGGATTCAGTCTGATGAGTGGATCTGTGGATTCAGTCTGATGAGTGGATCTGTGGATTCAGTCTGATGAGTGGATCTGTGGATTCAGTCTGATGAGTGGATCTGTGGATTCAGTCTGATGAGTGGATCTGTGGATTCAGTCTGATGAGTGGATCTGTGGATTCAGTCTGATGAGTGGATCTGTGGATTCAGGCTGATTTGTGGATCTGTGGATTCAGGCTGATGTGGATCTGTGGATTCAGTCTGATGAGTGGATCTGTGGATTCAGTCTGATTTGTGGATCTGTGGATTCAGTCTGATGAGTGGATCTGTGGATTCAGTCTGATGAGTGGATCTGTGGATTCAGTCTGATGAGTGGATCTGTGGATTCAGTCTGATGAGTGGATCTGTGGATTCAGTCTGATGAGTGGATCTGTGGATTCAGTCTGATTTGTGGATCTGTGGATTCAGTCTGATGAGTGGATCTGTGGATTCAGTCTGATGAGTGGATCTGTGGATTCAGTCTGATGAGTGGATCTGTGGATTCAGGCTGATGAGTGGATCTGTGGATTCAGTCTGATGAGTGGATCTGTGTTGTCCTCAGGCGTCCATGTGGTCAGTTACTCCCTCACTCTGAGCCAGACGTTCAACACCGGACTCTCAGACAACACCAGCGACACCTACAGGAAATATAAGGAAGAAATTCAGAGCAAGGTGAGTTTTACATGAAACGTAAAGTCCCGTAATCAGTCTCACACTAACGGAATGTCCCGTGCTCTGATTGGTCAGATCGACAAGAGTTACGCCGTTGTCCCCGGTTACCGGGCGGGATCTGCGATGGTCACTGGATTCAGGTGATTATTGGTTTAGTTCCCCGTGGTTTCGGTCGGTTTTTCGGACTCTGAAGCGAAGGCCGTGTGTTTCAGAGCCGGCAGTGTGATCGTCGACTACAACATCACATCCACCACCCCGCGCCCCAGCCTGGCATCAGCCAACCAGCAGCTGGTATCCAGCCTCGCGTCTGCTGGATATCCCGTGACGGCTGACGCCTTCAGTCGAACTGGTACCACATTTCTTCATCATCATCATCATCATCATACAAGGATACTTTATTGTCAATTCCACTGCATATCAGGACTTACAGAGAACCGAAAGTATGTTCCTCCTCTCCAGAGACAGAGACAGAGACAGAGGGAGCCGCTGCGATAGTTCGCGCCGCCCACCGCGCCGTTACGCGCCAACCTGCTCCCAACCTATTCTTTAATAAGCTCAGGCTGAGGGCCCGAAAAAAACACCTTTAGCACATAAGCAAATACAAACAAAGACATGGACAAGAAGCTGCAGGAGACGTGTTCAAAAGGGATCGGAAAGGGGGGGGGGCAGTCCACAGGAGAGACAAGTTCAAGTTCAAGTAATTTATTTATATAGCGCTTTTTACAACAGTACATTGTCACAAAGCAGCTTTACAGAATGAAAAGCCTTTAAACTCCCTAAAGAGCAAGCCGAAGCGACAGTGGCAAGAAAAAACTCCCTTTTATGTTGTTATTTAAGGAAGAAACCTTGTGAGGACCGAGACTCAATGGGGGACTCATCCTCCTTGAGCGGCCAGGCAGCAACAACAGTGTAGAACAGCCATGTAGAGATATTAAACAAATGGAAAACTAACAACTGGAAAACTATATGTGAGTCCATTAGGGGGCGTCCTGCGGGACCGCCTTGTCGGGTTCCATACAGTATTCGTCAGCAGAGCCATGGATGAAGATCTCCAGGAAGCCGGGGGACACCTCGAAAGAAACAGACAAAGGAAGGGAGTTAGAGCTAATAATAAAGCACGGCATTTAATTAATAAGTAATTAATTGACACAGTGCAGCATGTGACTCCGGCATCACTGACTAGAGCAGCAGAACTAAAAGAGGCAGATACTGCAGACTGTACATAGTTGAGATGGCGCCCCGGCAGGGCAGGGCAGCACATCAGGAGACCATAGCATCGGTTCTTCTGGAGGAGGTTCAGTAGCAGCTCTCGAGGACGAGGCTGATGAGAGAGACAAATGGCAGATAGGACTCAGTTTGTCTTGACGACTTTTCTCAGCCATCGTAGCAGCTCCAACCAACCCGTGAGTTCCTGACCTCCAACTCATCATCTGTCCACAGAGCCGATAGCCTCTCCAAGATCGATTCCATGTGGTGATTTAAGGTCGCAGTGGCTCTGCCCAGCACATCAATCATGTTGGGCAGTTTCTTGGGGCTGTTGACAACTGACCCGACTCTCTTAATTTTGCGATACACCAGGACCATCCATAATCCAATCAGTAGAAATCCCAGCATCATAAATACAAATAGGTAGACATCGTCCACATCTTCCACGGACAGGGGGGCTAGGCACACGGTCCACCGGTTCCCCCAGGCGTCCATCGTGTATCCAGACGCCAACGTGCCGTCCGGGCGAGCTGGTTCCCCCAAACCACGACTTCTCCTCGAGAAGACGGTGTCAATAGGGTTGAGAGACCGTTTCATTAGTTCCATATTTGCGTTTCGAAGAGCAGCCTTATGATAAAGCCGAGCAGGAATGAGGGGACGGAGAGGGAGAAAGTGCGAGCGCGTCCTACGAGAGCTGCAGCATCATCTCAGATCTCTACATCAAAACATGAAGCTGTTTTTAAATATCTGGATTGTTTTTGTCGTCTGCTTTGGATAACCTTCACAGCAACATCATTAAAACCCTCAGAGCATTTACACAATCTAAATAAATCTATAAATCTATAAATCTATATGTCATGTGAATGTTGATTTCAGTGGAGGGAGGGATGATCAGCCCTGACGTTAAATACCCCGGAATAAACCTCACATTCACCTGCACCTCAAATTCCACAACCATCTCATGGAAACGAAACGGACTGCAGTTCAGTAACACCACGAGGTACCTGACCAACGGTTCGAACCTGACTGTGGTTAACGTCACCTCTGAGGACAGCGGTGAGTCCCAAAGAGTGATCTTTAATTGGTGATCCAGAGAGAATTTAAAGATCAGGTCTGGTTGATTGCAGGAGGTCGTCTGTGATTGATCGATCTTCTGAACCTTTTCAGGTGAATACGTGTGTTCATCAGTGGTGGACTCCATGCCCTTTCTGAACCGGCAGACGGTCACAGTTCTGTCCTATCCCGATATCCAGGTGTCCCCTGATCTAAATGTTAAGTGTGAGGCGTCAGTTAACGCGTCGGTGAGGTGCTGCGTTCAGAGCGGCTACACTGTACAGTGGGACACCTCCCTCTGTCCCTCATCACCAGGTCCAGACCAGACTCTGTAAATCACAACTCATTTAATAACATCACACCTAAAGGTAACAGTGTGTGTGTGTGTGTGTGTGTGTGTGTGTGTGTGTGTGTGTGTGTGTGTGTGTGTGTGTGTGTGTGTGTGTGTTGTTCAGATGCTTCTGGCTGCATTTCATGTATCTATCAAATAAACCAATCTCAGTGTCAGGACAAGGAGCAAACCATAAAGATCTCCTGCAACACGACTAAACTTGGTTCTCCAAAGAGCATCAACATCACTGCCGCCAACAAGGGTAAGAATTAAATGCACTTTAGTAGGTTCTCCTCCTGAACTAACACAGTCTGTCATTATAGAACTACATAGAATTGAATTTTAAAGTAAATGGAAGATCTAAAGGTAGTGAGTACGAGTTGTATGTTCTGTATTTTCTGTTCTTCACCTCTGAGAACCTGACATTCACCCCTCACCCCCTCACCCCCTCACCCCTTTACCCCTTTTTCAGCTTTCAATTGTTCTGATCCTGTATTTGGAGCTGGAAATCAGGGGGATCGTCTGAATGCTACCTGTGATGGAGACATGGTGGGGAATCGAGAGGTCCAGTGTGAATCAGGACGCTGGGTGGTTAAAATGAACAACTGTTCTCTGAGAGTCATTCAGAACCTGCTCACTCAGGCTTCGGTAAATCAGCAGATCACCAATAGCATCAGCTCTTATGGTTCCTGTTCCACCTTCCTGTTCCATCAATCTCTGCTTCTGTTCTTTAATAGAACTTGAAGACTGAGGAGATCTCTCAGTTTGTGAGTAATCTCAGCAATGTGACCAAAACTTACGCTTCCAACGTCACCAACTCTTCTGCAACCATCTTAAACATCGTGACTTTACTGAAAACCATCGCTGAAGTGTCACAAAACATTACAGTGGATCAAACCACCATGACTGTAAGTTCATCATCTAACACTAAAGTAAACACAGTATTTCAGGAGATATTCATTTTTACAGTTATATAATATATCATATACATTTATAAACAGCTGATCATTACTCTGCACATCAACAAATCAATCTTAAACTATTGCTGTGCACTACAGCCCACAATGCACCTCATCATATATGTTTTCTATTATATGCACACGTCTACAGGACATTTGTAAATTGTAAATTCAGTGAATTGTAATGGTTCTGTGATGTTACTGCAGAGACACCAAATTCAAAAAATTGGCAAATAGCTAATTAACAGATAAAGAAATAAATATTCTGATTAAATCAATTTTAGCATCATTCAGCTGCACAGTACAAACCCAATTAAAAATATATTCCTATTTCTCTGATTGATGTTTAATGTGAGAGTCACTGAGGAAACAGAGGGGTTGCCATGGCAACAGGGTACATGTGGCTTGTGTTATTCACCTCTGAATTTAAAACCACAAACTTTATATTAAAAAAATGAACAAAAGACAAAGTTCAATAGAAATGTGAATGTGTTGTTCTCTTTCTATTTAAAGGGTTTCTTGGAAACAGTTTCCATCATCGGATCACAGGACGCACAGAGCGCGTGGAACAGTTTAAATAACCAGACCGCTCAGAATGCCAGCTCTGATCTGCTGGGCTCCGTGGAGGAGATGGGACAGAGACTTTCCAACGACACCCTGACCATCAATAAACCCTTATTCCAGCTGGAAAAAAACTCAACGTCCACCTCGTTTTCTAAAGGATTTGGTAAAGACTCATCTACTGTTATAGACATTGCAGGATTATCTAAGGAAACCTTCATCACCATCATCGTGCTCACAGAACTGTACAAGATCTTACCTGTACGGACCTCCACCTGCAGCAACTGCACTGAAGGTGGCACCGTCATCAATGGAGACGTGGTCGTGGTTCAGACTGTCCCAAAAATTAACAACATCTCACTTTCATTTGTTCCCAAAAACGCCTCGCTCGGAAAGCCGCAGTGTGTTTTCTGGAACTTCAGTATTCTGAATGGTTCTGGAGGATGGGACTCGAGTGGATGTAGAGTGAAGAAACAAGATGGAAACGTTACCTGTGAGTGTGATCACACCACCTCGTTCTCTGTCCTGATGTCTCCTGATGTCTTCACACTGAGCGCCGTCCAGCGGGTCATCCTGGACTACATCTCCTACATTGGAGTGGGCATTTCCATGGGCAGCCTGGTTCTGTGTCTCCTCATTGAAATGATCATCTGGAAATCAGTGACTAGAAATGAAACCTCCTACATGCGCCACGTCTCCATCGTCAACATCGCCGTGTCTCTTCTGATCGCTGATTGCTGCTTCATCGTTGGTGCAGCCGTGGTCTACAACCAAAACGTGAACCTCTGCATCGCATCAACGTTCTTCAGCCACTTCTTTTATCTGGCTCTCTTCTTCTGGATGTTGCTCTCAGCTCTTCTCCTCCTGTATCGCACCATCGTGGTCTTTTCTGGATTGTCTAAGAGAACGCTGATGGCTGTAGCGTTCAGCGTTGGATACGGAGCTCCGTTACTGATAGCCGTCATCACTATAGCATCTACAGCTGGAGGTGGAGGATACATCCAAACTGGATTTAACTGCTGGTTGAACTGGAATCAGACAAAAGCTCTGCTGGCGTTCGTGATTCCTGCTCTGATCATTGTCATGATAAACCTGGTGGTTCTGGTCGTGGTTCTGTGTAAGATGCTGAGGAGGGGAGTTGGTGCAAGCGCTCCATCTGATGACCAACACGTCCTGATGGTCATTGCTAAATGTGTAGCGGTCCTAACCCCTCTGTTCGGTCTGACCTGGTGGTTCGGCATCGGAACCATGGTGTCAGCTAACTTTGGAGTCCATGTGGTGTTCGCGTTCCTCAACTCATTACAGGTAATAAGAGACGCTGGCCAGATAGTTCTGAATCTTCTCTATAACCTGGGGTTCAGTTCTTCATGCTGCTGCAGTTGTTCTAACAGAACGCTGTTCTTTCTCTTTAAAGGGGTTCTTTATTCTGTTATTTGGATTGCTGCTGGATGGGAAGGTACGTACAGCACACCGTCTGAATGCTGAGATGTCTCTGCATTAATGATATTGTAATGTGTCTTCAGACCATCTTTAGATTTATAGAAGTGTTTCTCACCCGCAGGTCAGAGAAGCTCTGGCTAGAAGGTTTAGTCTGAAGAATCTGAGCTCCAATCGCACCAGGGTAAATATCTTCATCCACTTCTGTAATGATGGCTCTGTAAGACCGGTTTATTTCATTAATGTACGGCTTCACTTTATGACTTTTATAAAAACAGAGCACGAGTGCAGGACAGCCCGTATCATCCAGCGGCTTGAATATCTTTCAGAGGCTACGGAGAAGTATGTCAAAAAAATCCCTTTATAATATTATACACACACACACACACACACACACACACACACACACACACACACACACACACACACAAGTCTATATGCATTCAGCATTTCAAGTTAAAACTCTTTGTACAGTAACACTGTCCCTTTGATCTTTTTACAGATGTGTACCACGTTTCAGAAGGTGGACGGATGTGGTCTTCATCCAGTGAAACTTATACCTCAGTCAACACCTAATGACCTGTATCTCACGTTCTGCTTAAAACATTCAGAAAGAAGGAAATATGAACATACATTAACTTTAAATAATCTGTTGATTAGCCTCTTCTCGGGTTTCTGTTAAAATGTGACTATAATTCACTTTAAATCCTTTAACGTCGATAAAAACTCTCACGGCTACGTTTTACTGTCACTTCTAAAGCAGCTTCCTCTCACGATCCAAACCCTCAGTGAGAGAAGATCCCAAATTCAGAGAAAGCTCTTTATTCAGGAGAGTAACTTAGAAGTTTCACTGAACTCAGTTCTTTAGCAATGTAAGTTGTTTTATTTTATTTAAAGTCAGATCATCGCGTCTATTTTAATGATGATATCGCAATAAACAAGTGAAACAGGCTGCAGCTCTGCCGCGGGGCCAGCAGAGGGAGCCAGAGCTCCGAGGTTCTGAGCCATACGTGTGACGTCATCACTGACGCGTGAGCTTTAGTTCAAAAATAAAGTGATTTATTTATAAATGAAGCTTCACGGTTTCTTTGAGTTTCTTTGAAAACGTCACTGAAATCTAATCCTGTACAGCTGCAGCTTCACATGACCCCAACCTCTGAAACATCTGTCTGAAACATCTGTCTGATACATCTGTCTGAAACATCTGTCTGATACATCTGTCTGAAACATCTGTCTGAAACATCTGCCTGATACATCTGTCTGAAACATCTGTCTGATACATCAGTCTGATACATCTGTCTGAAACATCTGTCTGATACATCTGTCTGAAACATCTGTCTGATACATCTGTCTGAAACATCTGTCTGAAACATCTGTCTGATACATCTGCCTGATACATCTGTCTGAAACATCTGTCTGAAACATCTGTCTGATACATCTGTCTGAAACATCTGTCTGATACATCTGTCTGAAACATCTGTCTGATACATCTGTCTGATACATCTGTCTGAAACATCTGTCTGAGGAGTTCTGTAATAAAACCAAAAACAAAGAGTATAAAACACTCTTGATCATGGAGCTCAGAGGCTCCCGTCATGGATTTAGGTAGTGGATTTAAGTGGTTGATTTGGGTGGTGGATGTAGGTGGTGGATGTAGGCGGTGGATTTAGGCGGATGATTTTGGTTGGTGGATTTGGGTGGTGGATTTGGGTGGATGATTTGGGTGGTGGATTTAGGTGGATGATTTTGGTTGGTGGATTTGGGTGGTGGATTTAGGTGGTGGATTTGGTTGGTGGATTTAGGTGGTGGATTTAGGTGGATGATTTTGGTTGGTGGATTTGGGTGGTGGATTTAGGTGGTGGATTTGGTTGGTGGATTTGGGTGGTGGATTTGGGTGGATGATTTGGGTGGTGGATTTAGGTGGTGGATTTAGGTGGATGATTTTGGTTGGTGGATTTGGGTGGTGGATTTAGGTGGTGGATTTGGTTGGTGGATTTAGGTGGTGGATTTAGGTGGTGGATTTAGGTGGATGATTTTGGTTGGTGGATTTGGGTGGTGGATTTAGGTGGTGGATTTGGTTGGTTGATTTAGGTGGTGGATTTAGGTGGATGATTTGGGTGGTGGATTTAGGTGGATGATTTTGGTTGGTGGATTTGGGTGGTTGATTTGGGTGATTGATCTAGGAGTCACCTCTAAATCAGTTTGGAAGTCTCCAGTTCCAGTTTGATGGTCAGCTCCACCCCTGCAGGACTGACATCAGAGAGGTGGAGGCAGTAAACACCAGAGGTAAACATGCCCCTGTCCCAACACGAGCAGTGTTCTTGGAATAGACTTCAGAATGTGTTTGTGGTTAAGAACACCGGAACGTCTGATCTGTTTGATGACAACAGACCACGACACAGACGTGTGTTCTATTTTAGAACCAGACACACTGAAAAACATACACGCATATAAGAGATTCTTCAGGAGGTGAGACGTGTGAGATGTGCAGGGATAAGCCTTTTCTTGTTCGTCATACAGATGAACAGGAGCTTAAAAATGTCTGCAATCTTCTGAGTTCCCCTCACGGGTCACACACCAGAACCACGGACCGGTCCCGCCCTGCAGGGTGAGGCTGATCCCTATCTCTACACCTGAACACAATCAGCTCCACATTCCCTCTGTATGGAACGACCCCCCCCCCCCCCCCCCCGCCCACGGTTCTGCTGTCAGTGACTGATGGTCTGATTACAGCACTGTGTGTGTGTGTGTGTGTGTGTGTGTGTGTGAACGCAGTTGAACTTTCACCCATTATTCAACATTTAAAGTGTAGACTATCTTTCTGAAAGCCTTACATGTGTCTCCGATACACATTCTGCATTTAGGTGAGAGCGCAGACCCAGGACATTTGTCCGTGATGAGACGACCTTATCTGATGTGTGATGTTCAGGGTGGTGGTGCTGCTTGCGCAGTGTGAATGACGGCGGTGCATTCCGTGTACGCGGCTGCTTTCATTCAGATGTTTTAAATAGTTTTACATTCTGTATTATTTTTAGTGTGTTGTCCACAGTACAGGACACGCTGTGGACACGCTCACTGAACGGCTCGTTACATTCGTTAATGCTACACCTTCAACTCTTAAGGATGCTTCGAACCTGACTGAACACCTGTGTGTGTGTGTGTGTGTGTGTGTGTGTGTGTGTGTGTGTGTGTGTGTGTGTGTGTGTGTGTGTGAATATATATATATATATATGTAGATGTATGTATGGCAGCACTGTGGCACTAGGGATTACTGGTTCGAAAACCAATCTGGGTGGAGTTTCCATGTTCTCCCCGTGTCCGCGTAGGTTTCCTTCGGGTTCTCCGGTTTCCTCCCACAGTCCAAAAACATGGATTAAGGTCAATTGAATTCTCCAAATTGCCCCATATAGAGTGTGTGTGTGTGAGTGAGTGCCCCCCTGTCCTGGGTGTATCTGCCCAGCACCCGAAACGTTCTCCACTGGATGGGCATGGGGAATTGTATGATTGACACCTGTTAATGCCACTCACCCACTCACCCACGCAACGAGGACGGATCCCCCAATGAGCCTCGGTCCTCACAAGGTGTCTTTCTATAAAAAACAAATACAAAGAAATCCAGAAACCCATCATCAGTTGACTTAGGCAGTTTATATTTTGAAGGACTTTTGTTGAAACTGGTTAATGCATGTGATGGTCCTGATCCTAAAACACCTCAATAACTAAATGTAAATGATGTTTGTTTTTATGTATTAGAAACTTTGTGAGGACCGCAGCACAGGAGGGAACCCCTCCTCCCTGAGAGGCAGGGTGCTGTTTTTAAATGATAAACAATAATTATTTACATTTTATCGACATATATTTTCATTCATTCATTATCTCCCGCTTTATCGTCTATTAGGGTCGCGGTGCCCATCCAGGGGAGAACGTCTCGGGCGGTTGGCAGATAGACCCAGGACAGGGCGCCAATCCATCGCTGGGCACACACTCACTCACACACACTATATGGGGCAATTTTTGAGAATTCAATTGACTTGATCCATGTTTTTTTTTATGTATTACTGTGGGAGGAAACCGGAGAACCCGGAGGAAACCCACGCAGACACGGGGAGAACATGGAAACTCCACCCAGATGGGGATTCGAACCGGGAATCCCTAGCACTGAGAGGAGAACATGCTAAACCACTAAGCCACCGTGCCGCCGACATATATTTAATAAATGTAATTAATCCACAACATCGATTCAGTTCGCTCATTAAAGTCCCTCTGACAGTGAAGATCAAAGTGTTCGGAGGTCTTCACAGAGACTTTAAAGGTTCTGTTGATCAGAATCAAACTAAAGCTGTTAGTGTACATGGTGCTGCACCATCGTACGTCTGACCGCACCACACTGACCAAGCTGGAACAAACTAAAGGTTATTTCAGGTCAAATGTTTTTGCCAGATATATATTCCAATCATGTTTATCCTGGGTGGCACAGGTGTTAGCATGTTCTCCTCTCAGTGCTGGGGATCCAGGTTCGAATCCCAATCTAAAGTGTGTGTGTGTGTGTGTGTTTCAGTGATAGATTGGCATCCTGTCCTGGGTGTATCTGTCCAGTACCAAGAACGTTCTCCCCTGGATGGGCATGTGGAACCCCATGAAATCTTCTAAAGGACTCCTCCACCTCACATCCCATTCCAACATCCCACGTTCTGTAAGTTCTAATAAAGCAGATTCCAAACTCGTCAGGGAAGACATCTTATTTAAGATTCTGTTGTATGAGACTCACAATCTCTGTTCTAATTCATCCCAATAAGATGTCTGTTGTGTGTGAGTTTGTTTGTTTTTAGACATAATACATCTGATTGTCTTTTTAATTACTTGATTGATTGATCTCTCATTACCGTTTTAAACTGTTTATTTGGAATAATGACACAGCTAAAATATTTAGGGATTTTGTGATGTCATCATGTTTTTATGTCAATTTTACACAATTACACAATGCAATGAATGACAGGAGGACATTCCTCCCGAACCTGTACTGTGAGTGTGTGACGTGGCAACGTTACAGTTATAAATACCACTGAGTTTCTGAAGCTGCTCCAGGGTTCGAACAACTGTAACGTAAAGTTGGACTAAAGCTCATTAAGGTAAGTGTCATTATTATTATTATTATTATTATTATTATTATTATTATTAATTATTATTATTATTATTATTATTATTATTATTATTATTATTAATTATTATTATTATTATTATTATTATT
Organism: Corydoras sp. C115; assembly: GCA_019802505.1. NCBI lineage: Eukaryota > Metazoa > Chordata > Actinopteri > Siluriformes > Callichthyidae > Corydoras > Corydoras sp. C115. Next base: position 33,182 of record JAFMOC010000412.1, on the reverse strand, counting down.
ATTAATTATTATTATTATTATTATTATTATTATTATTATTAATAATAATTATTATTATTAATTATTATTATTATTATTATTAATATTATTATTATCATCAAAATAATCATCCATTGTCATTATGAACCAAACATAAAGACGTTCTTTCGTTAATATTTATATTTATTCTATTTGTATTAGTTTTAAAGCAGTTAAACAGTATTAATGAGATTTTCAGACCTAATACATATAATAAAGTGAAACATGTTAATATTTTAATCTGTTTTATTTTGGGTTATCATAATAACTCATATGGTGAAACATTTGAACATAAAGACGGTTGATCAGTGCATTCTGATTTTTTTGGGTGACATGGTGGTGCAGAGGTGAACGCTCTGCCCTCACAGCAAGAACGCCCCAGGGTTTGATTTTTGCTGTGAGTCGTTTGCATGTTCACCCCTGCCCCTGTGTGGGTCAGACATGGAGACGTTAACCTGTCCTAACCATTGGGGGGGGTCTGGGCACAGAGCTGTTCCTGGATAAATAGGGGGAGGGTGATAATAATAATAATGATAATAATAATAATAATAATAATAATAATAATAATAATAATAATAGAAGTTAGTCCTGCTGTGGAGACTATAGGATCAGCAGTAGATAAGGCCTCTTGTGTTCTTTGTTATTTAATTTGAGAATGTTTTTACAGAGTTGTAATAGCGTTCCACTGTTACAGTCCAGATCTCTTGATCTGAACTCTGGCTGTCCTCCCTCACATGGACTCTGTCAGCTTGTGTTGCTGTTAAACTCTGATGCTGACAAGAGATTTGCATTTTATAATACATTAGAATCCATATCAGTAAAATCTGTGATGTCATAAATGTAACCTGTAGCTCCATCATAAAGGTTAAGGTTTTTATTTCTGCTCTCTCAGCATGTTACAGAATCACCGACACAAGCCGAAATTTCACCTCCACCTGAGCGTCATGTCCCGTAAAGGTATGTATTAATCTCACCTGCTGCACACGTTCCTCAACACCTGAAGAGTTCCGCCGTCGTTAGAACTTCACTGCACACTGATGCTGAAGACAGATGATGGACAAACATGACATCATTAACTTTTAATAACACTTAATACATGGGTCTGTTGTAGGCGACAGGGTTAATGTGATTATGCAGAACCTGATGTAGTACGTGTGTGTGTGTGTGTGTGTGTGTGTGTGTGTGTGTGTGTGTGTGTCACAGCTCAGATGTTGAGTTGGTTCCTGATGTTCTTCATGGTTTGGAACACCCGTGTGCTTGCTGTGGATGCAGAGGGTTTCGGGGGAACGGAGGACTTTTCTGACGAGGTAAAGGAAACATTTTTACTGAAACTAAACCAAAAGCCAAAGATCTTTAAATGTGACTCACCGACTTCATTTCATTTTGTTTACTAAGTATTTCCTTATTTGGTAGCAGCTTCCCCTTTAGTCAGTTATCCTTCCTGTTGATACAGATCTTTATATATTAATTTGACGTATTTCAGTTTGTCCCTCGCAGTGGGAACTGGACCCTGTACTGAATAAAGCCCGTCTGATCCGATTTCAGACTTTATATTTGTACTTGAACCTGATTCTTATTGAACATGCAGAGAGTTCAGCTCTATCAGTACGATCTTTAACTAACGCAGACATCTCGTGGATCACGTGGATAACGAGTCACGCAGCTGATCAGAAAGATAACATTGTGAGGGTTCCAGAGGTGACGTCGTTCTGGACTCTGCCTCGCTTTCAGAAGGTTCTTCACATTTCTGATTGTTGTTTGTGAGAAAGTCCCTCGAAACCTGAGCACGGCTCACCGGCATCATCAAAGATCAAAGATCATCAAAGATCATCAAAGATCATCAAAGATCATCAAAGATCATCAAAGATCATCAAAGAGTTTTAATCAGGGTCAATCAGGTCACTCTGTCTGTATTTCAGATGAACTATGATGACGGACAGCGAGGTCACATCAGAGAGAGGCGCAATGTCGGTACGAAAAACCCAAACTTCATTTATCTGACCTTTCATTTAATTCACAAACATCATGTACCACACCCACACACACACACACACACACACACACACACACACACACCCACCCACACACACACACACACACACACACACACACACACGGGCACTCAGGCATGCATGCACGCACGCACACATACACACACACAGCAATGCATATACATACAGTACATACACACACCCCCACACACAAGCACTCAGGCAAAGGCACACACACACACACACACACACACACACACACACACACACACACACACACACACACACACACACACACACACACATCATCACATCAACAAACACACATCATCACATCAACAAACACACATCATCACACTGAGTCACATGTTTAGTTTCTTTAAATAAATCCTCTGATCTGAGACGCGTTACAGAAACGTGAAGCTCGCTTTTAAATACAGACAACATTAACATTAATATAACATTAACATAACATTAACATTAATATAACATTAATATAACATTCACTTAACATTAATATAACATTAACATAACATTAACATTAATATAACATTAATATAACATTAACATAACATTCACATAACATTAACATAACATGAACTTAACATTAATATAACATTAACATAACATTAACATTAATATAACATTAATATAACATTAACATAACATTCACATAACATTAACATAACATGAACTTAACATTAATATAACATTCACATAACATTAACAAAACGTAACATTAACTTAACATTAACATGACTATATCAATGTTTCTCTTCCAATAAAGCCTCTGAGTCTACTACAACCTCAACCACAGTAACCACAGCTACAGACACCACCACCACTGGAACGACTACAGACAGCACCACCGCTGGAACAACTACAGACACCACCATCACTGGAACGACTACAGACACCACCATCACTGGAACAACTACAGACACCACCATCACTGGAACGACTACAGACACCACCACCACCACTGGAACGACTACAGACACCACCACCACTGAAACAACTACAGACACCACCACCACTGAAACAACTACAGACACCACCACCACTGAAACAACTACAGACACCACCACCACTGGAACGACTACAGACACCACCACCACTGGAACGACTACAGACAGCACCACCACTGGAACGACTACAGACAGCACCACCGCTGGAACAACTACAGACACCACCATCACTGGAACGACTACAGACACCACCATCACTGGAACGACTACAGACACCACCATCACTGGAACGACTACAGACACCACCACCACTGGAACAACTACAGACACCACCACCACTGAAACAACTACAGACACCACCACCACTGGAACGACTACAGACACCACCACCACTGAAACAACTACAGACACCACCACCACTGGAACGACTACAGACACGTCCACCACTGAAACAACTACAGACACCACCACAACTGGAACGGCTACAGACACCACCACCGCTGGAACAACTACAGACACCACCACCGCTGAAACGACTACAGACACCACCACCACTGGAACGACTACAGACACCACCACCGCTGAAACGACTACAGACACCACCACCACTGGAACAACTACAGACACCACCACAGCTGAAACAACTACAGACACCACCACCACTGGAACGACTACAGACACCACCACCGCTGAAACGACTACAGACACCACCACCACTGGAACAACTACAGACACCACCACAGCTGAAACAACTACAAGAACCACCACAGCTGAAACAACTACAGACACCACCACCGCTGAAATGACAACAGACACCACCACAGCTGAAACAACTACAGACACACCCACCACCACTGAAACAACTACAGACACACCTACCACAGCTGAAACAACTACAGGTACCACCACCGCTGAAATGACTACAGACACCACCACCTCTGAAACAACTACAGGTACCACCACCGCTGAAATGACTACAGACACCACCACAGCTGAAACAACTACAGACACACCCACCACCACTGAAACGACTACAGGCACCACCACCGCTGAAACGACTACAGACACCACCACCGCTGAAACAACTACAGACACCACCACCGCTGAAACAACTACAGACACCACCACCGCTGGAACAACTACAGACACACCCACCACCACTGAAACAACTACAGACAGCACCACCGCTGAAACAACTACAGACACACCCACCACCACTGAAACAACTACAGACACCACCACCGCTGAAACAACTACAGACACACCCACCACCACTGAAACAACTACAGGCACCACTGTCACCACCAAAACAACTACAGACACCACCACCGCTGAAACGACTACAGACACCACCACCGCTGAAACGACTACAGGCACCACCACTGCTGAAACGACTACAGACACCACCACCACTGAAACAACTACAGACAGCACCACCGCTGAAACAACTACAGACACCACCACCACTGAAACAACTACAGACAGCACCACCGCTGAAACAACTACAGACACCACCACCACTGAAACGACTACAGACACCACCACTGCTGAAACGACTACAGGCACCACCACCGCTGAAACAACTACAGACACCACCACAGCTAAAACAACTACAGACACACCCACCACCACTGAAACAACTACAGACACCACCACCGCTGAAACGACTACAGACACCACCACCGCTGAAACAACTACAGACACTACCACCGCTGAAACAACTACAGACAGCACCACCGCTGAAACAACAACAGGCACACCCACCACCACTGAAACAACTACAGACACCACCACCACTGAAACAACTACAGACACCACCACCACTGAAACAACTACAGACACCACCACCGCTGAAACAACTACAAACACCACCACCGCTGAAACAACTACAGGCACCACCACCACTGAAACAACTACAGACACACCCACCACCACTGAAGAAATTACAGACACTACCACAGCTGAAACAACTACAGACACACCCACCACTGCTGAAACAACTACAGACACCACCACCACCACTAAAACAACTACAGACACCACCGCTAAAACAACTACAGACACCACCACCACCGCTGAAACAACTACAGACACCACCACCGCTGAAACAACTACAGACACAACCACCGCTGAAACAACTACAGACACAACCACCGCTGAAACAACTACAGACCTCACCTCCACCACCGCTCAAAGAATTACAGACACCATCTCCACCACCGCTGAAACAACTACAGACACCACCTCCACCACCGCTGAAACAACTTCAGACACCACCACAGCTGTAAGAACTACAGACACCACTACAGCTGAAAGAACTACAGATAGCACCACCACTGAAACAACTACAGACACCACCACCACCACTGAAACAACTACAGACACCACCACCGCTGAAACAACTACAGACACCGCCACCGCTGGAACAACTACAGACACCACCACCATTGAAACAACTACTAACTAAGGCACCACCGACACAACACCACCGCTGAACCAACTTCAGACCTCACCTCCACCACCGCTGAAACAACTACAGACCTCACCTCCACCACCGCTGAAACAACTACAGACTCCACCTCCACCACCGCTGAAACAACTACAGACACCACCACCACTGCTGAAATGACTACAGACTCCACCACTGCTGAAACGACTACATACACCACCACCATTGAAAAAACTACATACACCACCACCACTGAAACAACTACAGACACCCCCACCGCTGAAACAACTACAGACACCACCACCACCGCTGAAACAACTACAGACATCACCACCACCGCTGAAACAACTACAGACACCAGCACAGCCACCACTGAAATGACTACAGACACCACCACCGCTGAAACAACTACAGACACCACCACCACTGAAATGACTACAGACACAACCACTACCATTGAAACAACTACAGACACCACCACCACCACTGAAACGACTACAGACACCACCACCACCACTGCTGAAACAACTACAGACACCACCACCACTGAAATGACTACAGACACCACCACCACCACTGAAACAACTACAGACACCACCACTGAAACAACTGCAGACACCACCACCGCTGAAACAACTACAGACACCACCACCACCACTGAAACAACTACAGACACCACTGTCACCACCAAAACAACTACAGACACCACCACCACTGCTGAAACAACTACAGATGCCTCCACCACCAAAACAAATACAGACACCACCACCACCGCTGAAACAACTACAGACACCACCACCGCTGAAACAACTACAGACACCATCACCGCTGAAACAACTACAGACACCACTGTCACTGCTGAGACAACTACAGACACCACCACCACCGCTGAAACAACTACAGACACCACCACCGCTGAAACAACTACAGACACCACCACCGCTGAAACAACTACAGACACCATCACCACTGAAACAACTACAGACACCACTGTCACTGCTGAGACAACTACAGACACCACCACCACCACCGCTGAAACAACTACAGACAGCTTAAGTACAAACTTCAGAACTAGTGAGGTCACAGTCCGAGATGTCACAACAAACACCACAGGTTCTATAACCACAAAGGTCACGACTTCATCCATAACATCTGAGGCTACGACTGCCGAAGCCACACCCACCTCCAGTGGGACCACAGAAACTACAGCAGTAGATGTTATAAGTACAGATACGACATCTCTCTCATCTGCGACCCCCACCCAAACAGACATTAGAACAACAGACACTGCACCAACACCGGTCACCAGTACAGACACCACAGACAACAACACCACCACCGAGGTTACAATTCTGTATACAACTCTATATACAGACAACTCAATAGAAACAACAACCGGATATACTACAAGTTGGGTTAACGCTGGTGCTGAGAGTACAACTGCCACAGACTCCACAACTTCACCAGAGGTTACAGCTCTACCAACCACGACTGGAGCGGTCACACCAACGGACGTCAACTATGTAAACGTTACAAACATATATGCCACAACCACAAAGATAATAAGCACAGCCAACACGACCATTAACACAGCAAACACAGAGATCACGACAAGCAAGGACACCACAACCACCGATGGGACCAGCACGGCCACACAGATTACAACCACAGACACAATGACCACAGGCGGTGAAATCCAAATCAGCACGACCACAACAGACATCACAACTGCAGGTGAGATAACCACCGGCACTATGAGCAGAACGCCAACACACACCACAAACACATATCCAATTACAGACGTCACATCTACAGAGACGGGGTCTACAACCATCTCTGATGCTACAATCACACATACAATTACAAATACCACAGAAATCCTGACCACTGAAACGATGACCCCTAATGTCCGCACCACCGATGGTACAACGGTCGCAGCAACTGAGACCACAGGCACAGACGCAACCAACACAGCCGCCATATCAGCCACTGTCACCACCACTGCCCCAGGAGACACAAAGACCACCGAAGCTACAATCGGAGTTACAAGTGCCACACCATCCACTGACATGATGACCACACTAACAACTACTGACTATACAACTTCAAAAGCTCCAGACTACACAACCTCAAAAACTTCAGTGGAGGCCACAACAACATATCCTACTCCTAATGGTACCCCAACACCTGCAGTCCCTTCCACAGACATCTCAATGACAAATTCAACAGCCCCAGTTACCATGACAACCACCAGTGCTGCAACAGGAACCACAGCAGCCATGACCACGGGTACAAGAACCACGGACATGAACTCAGCTGTTACAACAACTGCCATGAAAACCACAAAAGGTCTCCAAACCACAGACACAACAGCCCTCACCAACTCAGAAATCACATCCGCCATTACAGGAGCTCCGGGCGTCAGGACTACAGATGTTACAGCCACAGGATCCACATCAATAAATTCAGTCCCAGAAAACACAAGCACAGAATTCACAACAACTGCCTCAACCCCAGGAATCACAACTACAGGTGCCACAAGACTCACGGTCATGACTGTGGAAGGTACAACCTCAAACTCCACAACCACCCAAATCTCAGCAGCAGCCACTAAAATCCCAAACACAGAGGCTACAACAGAAGCTACAGCTACCACCACAAGATCTGAAACTCCATCCATTACAAACACCACCACCCCAACAGTTCAAACTCTACCCAGCACAAACACCAACACCACCACCACCCCAACAGTTCAAACTCTACCCATCACAAACACGAACACCACCACCCCAACAGTTCAAACTCTACCCAGCACAAACACCAACACCACCACCACCCCAACAGTTCAAACTCTACCCAGCACAAACACCAACACCACCACCACCCCAACAGTTCAAACTCTACCCAGCACAAACACCAACACCACCACCACCCCAACAGTTCAAACTCTACCCAGCACAAACACCAACACCAACACCACCCCAACAGTTAAAACTCTACCCACTACAACGACAACCACCACCACCCCAACAGTTCAAACTCTACCCAGCACAAACACCAACACCAACACCACCCCAACAGTTAAAACTCTACCCACTACAACGACCACCACCACAAGAGCTCCAGGTATTCATCTTTTGATCTTCAAATAGAATAATAGAATGTGTTTTGTCCCATGTTACATTCTTTTTTGCTTTATTGCCATTATTTAAACCCATATTGACTTATTTGAATCATATGGGTGAATTTGGTCTCCTTTCTTTTTACAGACATCTACGTTATTAGTTACGCAGTGACGTTGGCAGAAACTTTTGACAGTGCGCTGAACGATCCCAATACTGACAAATACAAACAATACCAGACAAAGCTACAGAACCGAGTGAGTGTCACATACAGCTTCTGAAATAAAGCTCAGGTTCTGGAACCATGTGACTGGCTGTACCTGAAACCCGAACGTTGCTTCTGATCTGACTGAGGTCATTCTGTACGTTCTGTTTCTCAGATTGATTCGAGTTATGGACGTCACGTAACTGCTTACAAAGTCGGATCTGTAAAAGTGACCGGTTTCAGGTGAGTTTTTACAAAAAAAACCTTTACAGATTAAAGTCTATAAATGATCAATCAAATTAAATCCACTCACCTGTTACTGCTGCAGTGGATGACCGGTTCTCTCACGCAACGTCGGTCCTCAGAGCGTTCTCTAAATATCACTGAGGTATTCCGTAGCACATCCTGATGTTATTTCACTCGCGTCTGTCCATGATTGATAGGAACAACGGTTGCTACAACTACCATATTTCTAAAGCACATTGTAATTCAGCGGGTTCTGTGGAGGGTTCTGCAGGAGAAACCTGTCCAGAGCAGAACGGGTATTAGATGAAATATGATGGAGTAGGCCTGACTAACAGGTCAGCTGGCAGGAGGACGTCCCCAACGTAGGACTGGACTTTTAAGGAGAAGCATTTTCGATGAATTAGGGTTCTTATGGAACAGGAAGTGGAGCGGGTTCTCTTTAACCCTGTGCTGTTTCTAACAGAGCTGGCAGTGTGATCGTCGACTTCAGCATCTCAGCTACAAGGACTGACCTTAATTTGACGCTGGCGAACGAGGACGTTGTGAGGGGTCTGACTTCTGAAGGAATCACCGTATCTGTGGACTCATTCGTTCAGAGTGGTAGGAGAACCTGTTACCTTTGTTCTTAACGTCAAAGTCAGGAAATCCAAACGGCAGCCTGAGTGGTTCACTTGCCTGATGTTTACTTGATGCCCTGATATCTATTTTCAGTTCAGGGAGGACTGTTGGGCACCAATAAGAACTTTCCTGGACAAAATCTCAGTTTGACATGTAACTCTCCAAATCCTGCTGGTATTTCATGGAAAATGAATGGACAGGTTCTCCCTAATGGGGCGCGGTACAAGATGGAGGGTAATAAACTCACGGTGGTCAATGCCAGTTCTGAGGACAGTGGTAAGTCTCTGATGAAGTCTCTGCTTATCGATGGTGGTGCAGGTCACCTGGTTGTGATTCAGAACCTCTTTTCCTTCACAGGAACCTATTTGTGTTTAACCAACGTGAACTCAATGCCCTTCATAGTCTGGCAGCCAATTACGGTTCTGTCCTATCCCAATATCCAAGTGACCAACGATAAAGTGGTCCAGTGTCCGGAGTCGAATCAGGTGGTGCCGCTGACATGCTGTGTTCAGAGTGGATACACCGTCCAATGGAACAACTCACGCTGCCCCAGTTCAACACCAGGTCATAAACAAAGTGCTTTTCTGTGCTCACCGCTGAACGAATGACGGGATCCATAACGCTGGTGCTTTGTGTTGTACAGACTCATCGGGATGCATCTCATGTGCCTATACCATCATCCCATCTGAGTGTCAGGGAAGTGATGAGTTGATCAAGGTCACGTGTCACGTCTATGAACTCAACTACAACAAGCAAATTAACATCAACGCAACCAACAAAAGTAAGTGTTTCACCAGAAACTGCAACTTCATACAAACACACCGACGGTTTCACCCCATGATCTATAACAACGATGGATCTGGATCTAGATTAATAAGATATAAGCCCAGATCCTCCGGTGGGATTTGGCATGTTCTCACAGCTATTTAATGTTGAGATCTGAGTGGCATCAGGGCGGAAGGTCAGGTGCTGTGTTGTGTTGCAGAGTTCTCCTGCTCTGATCAGAAGTTTGGAAGTGGAAACGAGGGGCAGCAGCAGTATGGGGACTGTGATGGGAACATGTTGGGGTACCTGATAGCTCAGTGTACATCAGGAGGCTGGGTCATCACCGTGAACAACTGCTCGCTGAGAGTCATCACGGACCTGGTCAGCCGAGCTGAGGTAACGTGATCCGGCGATGAGGCTGAGGGTGAAGCTCGCCTCTCTCCACCTCGTCTCACTGATTTGTCTCCCGTTGTAGAATTTAAACCCTGCGGGCCTCACGCAGTTTGTGTCGGAACTGAGCAACGTCGCAGGGAACGAGACGTATGTCAAAAATATCACAGAGTCTCCGGCGAACATACTAAACATCGTGGACTTACTGAAAACCATCGCCAACGTCTCCCAGAAGATCATCGTTAATGAAAACGTTATGACGGTGAGTTCATCCCACGTTATTCAGATAATTCCAAATTAGAAGGAGTTTTCCGTCGTTCTTCTGAGGTGACGTCTGCGAGACGCCGTCCACCTCGTGCTCGTCTGTCTGCTAGGATTCTTTATCTTCTGTGACCAACTCAATTTATCTGAATTATTCACCTTTGAAGGGATTTCTACAAACGCTGGACGTCATTGGATCTAACGAGGCCCAGAGCACATGGTCCAAACTGAACAAAGATGAGAACAACAAGAAGGCCAGTTCGGATCTCCTGAACTCGGTGGAGGCGATGGGAGACCGACTGTCCAACAGCAGCGTTAACATAATGACCAAATCCATCCAGCTTCAGAAGCTCAACACGTCCGCTCCGTTTTCTGGGACATTTGGTGCAAATTCATCCACTTTAATTAACCTGGAACCAACCACAAACACGTTCATCACCGTCATTAACTTCGCAGAACTGAACAAGATCCTGCCCGTACGCAACGGCAACTGCAGCAACTGCAGCGCCAGCAGCATCAACGGAGACGTGGTGGTGGTGCAAACACTGCCCAAAATGGACCGCGTCTCCGTTTCACACGCTCCCAAGAACAAGTCCCTGGGAAAGCCGCAGTGTGTCTTCTGGGACTTTACTCTCCTGAACGGTTCGGGCGGGTGGGACTCCACTGGATGTAGAGTGAATTCTTCAGCCAATCATCCTGGAATGTTCACATGTGAGTGCAACCACTTAACCCCGTTCTCTGTCCTGATGTCCCCACCCGATGCTGTAAGTTCTCCTGTCTACCTCGACCTCATCACCTACATTGGAGTGGGCATTTCCATGGGCAGCCTGGTTCTGTGTCTCCTCATTGAAATGTTCATGTGGAAATCAATAACTAGAAATGAAACCTCCTACATGCGCCACGTCTCCATCGTCAACATCGCCGTGTCTCTTCTGATCGCTGATTGCTGCTTCATCGTTGGTGCAGCCGTGGTCTACAACCAAAACGTGAACCTCTGCATCTCATCAACGTTCTTCAGCCACTTCTTTTATCTGGCTCTCTTCTTCTGGATGTTGCTTTCGGCTGGTTTTCTCCTTCATCGCTCCATCATGGTCTTCTCCACTCTGTCGGTCAGAAAGATGATGGCTGTGGCGTTCAGCGTTGGATACGGAGCTCCGTTACTGATAGCCGTCATCACTATAGCATCTACAGCTGGAGGTGGAGGATACGTCCAAACTCTGTATAACTGCTGGTTGAACTGGAGTCAGACTAAAGCTCTGCTGGCGTTCGTGATTCCTGCTCTGATCATCATGATGATAAACCTGGTGGTGGTGGCTGCAGCTCTGTATAACGTCCTGAGGAGAGGAGGACATTTCAGCGTCTTATCTGATGAGAAACACGACCTGCTTGACATTGCTAAATGTGTCGGAGTTCTAACCCCTCTGTTCGGTCTGACCTGGGGGTTCGGCATCGGAACCATGGTGTCAGATAACTTTGGAGTCCATGTGGTCTTCGCGTTCCTCAACTCATTACAGGTAATTAATTAAGCTCGGTGTTTCTGAACATGATGACGGTGCAGAAATGCAGAGATCATTTTAACTGAACATTTCTCTCTTTAAAGGGATTCCTGATTCTGTTGTTGGGAACGCTGCTGGATCGAGAGGTAAGTGAAGAAGACCTTCAGAACATTTCCTGAGGTTCTCAAAATGTCCCGTCTCATCGTTCTGTAATGTTCTTTCCTTCAGATCAGAGAATCGCTGATCAGAACGTTATCGGTGACGGGTCAAAGCTCCAGTCACGCCAAGGTACATGTCCTTCACCTGCAGGGCCTGAGTGTGTGTGTGTGTGTGTGTGTGTGTGTGTTGATTTTAAGTGTATTTAAAAACATGTTTGCACGTATACATTACAGAGCGCTCGAGCTGGACCCCGGCCGTCCTCCAGCGGCTTCAACATCTTCCAGAGGCTGCGCAGACGAAGTAGGTCCTCGACCCTACGCCCTTAACCTTTAATGTTTTTTCTGAAGTCCCCCCCCCACCTTGTCTAATCACCCACACAGGGTCTGATCTCTGTTCTACAAAGTGATTAAAAGTTTCGATTGTAATGATGTCTAATTCTGGAAACACATGTCCATTCATCCAATATCTTCTGCTGGGTCCACTAGGGTCCCATCCAGGGAAAAGTTCTGGGGCACTGGGCAGACACACCCAGGACAGGGCTCCAGTTTATTGCTGGGCAGTCACTCACTCACTCACACTCTCTATATGGGGCAATTTAGAGTATTCAATTAACCTTGAATCCATGTTTTTGTGGGAGGAATCCAGAAAACCCAGAAGAAATCCAAGTGGAAATGGGGAGAACATGCAAACTCTATCCAGATTGGGATTCAAACCTGTATCCCCAGCACTGAGAGGAGAACATGCTAAACCACTAGGAAACACGCCGTGGAAACACGTCATGATGTTTAATTAGTGACTGATTAATTAGTGACTGATTAATTAGTGACTGATTAATTAGTGACTGATTAATTAGTGACTGATTAATTAGTGACTGATCTCTCTCTCTCTCTCTCTCTCTCTCTCTTCAGATGTGTACCAAATCTCAGGAGCTGAGGGAAACTGGCCTGCCTCGAGTGAAACGTACAGATCACTGAACAATTAAACACACACACACACACACACACACACACACACACACACACACACACACACACACACACACACACACACACACCCCGCCCACGTCCTCATTACACACGTCCAAATCTCAAAGTAAATTATTTATATAGAAGGAATTATTTATAAAAGCTTTAAAAGCGTTCTGTTTAAACTGTACATTATGAAGATGTATTATTTAAGTTCACGTTGATTCATTAGTGTTTCTGAAAACATAATCCTCTGTTCTTTATCTAATGGCATTGATTACCATCATCACCTGATCAGTAACCGATACGCGGTCAGGGCTCGGGCTGTGCCCACCTCTCCACCGCGGGGGGCCCACGCCGGGGGTTTATATTTACAGTGTGACCCAAAGCACCCTCACAGGGTCTTCACCCCAAAGAAGCTTCTCAGCTCCACGGACATTAAACCTGCAGACTTGATCATCACAGGAGCTGGACTGAGCATGTGCAGAAACTCACACACCTGCATGATGTAACGGGAAACCAGACCGCGGAACCTCACGCTGACTGTGACCAGAGCCCAAAACCAGAGCCTGGGTTCTGAGAGTCGTGCGTTGTTGGTGCGACCCACTGCGCCATCGAGCCTCACGCTGTACCTCCATCTGTAATCTGATTCTCATGATGTCTCTTAAAACATTTAAAATAAAGATGTCAATGGAAAGGTTCTTCTCTTCAGTCCTCACATCGTTCTATAAGCAGAGATTTATTAACGTTTAATAAAAACTAAGAAACTAAGAACCGGGTGGTGGGGGGGGGGTTCTGAGTGGAACAGGACAGGACAGCAGTGTCTCTGCACATCAGACTAAAACAGCAGCAGAGGAGACATCGCTGCACCGTCAGGACGCCATTCTGAAACGGAGACTGGAATACTTAAAAAAAAGTCTGATTTCTTATTGTTTGAACACAGTCCTCACACAGCCCTCACACAGCCCTCACACAACCCACACACAGTCCTCACACAGTCCACACACAGCCCTCACAAAGTCCTCACACAGCCCTCACACAGTCCTCACACAGCCCTCACACAGCCCACACACAGCCCACAAACAGTCCTCACACAGCCCACAAACAGTCCTCACACAGCCCTCACAGTCCACATACAGTCCTCATACAGCCCACACACAGCCCACAAACAGTCCTCACACAGTCCTCACACCGTCCACACACCGTCCACACACCGTCCTCACACCGTCCTCACACAGCCCTCACACCGTCCACACACCATCCACACACCGTCCACACACCGTCCTCACACAGCCCTCACACAGCCCTCACACAGTCCTCACACAGTCCTCACACAGTCCTCACACCGCCCTCACACAGTCCTCACACCGTCCTCACACCGCCCTCACACCGCCCTCACACCGTCCACACACCGCCCTCACATAGCCCTCACACAGTCCTCACACCGTCCTCACACCGCCCTCACACAGCCCTCACACAGTCCTCACACAGTCCACACACCGCCCTCACACCGTCCTCACACAGCCCTCACACAGTCCTCACACAGTCCTCACACCGTCCTCACACCGCCCTCACACAGCCCTCACACAGTCCTCACACAGTCCTCACACAGTCCTCACACAGTCCACACACAGTCCACACACCGCCCTCACACCGTCCTCACACCGTCCTCACACAGTCCTCACACAGTCCTCACACCGCCCTCACACAGTGGACTGAACGTTGTTGTGTAATATTACACAGTTTATTGATTGATTGATCAGATACAATATTAACTTCACAGCTCCAAACCCGCTGATCTTCATGAATGGACTTCATTTACACGCCTTTAAACTTCTGATTCCCACTGGATGATGATTATGATGATGATGATGATGATGATGATGCTCCTGTGCTGGTATCCTGAAGTTCACAAACAAAAGTCATTCATTTATTATCTTCCGCTTTATCCTCTATTAGGGTCGGGGGGGGGGGGGGGGGTTCCCCATGCCAATCCAGGGGAGAATGTTTTGGACGTTGGGCAGCTACACCCAGGACAGGACGCCAATCTATCACTGGACACACACTCACTTACACACACACTCTATATGGGGCAATTTGGAGAACTCAATTGACTTGATCCATGTTTTTGAACTGTGGGAGGAAACCGGAGAACCCGGAGGAAACCCACGCGGACACGGGGAGAACATGGAAACTCCACCCAAATGGGGATTCGAACCGGGAATCCCTAAACCACCACCACCATGCTAAACCACTAAGCCACCGTGCTGCCCACAAAAGTCAACGACTTCAAAAAAAAAAAAAAAAAAAGTCTTAGAATGTGAAGATTTTTTTTGTTCTAATCTAAAGATAAAAAGGAATTTAGTGTAAAGGATTTTTACCGCGGTCAGATTAGATCTGAAGGTCTGCAGTGTAAACCGTTCCGCTACAGCTTCTGTTATCTAGAACCACAGATATCAGAACATCAGAACACGTCAGTATCTCCTCATCAGTGTTGTATCACGTAATATTATTATTATTATTATTTAAGTTCCAGCGCGATTACAGACAACCCTGAGAAAGAAAGACAAGCTGATACCTGACGGTCCATTAAAACTCCAAACACCAAGAAAAAGACGCCCTGTGAACACAAACACGTCAGAACAGAGGACGAGCACGCTGACATTAACCACTCAGAACCAAAAACCCACGCCAGAAACCTGGGGACACGTTCCAAAAAATCATCTGCGTCTGTGATGGACAGAGAGTCACATGGTTAAAAATCTTAGCTTTATACAAAAGAGAAGCCACGCTCAGTGGCATGTCTCTATGTCCATATAACCCGGACAAATGTCTCATTCTGCATAAGTTACAACAACGTGACTTTCTACACACAGTATGCATCCCCAACTAAAGGAAGAGGTCATGTGACCCCAGTGGTAAACACACCCCTGTTCCCGGTTTCCTTCATTGAGATGCACTCACTTTCTAAATGTGTCTTTCTAAGATCTTTTGTCCTTTTATCTGTTACATGAAAACTAAAAAGAATTAAATAATGAAACACCTCAGGATTCTTTGGAATATAAAGTGTCCCATTATTTCTGGACCGGGGGGGGGGGGGGTTAAACAACGTACCTGTAATGAATTAAGAACTGCAAAAACCACATGTATCCAGAAATCCGATGACACCATGGTTCCAACGCCGAACCCCCAGGTCAGTCCAAACGTGGGTGTCAAAACTCCAACAAATTTACCAATAACCAGCAGGACGTGCCTCTCCTTGAGCTGAGCGTGATTCCGTCTTGTTCTCAGAACTTCACACAGAACCAGAACCAGAACCACGAGGTTGACCAGGATTATGGTCAGAGCAGGAATCACGAACGCCAGCAGAGCTTTAGTCTGGTCCCAGTTCAACCAGCAGTTATATTTCCTCTGAATATATCCTTGGTTTCCAGTGGTCACTCCTACGGTAACAACGGCGATGAGTAACGGAACTCCGTAGCCGATGATGAACGCTCCAGACAACATCTCCCCCCTGGGCTTCCTGTCCATGATGCCACAGTACAGGAGGAGAAGAGCCGAGACCAACATCCAGAAGAACAGAGCCAGATAAAAGACGTGAGTGAAGAACGTTGCAGCGATGCAGAGGTTCACGTCTTCACGTTCTCCAACAGCTGAACCTACGATGAAGCAGCAATCAGCCATCAGAAGAGACACGGCGGTGTTGACGATGGAGACGTGGCGCATGTAGGATATTGGAGTTTTTGTCACTGATTTCCAAAAAATGGTTTCAATGATGAGGCACAGAAGCAAACATGCAATGGAAACTCCAACTCCAATGAAGGTGATGTAGTCCAGGACGTCATCATTTAAAGGCTCTGGAGACATCAGCATAGAGAAAGCTGTGGTGTGGTTGCACTCGCAGGTAAACCTGCCTGGTGGATGTTCTACCAGCTTTACGTCACATCCAGTTGGATCCCAGCCTCCAACACCGTTCAACAGCCTGAAGTTCCAGAAGACACAGCGAGGATTCCCCCAGTTCTCATTTTTCAGATTAAAAGCAAAGGAGACGTTGGAAACGTTGGGTTCTGTCTGAAGCAGCACTACATCTCCATTAATGCTGCTGTGGGTTCCATTGCAGTCTTTACAGGAGATACGGGTCGGTAGGATGTTTCCAAAGGCTGAGGAGAGAATGACTGTGATCCAGCCGTTGATCTCTGGGATATTCATTTGGGTGGTTGAGTATTTGCCAAATGTCCCAGAGAAGGAGCTTGTAACCTTTGTTTTGATGAGCTGGGAGGAGCTTGTTGTTATAGCAAAGCTGTTTTCTGACAGTCGGTGTCCCATGTCCTCCACAGACCTCAGGACATCTGAACTGGCACTCATGAGGGTGGTGTTTCGGTTTATATCCACCCATGTGTCCCGCGCTTCATTTGAGCCAATCACATCGAGGGTTTTTAGGAAATCCTGAAAATTAAAAATGTTAGTTCCATGTTCTCAGGTCTCTGATGATCTCCAACAGAACCACCGCGGACGGAGGTGTGGACGTGAACTCACCATCATAATGCTTTTATTAATGAGAACAGTTTGAGAAAGCTCAGCGACTCTCTTCAGGATCTGAACCAATCTCAGGACCGTCGCTGGAGACGCCCATATCTCAGAGGAGACATCTCCTGCAGTTTCACTGAGAGTCGACATAAACGCTGGAAGATCGCTGGCAAACAAATTCTACAAAATCAAATGAATAATAAAGTTCTCAAGATGAGACGAGGGGGGACACATGGAGGTGTCTCTAATAAAGTGAGTCTGGTGAGGAAGAATAAGGAGAACATGTTAAAGAAACACCGGTTACCTCAGACTGAAGACTCAGACTTTGGATGACCCGTAGAACACAGTTGTTTTCTATAAGGTTCCACTGTCCTGAGCGGCAGCGGGCGCTCCGTGTTCCGACCATGTGACTGCCGCATTCAGCCGTGTGGACCACGCCTTCATCTCCAGATCCGAACCCCGCGTCATAACAGGAGAGAGCTGTGCACCAACAACAGAGAGAACATGACGGTCCCTGCTGTCCGGTCCGGCAAAGAGAGTCTAAGCCCTCGACCAGAACCACACCTCCGATTCCACAGCATCACACAGGTACACGACACAGGTACACCATACAGGTACATCACACACAGGTACATCACACAGGTACATCACACACAGGTACATCACACACAGGTACATCACACACAGGTACATCACACACAGGTACACCATACACAAGTACATCACACAGGTACATCACACAGGTACACCATACACAGGTACATCACACACAGGTACATCACACAGGTACACCATACACAAGTACATCACACAGGTACATCACACACAGGTACATCACACAGGTACACCATACACAGGTACATGACACAGGTACATCACACACAGGTACATCACACACAGGTACATCACACACAGGTACATCACACACAGGTACATCACACAGGTACATCACACACAGGTACATCACACACAGGTACATCACACAGGTACATCACACACAGGTACATCACACACAGGTACATCACACACAGGTACATCACACACAGGTACATCACACACAGGTACATCACACAGGTACATCACACACAGGTACATCACACACAGTACATCACACACAGGTACATCACACAGGTACATCACACAGGTACATCACACACAGGTACATCACACAGGTACATCACACACAGGTACATCACACACAGGTACATCACACAGGTACACCATACACAAGTACATCACACACAGGTACATCACACAGGTACATCACACACAGGTACATCACACACAGGTACATCACACAGGTACATCACACACAGGTACATCACACACAGGTACATCACACACAGGTACATCACACACAGGTACATCACACACAGGTACATCACACACAGGTACATCACACACAGGTACATCACACACAGGTACATCACACACAGGTACATCACACACAGGTACATCACACACAGGTACATCACACACAGGTACATCACACACAGGTACATCACACACAGGTACATCACACACAGGTACATCACACACAGGTACATCACACACAGGTACATCACACACAGGTACATCACACAGGTACACCATACACAAGTACATCACACAGGTACATCACACACAGGTACATCACACAGGTACACCATACACAAGTACATCACACAGGTACATCACACACAGGTACATCACACACAGGTACATCACACAGGTACATTATACAGGATGGAAGAGGTCACGACCGCACAGTTTACCTCCTCTTCACTCATTAGAACTCATTATGATATTCATTGTTAAACATCATACACTTTATTTTGTGATTGTATTTCAGTTACACTTCATACAGTTATATATACATGTCTACTTGTTTTTTTTATTATTGTTTTAAATTGTTTTTAATTTTAATATTTGATTTTTAAATTTAATCCTTGCAATCAGACTCATTTCAAAAATCTCATTCGCGTTTATTGTTTTTTTAACCTATGCTGCTGTATATATATATATATTTATATATATATATATATATTTTTTTTTTTTTCTTCATTCATTATCTCCCGCTTTATCCTCTATTAGGGTCGGGGGAGGGGGGGGGGTCCCCGTGCCCATCCAGGGGAGAACGTTTCGGGCGCTGGGAAGATACACCCAGGACTGAACACACACACACACACACACACACACACACACACACACACACACACACACACACTCTATATGGGGCAATTTGGAGAACACAATTGACTTGATCCATGTTTTTGGACTGTGGGAGGAAACCGGAGAACCCGGAGGAAACCCACATGGACACGGGGAGAACATGGAAACTCCACCCAGATGGGGATTCGAACCAGGAATCCCTAGCGCTGAGAGGAGAACATGCTAAACCACTAAGCCACCGTGCTGCCCTTATATTTATATATATTCTTTTTTTTCTGTATACTTTATTGTTACAAACTTCACTTCCTCTTTTTAAACTTGCGAGCAAATGCAATGAAATTTCGTTCTGCGTTCACCAAGTGTATAACTGAATGACAAGGTTACCTAAGTCTAGGTCTAAGTCTAAGTCTAAGTAAACAGACTCCCCGTTTCGTCATGCTTTATTTTTTTTTTGTTTAATTGCATGATTCAGTTCAAATTGATTCTGGGATGTTTCTTTTAAATGGTCCCCGGTTCACAGGGACATTGAGGGAATGTCCCTCCAGCCGAAGCCTCTGAATCTTTTGACTGAAATGAACTTTAATTCTGATCTTTGACTCATTGACCGACTCACTGATTCACTGACTCACCCTTGGCCGAAGCTGTAATGGTGATGTTTCCTGAATGATAAGCCATGCTGTAATCAGTGAAAGTGGGCTGAACCTGATAGGTGACCCTGATTTGCGTGTCATTAACCCGACATCTCTCTTCGTTAAGCTCACAGTTCAGAGTAAAGCAGCCCAGCGCATCTGTGGAACAGAAATTTAGAGGACCTCATTCTATAAACCTCATTTATTTTTTACTAAAATGCTTCATTAAGGGAACGTAAGCCTCAGACATGCAGACGTAACGTTACTGCGGAGTTTAAATGAGGTTCCTGAAGGTGGCGCTGACCTGCCGAGGTTCTATTACAGACTGCCGTCGGACCCGCGGTCCACTCGACCCGGTATCCCCCCTGAACACAGCACTGCAGGGCGGTGGATTTACAACATCTGATTACTCTGTCCTGGGTTGCTTCGATGACGGGATAGGGCTCGATTATGATTTTCTGCCAGATTACGTAGGGCATTGAATTCCACGTGGAGGTGCACGCATATTCACCTGGGTGAAAAATTCAATAAAAGGTGTTACTGAAGGCCTAACGGTCAGACGAATGTGAGGTATATTAGGCTCACCCGTGTCTTCAGGAGTGACGTTCCGCAGGAAGTAGTAACTCGGAGCTAGTTCCACAACTTTGGGAAGGGCCCTCCTAGCAATATTAACATTCTCCATGGCCCCCTGTGTGATCTGTGCTCCATTTTTGGTCCATGTGACGTCAGACCATTCCAGAGTATTACAGACCAGTCTGATGCTCCGTCCGGGGTATAGGGTCAGGTAACTCCAATACAACCCTCCCTCATCTGAAACGGGACAGAACGTGTGATATATGAAAACAACCCAAAGAACTGAAGAACACTATCCTTCCCAGTTTGGGAACGGCCCCGTCCTGTTCCAGCCTTACTGTCCCCCCGGGGCAGAAGGCAGGGTCCGTAACGGCATGGTTCAGTGAGTTCTGACCTCAACCTCATCCAACACCTTTGGGATGAACCAGAACTGCGAATGTGAGCCAGGTTCTCAGATCTAACCTCAGGGTCTGTTCTGGCTGGGTCTCACAGACGGGTCTTCAAAGGTGGAGGGACCAACTTAATTATTATAATTATTAAACTTAATGTGTTGGTGTCTCAATACTTATGTCCTCATGGTGAATCTGAGACTGAGGTGGTGTCTTAACGTCGTACCACTTCGAGTGAATAAATAACTGGATCCATTCAGTCCAATGGCAGTGAGACCTTTGGTCACGTCCTCATTGGCTGATACCAAATTCACATCACTTGTTGCTATAATACTGAAGTCCACAGTCAGCCAGCTGGGTCTGATCAAAACAAACGGGACAGCATTTAAAAACACCTTTAATCTGCAGACTGCTGGAAGACATTTTCAGAATAAAGAGCCTCACCTGAAACCAGTGACCACAGTGGAGTTGACCTTGTACCCGTTTACACTCCGGTACCGCGAGTCAATCTACAAACATATCAAAACATATATACAGACTGTATACATTCACAGGAACG
This sequence comes from Corydoras sp. C115, assembly GCA_019802505.1. Classification (NCBI taxonomy): domain Eukaryota; kingdom Metazoa; phylum Chordata; class Actinopteri; order Siluriformes; family Callichthyidae; genus Corydoras; species Corydoras sp. C115. Next base: position 10,701 of record JAFMOC010000412.1, on the reverse strand, counting down.
ACGTTTTTAACGATGTTAACAGTTCCATGGTGTAAAAATAAATCAAAAATTCATCATAAAATAAAAAAACTCTTGTTCATGAAATTTCTATAAACATTTGTTGCTTTGATTTCTTTACAGTTTGCTTTTATTGTTTTACAAACATAAAAACCATATATATGATATGATAAAAATTATAATAAATATAATATAATTATAATTTTATAATAAAAACCATGGTCTGATTTATAAATGCGTTTATTGAAAGCAAAATCTTTAATAGTCTGGTTTTTACAGTGATCGCTGAGTAACAGGATTGCGGTTTCTCTAACGATTAAATGTGGCCAAATTACAGAATGCAGTTTATAAAATACAGCTGGAAAATAATGTATTGTATATTCATACCATTATCTGGCGTACCACCTCGAGCCACTTTACGTACCAAGGTTCGAGAACCACTGTACTGAGGAACCACCCATTTACTGGACGGAGAACATAAACAGTGACACTGCTACAGATCTGAGTCTGAACACTTCACTTACTAAAGTCTGGAGTTGAGTTTTTAGCTCGGTGTTGTCCGTGGTGTGAACCGTCCAGTCGAACGTCCGATTAATCGTCAGTGAGAAACCAAGGGTATGAAGACCTGCCCCAAATACAGGTCATCCATCCATTAAACACTTTATTCTAATAAAATGCAGTTAAAATGAGCATCAGAAGTCATTAGATCGACCTGGAGGTTTGGTGAGAGCTGCATCACTGATTTCTTCTATAAGGCTCAGGTTGGAGGTTGGAACAGCCGTGCTGAATGGAGTTTGATTGGCGGTGGAGCTCGTCGATCCAGAAAAAGCTTTTATTAGAAGCATTGTAGATATTTAACTGACCGTTTAATAAAGTGGGGAGGTTTTATAATCAGTGCACACACCGTTTTAAAAACCCTAACTGCCCTTCACCTCACTGCCCACATCCAGCACCTCAGGTCTGCAGCGTACTCATCTGACCACAAACAAGGCCTCAGTGAGACATCGCTGTTCCAATTCATTATTCAGTTGACATGAGTCCAGATACAATTCAGTACAACTCCAAATACACTACACTCTATTTGGATCCAAAATTCCCATAAACACTCCTGAACCTTGTGGACGGCCGTCCCCGAAGAGTTGAAGCTGTCCTGGTGGACCCACGTCATCTAGAACCCTATGGATTAGCAATGGGACGCCACTTAAGATCATATGGGAGTCGAGGCAGGGGGGCCAATACTTTTGGTGATATAGTGAACATTTGAATTAAAATATAAGTTTTTGTTTTGGGTGGAGGACAAAATCTAATCTGAATGGTTCTATCAAAATTATATAAAACATCTGTAATGTGTAACCTGAGACTAAAACCCCAATAAAAAGAAGTTGTTTAAATATAAATAAATATATAATATATGAGATGAAGTGTTTAAAGTCAAACCTGTGGTTACGGCTGTTGGATTTGTTGCTGCAGTGGTGGTGTTGGAGGTAGTCACCTAAAGATCAAAGCGTTTTTACTGAAGAAATGGTTGATAAAGTTGCCACAGCGCCACCTTGTGTATTAATCACATGAGTCTAAGGCTGAAGTTGTGGGTGAGACCTACAGGGTCGGGTACTGATGCATGTGGAGCTCCAGGGTGGAGGTGAGTGATTCAACCGAAAATCAAACCCTGATCCTGCCAGGAACCCGGGGTGTGTTCCCAACGAACCTGCTGAGGTTCCACTGCAGGGTTCCACCATGACGCCCAACCCACGGCAATCATCTGAGCTCATTACAGCTCATCACATCCACCCTGCTGCTGCATGGGCATGGACAACATCTCCCACAAAGAAACATCTGGATTTCTAATTTAATAAATGTTTCATTAAATCAGCAAAATAAAAGATTCAAACACAAACACACACACACACACACACACACACACACACACACTCCACATCACACACAGTCTCACTGTTACACACTGAGATCACATTTAAGCCTCATTTTAAACAGAGTGACGAGGGATAATCATTCATATGAATGTGTGTGTGTGTGTGTGTATGTGTGTGTATGTGTGTGTGTGTGTGTGTGTGTGTCTCACCTGTACAGGCAGGGTTGGGATTACATTGAGTTTTTGTGAATCCACTACAAATATATAAATGTGACAGAAGATCAAACAGATCCCGAAATATTCAGACACTCGACCTGCAGAGAACAGAATCATTAAAATCATTAAATAATTAAATCATTCATCCATTATCTTCCGCTTTATCCTCCATCAGGGTCGCGGGGGGGTTCTCCATGCCCATCCAGGGGAGAACGTCTTGGGCGCTGGGCAGATACACCCAGGACAGGGGAGCAATCTATCGCTGAACACACACTCACTCACACACACACACTCTATATGGGGCAATTTGGAGAACTCAATTGACCTTGATCCATGTTTTTGGACTGTGGGAGGAAACCGGAGAACCCGGAGGAAACCCACGCGGACACGGGGAGAACATGGAAACTCCACCCAGATGGGGATTCGAACCAGGAATCCCTAGCGCTGAGAGGAGAACATGCTAAACCACTAAGCCACCGTGCCGCTCATTAAATCATTAAATCATTTAAACGACTGTCTGAAGTTAAAGCTTGAGTTTGATCCAAAATGAAGTTCATCAGAAGAATAAAGTGTAAATGACCTGCAGACGACTTACCTTCAGACATGACGCTCCTCAGGTGTTAAAGGTGAAATCAGTGCAATCTGAATTAAACACTGAAGGTTCAAACAGAACGTCAGAGTCTCACCTCGGGTTCCAATTCATCCCACTTCCTCGAAAACGTGTCAGGACTGGAGTTCATCCACCCAGACATTAACGATTCATCACGGGCTCGCAGAACACGTTTTAATGAGCTCTGGATTAGTTTAATTAAGTGATAATCAGACGCTCCTCCCGATCTCAGACGCGTTCACTGCGACTTTCACCTTTAAAACGAAACCCTCACATCAAAGAGATCATCTGACCTTCTGTTCTCCTGCAGATCAGTGCAGAACCCTAATGAAGCCCCCCCCCAATTCTAATTCTCCATAAGTATAATTAATTTAACTCATTAATTATATCTTTACATCACATCCTGTTTGTACAGAACATCTCTGTTGATGTGTAACGATGAACGTCTGATGAGTTATAATTAAAGTCTTATTTTAATGAAGGTTCTGTGAGGAACGTCCGAACTCTAGACGGAGCGTCAGTAACCAATCGGAGAGCTGCAGCTGTGAGAGATCAAAGCGTTTCAGAGATGTTTAATGTACAGTTAATTATCACAGTTAATCACTTCATTAAAACTCTTTATTGGTTTGGAAGTGAAGGCAGAAGAACGTGGTGTGCTCGGGGGAGGGGACGGGGCAGTGAGGGCTAACTCGTGGTCCGTCGGGTCTTGACGGCGGCGGCGTGCACGGCGGCGTTGCAGCCCTCGCGGTTCCTGGCGATCTCCACGGCGAAGAACTGGATGCGGGTGGCTGAAAGAGAACGCGGCGGCGTGACGTCACAGAACCAACACACAACAACACACAACACACACTCAGTGTGTACACACAAACCAAATATGGTGTTGTCCTCGGTGTAGTCCTGCTGAGAGTCCAGCCGCAGTAACGTTCCGTAATTAAAGTCTTCAACCAGACCTTCAAAGTGATTACAGAACGGCCTCCATTTCTGCAACAGAGCGGTGACATCACAGCATCACTACAGCATCACCACAGCTCCACACCACCACCTCCATCAGAACACAACACCACCTCAACCACCTGACATCACAGCATCACCACACCACCACCTCCATCAGACCACAACACCACCTCAACCACCTGACATCATCACCACAGCTCCACACCACCACCTCCATCAGACCACAACACCACCTCAACCACCTGACATCATCACCACAGCTCCACACCACCACCTCCATCAGACCACAACACCACCTCAACCACCTGACAGCATCACCACAGCTCCACACCACCACCTCCATCAGACCACAACACCACCTCAACCACCTGACAGCATCACCACAGCTCCACACCACCACCTCCATCAGACCACAACACCACCTCAACCACCTGACATCATCACCACAGCTCCACACCACCACCTCCATCAGACCACAACACCACCTCAACCACCTGACATCATCACCACACTGAGCTCCACACCACCACCTCCATCAGACCACAACACCACCTCAACCACCTGACATCACCACAGCTCCACACCACCACCTCCATCAGAACACAACACCACCTCAACCACCTGACATCATCACCACAGCTCCACACCACCACCTCCATCAGACCACAACACCACCTCAACCACCTGACATCATCACCACACTGAGCTCCACACCACCACCTCCATCAGACCACAACACCACCTCAACCACCTGACATCATCACCACAGCTCCACACCACCACCTCCATCAGAACACAACACCACCTCAACCACCTGACATCACCACAGCTCCACACCACCACCTCCATCAGACCACAACACCACCTCAACCACCTGACATCATCACCACAGCTCCACACCACCACCTCCATCAGACCACAACACCACATCAACCACCTGACAGCTCACAGCATCCCTGTGTATGGAGCAGTGCCCCCCCCCCCCCCCCCCCCCCCCCCCCCCCCCCCGTGACCCTAATAGAGGATAAAGCGGGAGATAATGGATGGATGGATGAATGGTATAGAACCACACACACCCACACCCACACACACCCGCACACACACACACACCCACCCACAGACAGGATGAGTGGAACGGACCTCTTTAGCGTGGGCTGACTTCAGCAGCTCTGCGTCCAGGACGTTCACGTTCATGTCTGGGAACTCCTCTCTGAACTTGCTGTAGATGAGGTCGTCTGATTTCGTCAGTTTCAGGAATTTGGGGTCGACAGAAGAAATCAGCTGCAAACGAGGAGCCGGACAACGGTAATGAGACACGAGGGAGGGGAGAACATGCTAAAGACTGTCAGGAGCATCATTAAACACAGCTCAGCGCGGCGCGGCGGGGGCGGGAGGTCCCGTCACCACGGTAACACTCACGTTGAAGTAGACCTCGGCGTGGCTGTAGGCCTTCATCGCCCACATCACCTCCACCTGAGCCTGCAGAGAGCAACAGACCCGCACGTCACTGACCCACACTGACCCCACACTGACCCCACACTGACCCCACACTGACCCCACACTGACCCCACACTGACCCCACACTGACCCAGCCAATAACAGGACACTCACGTCGTTACCGTACGCCTCGGCGGGAAGAGAGAGGGCATGCGCAGCCGCCGCAGCTCCGTCCACACCCTGATCAAAAGAAAAGACAACAAACATCTGCATTAAAACCAGAACCACGTTCATCTGGAGCAACCGGGTGGAGGACACAGAACACATCCACCACCATCAGAACCATCCACCACCCTGACATCAACATCCACCACCCTGACACCACCATCCACCAACATCCACCACCCTGACACCACCATCAGAACCATCCACCACCCTGACACCACCATCCACCACCATCCACCACCCTGACACCACCATCAGAACCATCAACCACCCTGACACCAACATCCACCACCCTGACACCACCATCCACCAACATCCACCACCCTGACACCACCATCAGAACCATCAACCACCCTGACACCAACATCCACCACCCTGACACCACCATCCACCAACATCCACCACCCTGACACCACCATCAGAACCATTCACCACCCTGACACCACCATCCACCAACATCCACCACCCTGACACCACCATCAGAACCATCCACCACCCTGACACCAACATCCACCACCCTGACACCACCATCCACCAACATCCACCACCCTGACACCACCATCAGAACCATTCACCACCCTGACACCACCATCCACCAACATCCACCACCCTGACACCACCATCAGAACCATCCACCACCCTGACACCACCATCCACCAACATCCACCACCCTGACACCACCATCAGAACCATCCACCACCCTGACACCACCATCCACCAACATCCACCACCCTGACACCACCATCAGAACCATCCACCACCCTGACACCACCATCCACCAACATCCACCACCCTGACACCACCATCAGAACCATCCACCACCCTGACACCACAATCCACCAACGTCCACCACCCTTACACCACCATCAGAACCATCCACCACCCTAACACCACCATCCACCACCCTGACACCAACATCCACCACCCTGACACCACCATCCACCAACATCCACCACCCTGACACCACCATCAGAACCATCCACCACCCTGACACCACCATCCACCAACATCCACCACCCTGACACCACCATCCACCACCATCCACCACCCTGACACCACCATCCACCACCCTAACACCACCATCCACCACCCTGACACCACCATCCACCACCCTGACACCACCAAGGTTCCGGTTTCATTTCTTTTGTTCTGATGTTTATAAGGTTCTCTTAACAAAGGAACATTGTTCCAAACCACAGACCGAGCTCCAGGACCCCGCCCGTCCTCTGAACTCACATCGCAGAGGAAGAACTACAACAGGAACCAGGACCCCCGCCCGTCCTCTGCATGGGATCTAAAGATCTAAAGAAGATCAGAGAACCTGACAGAAATCAGTCTTTAAACCAGACTGTAATTAAAGTTCCAAACAGGAACTAAAGTCAGAACTCTGAGACCACAGAGAACCAAACATCAACATACAGGATCCACAAACGGTTCCAGATCCAGAGCTGGGTTCCAACACAGAACCATGACCTCACAGACCACGCCCCCAATCAATACACAACTGCAGGCATCTCTGAGGACGGGATAGGACTCAATCAGTTCAGGTACTGCAACTCTGACACCCTCATATTCATGTTAATGAGTCAAATAAATATCAGCATTATTGGGACACCTACATAGTGCACTGAGATGCTGTATAATGTAATTAATTAACAGAAATCATTAATTAAATCTGTACTTTGTTAAAGAAGGGTTTCTGAACGGATTTATTTAGAAACGTGTCACGTGTTCAGACCTCGCGTTATGAACCGGTTCTGTACCGACACTAAGCTTAAGGTTCTCTCGTTCCCTTAATGTTTTTAATGTGTTTTATTGTTGTTTATATAATGTTTATAATGTTGTTTATAATGTTGTTTATAATGTTATTTATAATGTTATAATGTGTTTAAATCTGATGGTTTTCATACCAGCGATGCCAGAACTTCACTCGTGTCCATGTTGCTGCTGAACATCCGGGTCCCTGCGGCGTGACGCGGCGCTCTTAAAGGGACAGCGCGCTGATTCCTGAGCGTCACAAACACCACCGGCCACTTTATTAGATACAGCTGCTTCACTCACATCCACCGACACTACAGACACACCCTGCAGTCCCTCTGTCCGTCCACTGACCTGAAAGATCCACCGACACTACAGACACACCCTGCAGTCCCTCTGTCCGTCCACTGACCTGAAAGATCCAATAACACTACAGACACACCCTGCAGTCCCTCTGTCCGTCCACTGACCTGAAAGATCCACCGACACTACAGACACACCCTGCTGTCCATCTGTCCGTCCACTGACCTGAAAGATCCAATAACACTACAGACACATAGCCCCCTCATAGTGTGTGTTGTGTTAGCGGTGTGTGTGTGGTGTTAGTGTGTGGGGGTGTCTAGTGTAGTGTTATGTGTGTTAGTGTGGGTTGAGTGATGTGTGTGTGACCCAATTAGTGTGCCCCTGTGTGTTAGTGTGTGTGTGTTTAGTGTGTGTGTGTTTAGTGTAGTGTGTGTTAGTGTGTGTGTGTTTAGTGTGTGTGTGGTGTGGTGGTTAGGGGTGTTAGGGGGTGTTTAAAAATGTGTGTATAAAAAACTGTTAGTGTGTGTGTTTAGTGTGTGTGTTAGTGTGTGTGTTTTAGTGTGTGTTGTGTTGGTGTGTATTAGATGTGTGTGTGTTAGTGTGTGTGTTAGTGTGTGTTAGTATCCTGTTAGTGTGTGTATAGGTGTGTGTGTGTTAGTGTGTGTGTTAGTGTGTGTGTTAGTGGTGTTAGGTGTGTGTGTGTGTTAGTGTGTGGTTAGTGTGTGTTAGTGTGTGTGTAGTGTGTTGTGGTGTTAGTGTGGTGTTGTGTTAGTGTGTGTTAGTGTGTGGTTAGTGTGTGCGTGTTAGTTTGGGGTGTATTAGTGTGTGTGGTGGTAGTGTGTGTGTTAGTGGTGTGTTCTAGTGTGTGTGTGGTAAGTGTGTGTGTCTAGTGGTGTGTGTTGTGTTGTGATGTGTTCCAGTGTGTCATGTGTTAGTGTGTCACCCTGTGTGTTAGTGTGTGTGTCCCCTGTGTGTAGTGTGTGTGTGTTTAGTGTGTGTGTGTGTAGTGTGTGTGTGTTAGTTAGTGTGTGGTGTGTTAGTAGGGTCTGTTAGTGTGTGTGTGTTAGTGTGTGTGTGTGTGTGTGTGTTAGTGTGTGTGTGTTAGTGTGTGTGTGGTGGTTAGTGTGTGTGTTAGTGCAGGTGTGTTAGTGTGTTAGTGTGTGTGTGTGTGTGTGTGTTAGTGTGTGTGTGTGTGTTAGTGTGTGTGTTAGTGTGTGTTAGTGTGTGTGTGTTAGTGTGTGTGTTTGTGTGTGTGTTTGTGTGTGTTAGAACCAGACATATGATTTATATTTACAATTATATAAACACCTAATTAATTCATAATCATAAAATCATCCTTTCATATGAAATGATTCAACTTTCTGTGATTTATTGAAAACACAGTTTAAGAAAGAACATGCCAAACTCAGAAAAGCCACAGCTGATTTTCAGGACGTGCTGCTTGGTGTTTTCATTCCTTCAGCGGTATACAGTTCTGATTGATCTCCTGATTGATCTCCTGATTGATCTCCTGATTGATCTCCTGATCGATCTCCTGATTGATCTCCTGATCGATCTGATTGGTGATTATTGATTATCGTGTTTGAAAACCGAGAGATTTTAAAAAGTGCAAAATCATAAAACGAGATCCATCAAATGAAGAATCGACTCCGTTAAGCGATTCCGTTAAATTCTTCCAGCAGTAAATTAAATCACGATTTATAATCGAACTCTCATATCGGTGATTTGTGGGAAATTAAAACCGTTTTTTTTTAAACACAATCAGAATATAATATCATTATAAAAGCTGCGCCCTGCTTCCAAATGATTCAGTGGAAACCGAATCGACTCCTGTGAAGCATTCCTTCCTGATTCAGTACCGTGTGGTTTGGGGGTGAGACGCATCGGGACGCAGATGGCGTCACCTTCACCAGCCCGACGCTTTAAAGGTTACTCTGAGGTTCTGTGTTCGGACCTTCTGAATTCCTCATCAGTGCTGAATCTAACGGGATAGGCTCCAGCATCGGCGTCTCTGTGTGTTTCTGTAGCCGCTGTGGGTTTAATCCGGGCGTCACAGACGCCTCCATCCTCCTCCTCATCCTCCTCCTCCTCATCCTCCATCATGGACCTTTAAACTGCTGCATCTTCTACAGACTGGATTCAGTTCCCTGTTTGACCAGAGAACCAGGTGAGAATGATTCATGATTCACTGATTCAACACCCACAGCATGGCTGAGATCAACATCATCATCATCATCATCTCACATTATCTCAGAATATCTCACATCATCATCACACCATCATCATCTCACATCATCATCATCATCATCATCTTACATTATCTCAGAATATCTCACATCATCATCACACCATCATCTCACATCATCATCATCTCACATCATCATCACACCATCATCTCACATCATCATCACACCATCATCATCTCACATCATCATCATCATCATCATCTCACATCATCATCATCATCATCATCTCACATCATCATCATCATCATCATCTCACATCATCATCATCATCATCATCTCACACCATCATCATCATCATCATCACATCATCATCATCATCATCATCTCACATCATCATCATCATCATCATCTCACATTATCTCAGAATATCTCACATCATCATCATCATCTCACATCATCATCATCATCATCATCATCATCTCACACCATCATCATCATCTCACATCATCATCATCATCATCATCTCACATTATCTCAGAATATCTCACATCATCATCATCATCATCATCTCACATCATCATCATCATCATCATCATCTCAGCACCATGCATCGGGATCCATCGATCTCACTATCATACATCATCATCATCATCTCACATTATCTCAGAATATCTCACATCATCATCATCATCATCATCACTGATAATTCACTTTGATTTTCTGAATCGGGTCAAAGTGCTTTGAAGTCTGTATGATTATTAAATCTGTAGATAATTTAACCCACACACATGTGATCATAATCAATATGGTCGGGGGTCCCCATGTCCATCCAGGGGAGAACGTCTCGGGTTCTGTCTGATGTTCCTCTGGGTGAAAGCTGCAGGTGTCTTCATGCGTTTCTCCAGAATCTGGATTCTGATTAGTTTAAACTTTTCTGAGTGATTTTGATGGACGTTCTGAATCGTGCCGGTCAGCAGGTCATGGTTAAAGGAACCATATGCATCCAGGTTCTCTCATCCAACCGTGTCATGAGGGATCTCACTTGGTTCAGTGCAGTTTCTATTGAACAGAAACGGGCCTTCCCTAAACTGTTATCACAAAGTTGAACATAATGACCCCTGTGATGATGGGGCTGATGGAACACC
>JAFMOC010000410.1:260000-264555 GCA_019802505.1 Corydoras sp. C115 | reverse complement strand
TATGTATGTATGCATGTATGTGTGTATGTATGTATGTATGTATGTATGTGTGTAATATATATGTGTATGTATGCATGTAAATGTATGTATGTATGTGGGTATGTATGTATATATGTATGTATGTATTTATGTATGTATGTATGTATGAATATATGTATATGTGTGTATGTATGTATGTATGTATGTGTGTACGTATGTATTTATGTATGTATGTATATATGTACGTATGCATGTATGTATGTGTATATGTATGTATGTATGGGCGTATGTATATATGTATGTATATGTGTGTATGTATGTATGTGTATATGTATGTATGTATGTATGTGTATATGTATGTAATTATGTATGTGTATATGTATGTATGGGCGTATATGTATGAATGTATGTGTGTATGTATGTATATGTGTACATACATACATACATACATACACAACAGACGGACTACAGAACGTAACATACAGAAGTCCACAGAAGAACCGTAAACACATTAAATCACGGCTTCCTCTTCAGACCCAAATGACCATATATGGGCATCACAGACTGAACACAGCGGTTCCATCAGACGCAGAACTGAGAACAGAACCACAGAGTGGAACAGGCACAGCGTTACAGTGTGGGTGATCATGGGTGCGTCGCGTGTGTGTGCATGAGTACGTGTGTGTGCGTGTGTGTGTGTGTGTGTGTGTGTGGTTGTTCAGATGTGTTTTACGACAGTCATGACACGCTTGCGCAGAACCGGACTGATTACTGTGTGTGGGGTGAACATCGGATGGAGTCACGGAGAACGTAAACAAAGCGGTTCTGTTTACACTGACGTGCTCCGTAGACTTCAGTTCTGCATTTGTAATAGAACATCTGTTTCACAATAAACACACACTGACGGAACAGGGCCCGCCTCACACTCGCAGTTCCAGTTCATGTCTGAAGTGTGTGGAGCCTCGGATCCTCCCGACATCACAACACACTCTACTCGGTTCTCGTTCCCTGTGTTTTGCATTCCAGAGCTCCACGTGTTCCACGTGTTCCGGAGTTCGGTTACTGGAATCCAAAACAGATCTGCTGAAAGTTTCCAGACTCAGGATTCAGAACACGAGCTACGAGGCACGGACCCGGCAGAACATCAGCTCTAGTAGAGCAACAACGTTCTCTAAACATCAGCTCTATTAGAACAACAACGTTCTCTAAACATCAGCTCCATTAGAACAACAACGTTCTCAAAACATCAGCTCTATTAGAACAACAACGTTCTCAAAACATCAGCTCTATTAGAAGAACAACGTTCTTTAAACATCAGCTCTATTAGAACAACAACGTTCTCTAAACATCAGCTCTATTAGAACAACAACGTTCTCAAAACATCAGCTCCATTAGAACAACAACGTTCTCAAAACATCAGCTCCATTAGAACAACAACGTTCTCAAAACATCAGCTCCATTAAAACAACGTTCTCAAAACATCAGCTCCATTAGAACAACAACGTTCTCAAAACATCAGCTCCATTAGAACAACAACGTTCTCAAAACATCAGCTCCATTAAAACAACAACGTTCTCAAAACATCAGCTCCATTAAAACAACAACGTTCTCAAAACATCAGCTCTATTAGAACAACAGTCTTCCCCAAACTGTTCCTATAAAGCTCTGTAATTATTTAATGAACCTGTTAATGACGTCAGAGGTGCATCTTAAAACCTCAGAACATCAGAACCTCAAAACCTCAGAACATCAGAACCTCAAAACATCAGAACCTCAAAACCTCAGAACCTCAAAACCTCAGAACCTCAAAACATCAGAACCTCAAAACATCAGAACTTCAGAACCTCAAAACCTCAGAACCTCAAAACCTCAGAACCTCAAATCCTCAGAACCTCAAATCCTCAGAACCTCAAAACCTCAGAACCTAAAAACCTCAGAACCTCAAAGCATCAGAACCTCAAAACCTCAGAACCTCAAAACCTCAGAACATCAGAAGCACAGAACCTCAGAACCCATCAGGAGGTACACTGTATCTGTTCCTTTGATGTTTCATTAACTTTCATCTCCATCACAGTTTCCTGAGAACATTAATCATCTGAGCTGATCATCATGACTGAACGTGAAGACAAAACAACACACACACACACACACACACACACACACACACACACACACACACACCCTCAGTCACCCACTGCCCCCGTGACTACCAACTGCTTGCCCTTCTCACTCACCCCCTCTTCTCTTGCGGGCGTAAACTTTCCGTCGCTCCTTGGCTCCGGTTACCGCGTCACCCGACACGTTCTCCACCAGCACGCTGCCTTCTCTGATTCCGTTCTGGAAACTCATTGTTGGATCTGAGCGTTGGTCGTCATGACGATCGACCCCGTTCTCACTTCTTTACATTAAAGAACGCGAGCGCCCGAGCTTTCGATTCACCGGCGAGTTAAGAGCGACACTCGAGTGACACTCGAACGGCGTCCTGTGGAAGCATCAGAGAACCCTGCATCGACTGCATCGGAGAACTCAACTCAACTTAACTAAACTCAACAGAACTCATCTAAACTCAACTCTACTGAACTCAACTTAACTCTACTGAACTCAACTCAACTCTACTCAACTCAACTCAACAGAACTCATCTAAACTCAACTCAACTTAACTCTACTCAACTCGCCTCAACTCAACAGAACTCATCTAAACTCAACTTAACTCTACTGAACTCAACTTAACTCTACTGAACTCAACTCAACAGAACTCATCTAAGCTCAACTCAACTTAACTCAACAGAACTCATCTAAACTCTACTCAACTCTACTCAACTCGCCTCAACTCAACAGAACTCATCTAAACTCAACTTAACTCTACTGAACACAACTTAACTCTACTGAACTCAACTCAACTTAACTCAACAGAACTCATCTAAACTCAACTCAACTTAACTCTACTCAACTCGCCTCAACTCAACAGAACTCATCTAAACTCAACTCAACTTAACTCTACTGAACTCAACTCAACTTAACTTAACTCAAATGAACTCGACTTTTCTGAACTGAACTCAAGATTGTCAGCATCTCAAAGTTCTTTACATCCAGTTCCAAATAAATACACTCTACATTAAAGACAAAGTGCAGGGATAGGCCTTATCCACAGTTTCTGGTGGTTCATCCAACGCTTTAAATAAAGAGAACGAGAGAGAGTGATGTTCTGCTGTTCCGCGGTTAGTCTGTTTGCTTGGCTGAGTTCAGGCCCTGTGTGTGTATGTGTGTGTGTGTGTGTGTGTGTGTGTGTGTGTGTGTGTGTGTGTGTCGGGGCTCATTGCTGAGAGTGTGTGATGACGTGGAGCGAGCTGGAGGATGATTTACACTCCTGCCTTCAACCTCCCCCTCCGCTCCACTGATTTACAGTGAGTCGATAAAGAATCGCGTTCTGAGTGACTCCTGACTGATTCATTCTGAGGATGTGTGTGTGTGTGTGTGTGTGTGTGTGTGTGTGTGTGTGTGTGTGTGTGTGTGTGTGTGTGTATATGTGTGTGTCTGAGACACCGCCAAGGAGAACAAGGTCAAAGGTCTCGGCTCGGGAAGCAGACTCAGCACGCAAGTCTGACATAAGACATAAGTCTCCTGCACAGGAACGCAGACAGTGGGAGTTCCGATTCATCCCAGCATCAGCTTCCTCTCATTTCTAAACCTGAATCTGCAGCACCACTTTAACCGTCACAGAGGAACGTCTGAGTGATTTGGGAACATGATGGGTCGACCTAATGCTTTACTCCAAACACAAACACACACACACACACACACACACACACACACACACACACACACACACTCACAAACACTCTTGCACCACCGCACCTCTGTACTGTGTCCTTACACACCTCACTGTCTGGATTTACATTTTTAATGTAATGTAAATAATATGATTAATTAATACTATTATAATTAAAAATAACCCTTTATTAATTAAGATACAGGTCATGGTCATGTTAATTATATTATTCCTATAATAACCTGGAAAACAGATTTAATTAAAATTATGTAAATAGGAGACTCACCGATGACGCCACAGCCCTGAACCACCACGAGGGAACCGCCACAAGGGGAACCACCACGAGGGAACCATCTCGATGGAACCACCACAAGGGAACCATCTCGATGGAACCACCACGAGGGGAACCATCTCGATGGAACCACCACGAGGGGAACCATCTCGATGGAACCACCACGAGGGGAACCGTCTCGATGGAACCACCACGAGGGGAACCGTCTCGATGGAACCACCACGAGGGGAACCGTCTCGATGGAACCACCACGAGGGGAACCGTCTCGATGGAACCACCACGAGGGGAACCGTCTCGATGGAACACCACGAGGGGAACCGTCTCGATGGAACCACCACGAGGGGAACCGTCTCGATGGAACCACCACGAGGGGAACCGTCTCGATGGAACCACCACGAGGGGAACCGTCTCGATGGAACCACCACGAGGGGAACCGTCTCGATGGAACCACCACGAGGGGAACCGTCTCGATGGAACCACCACGAGGGGAACCGTCTCGATGGAACCACCACGAG
>JAFMOC010000410.1:250000-255000 GCA_019802505.1 Corydoras sp. C115 | reverse complement strand
GACAAAGCGAGCAACAAATGGAGCGCCGAGCGGACGACACGGAAAATCGTTACGGAACGAGGTTACACATGTCTGCGGTGGAGCCGCGAGAATCGGCTCTCCGCTCGTTATCCCTGTTATCTGCACACCGCACCGCCGAGCGCGGGGGGGGGGGTCGGGTGCACAGACACAGACACACACTGACGTCTGTATTTCACTCTGTACGGGGTGAGGGGTCGGTCAGTCAGTCAGACAGTTGGTTGTCAGTCAAACGGTCAGTCAGTCAGTTGATCAGTCAGTTGGTTGTCAGTCAGTTGGTTGACAGTCAAACGATCCGTTAGTCAGTTGGTCAGTTAGTTGGCCAGTCAGTCGGTTGTCAGTCAGTCGTTCAGTCAGACAGTTGGTTGTCAGTCAGTCGGTCAGACTTTCAGTCAGTCAGTCAGTTGGTTGTTTGTCAGACAGTTGGTTGTCAGTCAGTCGTTCAGTCAGTCAGTTGGTTGACAGTCAAACGGTCAGTTGGTCAGTTAGTTGGCCAGTCAGTCGGTTTTCAGTCAGTCGTTCAGTCAGACAGTTGATTGTCAGTCAGTCGGTCAGACTTTCAGTCAGTCAGACAGTTAGTTGCCAGTCAAACGGTCGGTCAGTCAGTTGGTCAGTCAGTTGTTTGTTTGTCAGTCAGACAGTTGATTGTCAGTCAGTCGGTCAGACTTTCAGTCAGTCAGACAGTTGGTTGTCAGTCGGTCGTTCAGTCAGTCAGTCAGTCAGTCAGTTGGTTGACAGTCAAACGGTCAGTTGGTCAGTTAGTTGGCCAGTCAGTCGGTTGTCAGTCAGTCGTTCAGTCAGACAGTTGATTGTCAGTCAGTCGGTCAGACTTTCAGTCAGTCAGACAGTTGGTTGCCAGTCAAACAGTCGGTCAGTCAGTTGGTCAGCCAGTTGTTTGTTTGTCAGTCAGTCAGTCAGACAGTTGATTGTCAGTCAGTCGGTCAGACTTTCAGTCAGTCAGACAGTTGGTTGTCAGTCGGTCGGCAGTGAGTCGGTCAGACTTTCAGTCAGTCAGACAGTTGGTTGTTAGTCAAATGGTCGGTCAGTCAGTTGATCAGTCAGTTGGTTGTTTGTCAGTCAGTTAGTCAGACAGTTGGTTGTCAGTCGGTCAGACTTTCAGCCAGTCAGACAGTTGGGGCGGGGCTTCTGTTTCACTCATTACATAAACAGGGTGTGTGAAAACCTGCATACTTTAATAGAACCGTGTGTGTGTGTGTGTGTGTGTGTGTGTGTGTGTGTGTGTGTGTCAGGTATACATTACATCGTCAGAACCGCAATCCGTTTACACACCCACACTGTGGGAACCTCAGACGAGTGAGGAGACTGTGAACTGGAACTCCGACTTTTAAAGTTTAACATGAGGAGGGTTGGATTAGAGGACGGGGTTAGGGGTTGAGGTCAGGGTTAGGGGTAAGTTAGAGTCAGGGTTAGGGGTAAGTTAGAGTCAGGGTTAGGGGTAAGTTAGAGTCAGGGTTAGGGGTAAGTTAGAGTCAGGCTTAGGGGTAAGTTAGAGTCAGGCTTAGGGGTAAGTTAGAGTCAGGGTTAGGGGTAAGTTAGAGTCAGGCTTAGGGGTAAGTTAGAGTCAGGCTTAGGGGTAAGTTAGAGTCAGGGTTGGGTTATGGTTAAGGTTAGGAGAAGGTTATAGTTATGTTATGGGTTGGTCAGTCGTATTTATGGTCAGGGTTTGGAATGAGTGTGTAAAATAAACAGAAGTGTGTGTAAAGTCCCCACACCGTGTGTGTGTGTGTGTGTGTGTGTGTGTGTGTGTGTGTGTGTGCGTGTGTGTGTTTCAGGCTCTCCGGTCGGGTGGGTAGATTAAAGGATACACAGGGAAATTTGGGCGGCTCTGAGGACAGTGGGTGGTCTGAGGTTCTTTGTAAACACGGTTCCCGTTCTGAGAAGCGAAAGCTCTTTGAGGACACGCCCCCGACAAATCTCCTGACGTCACGTCTTTAGGAACCCGCGGGGTCGCCGTCCGCTTCCCGCCCGTCTGTTCCAAAAACGCGCCTCACGTTCCTAAATATGTGGACGCCCCACCAATCGCTCGACACTATCTCCATCACCATCTCCATTTAGAGAACCCGTCCAGCACACGTTCCAAACGAGACGAGAACGGCGATCGAGAACCCGCGCCGTCTGTCCGACGTCGGTGCCTGACCTCAGGGACCCTCTCCCGGAGAGACGGCACCCGCGGACATCCCCCGAAATCCTTAGCCGGCCTCCTTTCTCCATGTTCTCCTACGTCTCCTCACGGTGCATCTACGTTTGCGGGTCAGTGGCGGCCGATCGGTTCACGGCTCGGGTCCCGGCGCGGCGGTGGCCCCGCCCCCTGCATCACCTGGACAGGTATCATCATCTCAGCGCCGGGAGTGTGACGCACCCAACGGAACGCGGCCCGTGCCTTTGACGGCGGTTCCGTGGCGTGATTTCGGGGAGCGGGCCGAGACGCCGCCGCCGGGTGAGGGAGTCGCGTTGTCAACGACGTTTAATTACACACTCACCACGTTCCTCCAGCGTTCCTACTCTGAGGCACACCTGCTCCC
This sequence comes from Corydoras sp. C115, assembly GCA_019802505.1. Taxonomy (NCBI): domain Eukaryota; kingdom Metazoa; phylum Chordata; class Actinopteri; order Siluriformes; family Callichthyidae; genus Corydoras; species Corydoras sp. C115. The sequence goes on along the minus strand of JAFMOC010000410.1, from coordinate 252,439 downwards.
CGCCTCCCCCCCCCCCCCCCGAAACACAGCACGGGACGGGGGGGGGGGGGGGGGCGGAAGGGTGTAATTATCTGTAAAGTGAAACGTGGCCGTGCTGTTATTCACTGCGCCCGCACGAGTGGAAGGTTTTCAGAGTCGCCGCCGCCGCCGCGCCGCCGCACTGCAGTCTCATTAAACCGCCTGAAAGAACCGACGGACGCATTCTGGAGACGCGTGGCGTGGACGCATAAGAGAACCGGAACCTTCACGGAACATAAAGACATCCATCCATCCATTATCTTACACTCTATCCTCCACTAGGTTCGTGGGGTGGGGGGGGTTGTTCCCTATGCCCATCCAGGGGAGAACGTTTCGGGCGCTGGGCAGATACACCCAGGACGGGGGGGGGGGGGGCAATCTATCACTGGACACACACTCACTCACACAGACATACTCTATTTGGGGCAACCTGGAGAGTTCGATTGACCTTGAATACACGTGTTTTTTTTGGACTGTGGGAGGAAACCGGAGAACCCGGAGGAAACCCACACGGACACGGGGAGAACATGCAAACTCCGCCCAGATTGGGATTGGAACCCAATCACTAAGCCACCATAAAGACATTTCCAACGGAAGGTAACCCCCTCCACCCTGCTGTAGCTGTAGCTACACGTCGACTTCCACTAGAGGGCAGACTGGAGTACGCGGACTATAAAGGCTCAGCTCAGCTCATTGGGTTCCGTGGGGGGAGGGAGGGGGGGGGTGTTGAAAGGGTATCCAGGGGAGGATGTTTCGGGCGCCAAGAGAGGGCGCCAGGAGAGGGCGCCAATCTATCGCTGACCACACTGACAGACAGACAAACACTATGGGGGCAATTCAGAGCAGCCAATTCACCTTGAAATGTTTTTGTCCGCACGCGGACATGGGTAGAACATGCAGACTCCACCCAGATTGGGATTCGAATCCGGATCCCCGGCGCTGAGCACATGGCCGCACCGTGGTCCATTCGAACCTCCCGCCATCGCAATGCTGCTGAGCGCCTGCACCGCCCCCTACTGGTCACGCACACTCGGCGTCGGCATCCTCATCCCCACACGGTCTTCACCGCTGAGTCGTATGAGTGCTGAACAAAAGCCCCGCCCCTCGCCCCCCCCACCCTGTAGGTGGTGGAATTCGGCGGACCCAACCCGGGGAGGTATTTTGGGCTGGCCGCAGAACCGCCGTGTCATTAGAGAACCGCGTTCCCGTGTTCTGCGTAACGCGTTGGCGAGCGGCCTGCCGTCCGGGTCCACTTCGAGAGCACGGCCTTTAATGTGGCGGCCGAAGAGGCCTCGAGAGCGCCGCCCACAGTGAGGCGCTGTGACGGGGCGGCGTTTCGGACAGAGGACCCCGGCGTTCTATCAATAGAGCGCCACAGAACCTCATTTAAGAACCGACTGAGGTGCGGACCTGGAACAGGCCACACAGGAGGTCATCACTGATCCAGTACTGTGGAGAACATGCCAAACTCCAAGATCCTATATAGAAATATAGAAATAGAAATATAGATTTAAATATATATCAACATTTAGATTAGACATTCAGTGCTGAAGAGAGACAATACCACACACACACACACACACACACACACACACACACACACACACCCACCCCGTCCTGACCCCCACCTTTCTGACTGCCCCACCCTCCTGCCCACCCGTTTTTATTGCGCCCCCACCCGACGGCACCTCACTCACTGTGTTATTACTGAATTATAAACATATATACAGTATATAGTTACTGCCTGCAGAGGGGGTCGTGTGTGTGTGTGTGTTATATTTAGGTTGTGTGTGTGTGTGTGTGTGTTATATTTAGGGTGTGTGTGTGTGTGTGTGTGTGTGTGTGTGTGCGAACCTAAAACTCTGCGTGTGCAACTACACTTGTCATCTCGCCCCCTGGGGGTGAAACTGAGAAACAGCCTCATTCACTCAGAGCTCAGACTGGAAACAAGGAAACGTTCCGGCGGCGGGGGGGGGGGGGGGATTCAGACAGACATGCATCAGAACGCTGAGTTTGTTGCGAAGGCGGAGTTGGCACGTTTCCCCAAAAACCTCCATCAGAGGCGCAGTGCTGTGTGTGAAGGAGCGTAAATACAGAACCCGGTTTAATGTGAACGTCTGGAGATCGATAACCGATCGATCAGATCGATCAGAACCGTAAAGAACGTTCCGCCGACAGCGCGCCGCGGAGTGGGCGTGGCCTCTCTGCATAACATCCAATAAATAAAAAGCCGCTTCAGCCATTACTCTCCATCCATCCATCATCCTCCACTTCATCCTCCACTCCCCCATGCCCATCCAGGGAGAAGGTTTCGGGCGCTGGGCAGATACACTCAGGACGGGGGGGGGGGGGGGGGGGGGGGGGGCAATCTATCACTGGGCACATACTCACTCACACACACTCTATATGGGGCAATTTGGA
>JAFMOC010000410.1:232500-237500 GCA_019802505.1 Corydoras sp. C115 | reverse complement strand
GTCTCTCTTTCGCGCGCCCCCCCCGGACGCTCCGGTCTCTTTCAGGCGGTCGAGCGGCTCTCGTCTCTCTTTCAGGCGGTCGAGCGGCTCTCGTCTCTCTTTTGCGCGCCCCCCCGGACGCTCCGGTCTCTTTCAGGCGGTCGAGCGGCTCTCGTCTCTCTTTCGCGCGCCCCCCCGGACGCTCCGGTCTCTTTCAGGCGGTCGAGTGCCTCTCGTCTCTCTTTTGCGCGCCCCCCCGGACGCTCCGGTCTCTTTCAGGCGGTCGAGCGGCTCTCGTCTCTCTTTCGCGCGCCCCCCCGGACGCTCCGGTCTCTTTCAGGCGGCGGTCGAGCGGCTCTCCGTTCTCTCTTTCAGGCGGTCGAGTGCCTCTCGTCTCTCTTTCGCGCGCCCCGCCGGACGCGCCGGTCTCTTCCAGGCGGTCGAGCGTCTCTCGTCTCTCTTTCGCGCGCCCCCCCCGGACGCTCCGGTCTCTTTCAGGCGGTCGAGCGGCTCTCGTCTCTCTTTCGCACGCCCCCCCGGACGCTCCGGTCTCTTTCAGGCGGTCGAGCGGCTCTCGTCTCTCTTTCGCGCGCCCCGCCGGACGCTCCGGTCTCTTTCAGGTGGTCGAGCGGCTCTCGTCTCTCTTTCGCGCGCCGCCGGACGCTCCGGTCTCTTTCAGGCGGTCGAGCGGCTCTCGTCTCTCTTTCGCGCGCCCCCCCGGACGCTCCGGTCTCTTTCAGGCGGTCGAGCGCCTCTCGTCTCTCTTTCGCGCCCCCCCGGACGCTCCGGTCTCTTTCAGGCGGTCGAGCGGCTCTCGTCTCTCTTTCAGGCGGTCGAGCGCCTCTCGTCTCTCTTTCCCGCGCACGGCCGGACGCTCCGGTCTCTTTCAGGCGGTCGAGCGGCTCTCGTCTCTCTTTCCCGCGCACGGCCGGACGCTCCGGTCTCTTTCAGGCGGTCGAGCGGCTCTCGTCTCTCTTTCAGGCGGTCGAGCGCCTCTCGTCTCTCTTTCAGGCGGTCGAGCGGCTCTCGCCAGACGCTCCGGTCTCTTTCAGGCGGTCGAGCGGCTCTCGTCTCTCTTTCGCGCGCCCCCCCGGACGCTCCGGTCTCTTTCAGGCGGTCGAGCGGCTCTCGTCTCTCTTTCAGGCGGTCGAGCGGCTCTCGTCTCTCTTTTGCGCGCCCCCCCGGACGCTCCGGTCTCTTTCAGGCGGTCGAGCGGCTCTCGTCTCTCTTTCGCGCGCCCCCCCGGACGCTCCGGTCTCTTTCAGGCGGTCGAGTGCCTCTCGTCTCTCTTTTGCGCGCCCCCCCGGACGCTCCGGTCTCTTTCAGGCGGTCGAGCGGCTCTCGTCTCTCTTTCGCGCGCCCCCCCGGACGCTCCGGTCTCTTTCAGGCGGTCGAGCGGCTCTCGTCTCTCTTTCAGGCGGTCGAGTGCCTCTCGTCTCTCTTTCGCGCGCCGCCGGACGCGCCGGTCTCTTCCAGGCGGTCGAGCGTCTCTCGTCTCTCTTTCGCGCGCCCCCCCCGGACGCTCCGGTCTCTTTCAGGCGGTCGAGCGGCTCTCGTCTCTCTTTCGCACGCCCCCCCGGACGCTCCGGTCTCTTTCAGGCGGTCGAGCGGCTCTCGTCTCTCTTTCGCGCCCCCCCGGACGCTCCGGTCTCTTTCAGGCGGTCGAGCGGCTCTCGTCTCTCTTTCAGGCGGTCGAGCGCCTCTCGTCTCTCTTTCCCGCGCACGGCCGGACGCTCCGGTCTCTTTCAGGCGGTCGAGCGGCTCTCGTCTCTCTTTCCCGCGCACGGCCGGACGCTCCGGTCTCTTTCAGGCGGTCGAGCGGCTCTCGTCTCTCTTTCAGGCGGTCGAGCGCCTCTCGTCTCTCTTTCAGGCGGTCGAGCGGCTCTCGCCAGACGCTCCGGTCTCTTTCAGGCGGTCGAGCGGCTCTCGTCTCTCTTTCGCGCGCCCCCCCCGGACGCTCCGGTCTCTTTCAGGCGGTCGAGCGGCTCTCGTCTCTCTTTCAGGCGGTCGAGCGGCTCTCGTCTCTCTTTTGCGCGCCCCCCCGGACGCTCCGGTCTCTTTCAGGCGGTCGAGCGGCCTCTCGTCTCTCTTTTTGCAGCGCCCCCCAGCCCCCCGGACGCTCCGGTCTCTTTCAGGCGGTCGAGTGCCTCTCGTCTCTCTTTTGCGCGCCCCCCCCCCGGACGCTCCGGTCTCTTTCAGGCGGTCGAGCGGCTCTCGTCTCTCTTTCGCGCGCCCCCCCAGTCGCCTCCGGTCTCTTTCATGTCAGGCGTTCGAGCGCTCGTCTCTCCGTTTCTTTCGCGCGGACCCCCACCGCCGGACGCGCCGGTCCTCTTTCAATACAGGCGGTCGAGCGGCTCTCGTCTCTCTTTCAGCGCTATCGCGACCCAGTTGCCGCCCGGACGCGCTCGGGTCCTCTTCAGGGCGGTCGAGCGGCTCTCTCTCTCTTTCAGCCGCCCCCCCGGTGACGCTCCGGTCTCTTCAGCGGTCGAGCGCCTCTCGTCTCTCTTTCTGCGCGCCCCCCCACAGACGCTCCCGGGTCTATCTTTCAGGCCCGGTCGAGCGCTCTCACGTCTCTCTTTCCGCGCGCCCCCGGACGCTCCGGTCTCTTTCAGGCGGTCGAAGCGGCTCTCGTCTCTCTTTCGCCTGCGCCCCCCCGTCGGACGCTCCGGTCTCTTTCAGGCGGTCGAGCGTGCTCTCGTCTCTCTTTCGCGCGCGCCCCCCGGACTCGCACCGGTCTCTTTCAGGCGGTTTCGAGCGTCTCTCGTCTCTCTTTCGCGCGCCCCCCCCAAGCCCTGTACGCTCCGGTCTCTTTCAGGCATGCTGTCGAGCGGCTCTCGTCTCTCTTTCCCGCGCGCCACCCCCGGGATCGCTCCGGTCTCTTTCAGAGGCGGTCCAATAGAGCGGCCTCTCGTCTCTCTTTCGCGCGCCCCCCCTAGGGATACGCTCCGGTCTCTTTTCAGGCGGTCGAGCGTCCGTCTCGTCTCTCTTTCGCCCTCCCCCCGGTCGCTCCGTCTCTCTTTCAGGCGGTCGAGCGGCTCTCGTCTCTCTTTTCGCGCCCCCCGTGACGCGCCGGTCTCTTCCAGGCGGTCGAGAGCCGGCTCTCGTCTCTCTTTCGCGCGCCCCCCCCGGACGCTCCGGTCCTTTTCAGAGCTGGCGGTCGAGCGGCTCTCGTCTCTCTTTTGCGCGCCCCCCCGGGATCCGCTGCCGGTCTCTCCCAGGCGGTCGAGCGGCTCTCGTCTCATCTTTCGCGCGCCGCCGGACGCTCCGGTCCTCTTTCAGCATGCGGTCGAGCGGTACTCTCGTCTCTCTTTCCTGCGCCCAAGCGCCCCCACCCGGACGCGCGTCGGTCCTCTTCAGGGCGGTCGAGCGGCTCTCGTCTCTCTTTCGCGCGCCGCCCCCGGACGCTCCGGTCTCTTCCCAGCGGTCCGAGCGAGCTCTCGTCTCTCTTTCGTGCGCCCCCCGGACGCACCGGTCTCTTTCAGGCGGTCGAGCGGCTCTCGTCTCTCTTTTGCGCGCCCCCCCGGACGCGCCGGTCTCTTCCAGGCGGTCGAGCGGCTCTCGTCTCTCTTTCGCGCGCCCCCCCGGACGCTCCGGTCTCTTTCAGGCGGTCGAGCGGCTCTCGTCTCGCACCTCGGCTCGAGAACCCCGGAGATGTTCGTTTGAAGAGCAGCTCTCGCTCCGGCGGCGCTTTAATAATGAATCCAGAGGTTCGCCCCGCGCCAACACAACCTACAGATTCATATTTAATACGCCGTCTGTCGCCTCGGCCCATTACGGGTCGAACCCAGGTCCTGCTGCCGCTCGAATCCCCGTGAGCGCTCGTGTATGTGGAAGACCCAAACAAACATGGTCATCCGAACCCAGGTCGCCGCTGTAGCACCGACGCCGCTGTAGCACCACGGCGACCGAACATAACGATGATGTCATCAACTCCAATCTTATGACATCATGACAAGACATTTGATTTTAATACGGCGCGGCTTCGTATCACAACACAATGCGGACCAGACCACCGGGACAGGCCTTAAAAAACAACAACGTGGATGTTTCCAGTTAGTCCCATTACCATGTGACCCCCCCCCCCCCCACACACCCCCACACACACACCACCCAAAAAAAACCAAAACAAAAAAAACGTCCTCACTGGGATTCGAACCCAGGACCTGCAGCTGTGAGGTGTAACTGTGAGCGCTCTTATGCCAGCACTCTGAGGTCATCGCTGTAGCACCACGGCGACAAAAGATGCAGATGATGTCATAAATCCAATCTTATGACATCATAACATGACATCATAATACGTATGTAATTTTAATACGACGGCGCCGCACAGTACGGAGCAGACCACCGGGACAGGCCTTAAAAAAAAAAACAGAACCTAGATGTTTCCAGTTGGTCCCGTTACCATGTGACCCCCCCCCCCCCACCCTCTTGTGACATCATAATAAGATATTGCATTTTAAATATGACGGCTTCATATGACGACACAGAAATGGAGCAGACCGCCGGGACAGGCCTTAAAAACAGCACCCCCACAGCATGCATACGCCACCCAAACCCCCCCCCCCCCCAAAAAAAAAAAACAAAAAAAAACCAAACGTGTTTTTCTCACCGGGATTCGAACCCGGGACCTGCTGCTGTGAGCGCGCTTCTGTGACATCATAATGAGACACCTAATTTTAACACGACAGACCAGACCACCGGGACAGGCCTTAAAAAAACAGAACGTAGATGTTTCCAGTTAGTCCCGTTACCATGTGACACCCCCCCCCCCCCCACAACATGCACAACCCACCCTAAAGATGATGTCATGAAATCAATCTTATGACATCATAATAAAACATAAAATTTTAATACGACGGCTTCAGATCACGACACAACGCGGATCAGACCACCGGGACAGGCCTTAAAAAAAACACCAGACACCCCCCCCCCCCCACACACCCCCCATCCCCCGTGAGCGTTGCGGTCGTCACCTGTATACAACCTCGTGCACCGGAACCCGGGGAACACCCGCACACGCC
>JAFMOC010000410.1:215000-227500 GCA_019802505.1 Corydoras sp. C115 | reverse complement strand
CCTCACCCCCCCCCCGGGGATGCTCGCCTGCATCTCCTTAATATTTCAGGGGCACTTATAGCTTATTAGCCCAAACCCCCGGAGGACGGCCGGGCGGCTTTCTCTGCAGACTCTCAGCTTTATTTAATTTGGTTCTCAGCCCCTCTGCCGGCTGTCAAAGGGGCGCAGAACCCCCCCCCCCCACCCCGCACTCCCCACCCCCACCCCCCCCAGTCTGAGACCAGCGCGGGCGTCATCGTACGGATCGCCATCGATTAGCCGGTTATTCACCATCGGGTCGACGGTACGCCTTTCGGCAGGACGGCCGGGATAGGACTAATGAGCCGAGCTGGGTTATCATTGACCTAACACCCCCCCCCGGTGTTTTCTTGACACGTCTCACCTTTACCTCCGTTCGTCGCGGCGCCGCCGACACGACAGCCGCCGCCGATAATAAGACGAGGGACGCGCCGGGGCCTGTCCCGTCTCCCGGCAGATGATGGGCCCGCCGGCGGCGCCTCGGGGGAACACGCGCCCCGGGAAAACGCGTCCGAAAAACACACAAGGTGTGAAAGGCAATTAGTAGGCGACAAGGAGGACGAAGCCGAGGGGACCGGAGGGGGGCGGAGGGGGGCGGACAGGAGCGAGACGTGTGGGGGCGCACAGCCAAACTACAAGAGTCGCCTTTAACCCGCCAAAGGAACGACGGAAAGGAACGACGGAAAGGGACGACGGAAAGGGACGACGGAAATGAACGACGGAAAGGGACGACGGAAAGGGACGACGGAAAGGGACGACGGAAAGGGACGACGGAAAGGAACGACGGAAAGGAACGACGGAAAGGAACGACGGAAAGGAACGACGGAAAGGAACGACGGAAAGGAACGACGGAAGGGAACGACGGAAGGGAACGACGGAAAGGAACGACGGAAGGGGACGACGGAAGGGGACGACGGAAGGGGACGACGGAAGGGGACGACGGAAAGGGGACGACGGAAAGGAACGACGGAAAGGAACGACGGAAAGGAACGACGGAAGGGAACGACGGAAAGGAACGACGGAAAGGAACGACGGAAGGGAACGACGGAAGGGAACGACGGAAGGGAACGACGGAAGGGAACGACGGAAGGGAACGACGGAAGGGGACGACGGAAAGGAACGACGGAAGGGAACGACGGAAAGGAACGACGGAAAGGAACGACGGAAGGGGGGACGCCGTCCGAGAGCCCAAAAACAACCCAGGAATATGACGGTAATGAGTCTCGGTACATGACTCTCAGGTTCTCCGCCCGGCTGTTCCGCCTCGTGTTCTGTGCCCCTGCGGTTCTTTAGAGAACCAAAGCGAAGGGCGGTGCGTTCCCCGTCTCCTCTGCCCTGAACATCCTCGTCCAGCGAAGCCCGGAGGAGTCGGCCCGAGTCGGTCGATATCCGACTCACTCATCGCGGCTCATCCGAGCTCCGAATCAATTAGAACCTCGTTACGCTCGCACGCCGTCCGCGGGCCTTTTATCCCTGACGCGAGTCCATGAGCGTCTTTTTATACTCACCGCGGGTTCGACTGACATGGTAACCACCATCCGTTTACCGGCTACCGACCATCCATTATCTCCTGCTTTATCCTCTATTAGGGTCACAGGGGAGGGGGGGAGGGGTTCCCCATGCCCATCCAGGGGAGAACGTTTCGGGCGCTGGGCAGATACACCCAGGACAGGGGGGCAATCTATCGCTGGACACACACTCACTCACACACACACTCTATGGGGCAATTTTTTGGAGATTTCAATTGACTTGATCCATGTTTTTGGACTGTGGGAGGAAACCGGAGAACCCGGAGGAAACCCACGTGGACACGGGGAGAACATGGAAACTCCACCCAGATTGGGATTCAAACCGGGAATCCCCAGCGCTGAGAGGAGAACATGCGAATCACTAAGCCACCCGTTTACCGGTTACCCATCGCTTGAAAGCCGTGATGTTGGGAGGCGGGGTGACGACGCGGGGACTGAGGTGCTTAAAATAAATAAATTAATTAAATAAATAAAATAATAGATAAATAAATTAAATAATAAATAAAAAGTAAAATAATTAATTAATTAATTCATTAAATAAAAAAAATTATCAAAACATTATTGAATAAATTAATAAAAAAATGTATTAATAAATAAATCAATAAATCAATAAAATAATAAGTAAATAAATAAAAATCAATCTTAAATTTTATTTGTTGATTTTTGTTGGATTTGTATTCCAGTGGGTCCCAATGACCATGAGGACGCGTGGGTACTAGATTAGAGGAACTCCGGGGGGGGGTCAGGACAGAGTTCTAACCTGCAGCACTACTACATACAGTCAGAAAAGAATTGGAATGACGACTGTTCCATTTCAAAACTGAAAACGGACGTTCCGGAGTCCGTTCTGCGCCTCGAGTAGTTCAGAGCACGGTGTTGGGTTGGGTGGCGCGCCTTAGAACCCGACCGCACCTGCACCCCCTGAGCTCGCCGTGGAAGTGGGCGACCCTCCACCACACCTGTGCCTCCGTGTCACCCGGGGGGGCCTTGTGGAGTGTCAGGTTTACCCACATACACATTCCCGGGGTGACGTGGCGGAGCCAGCCGTTCTGCGTTCCGCGAGGCGGAGGTTAAAAATGTGCCTCGTCATGACTCCGGACGCCCCGGACCCCCCAGGGACGGACTATCGGAGTTACTGTATCGGCCGCGGTACGGAGCCGGAACGCTCCGGAGAAGCGGCGGGGCTTTTAGAACGTGAGGAACCGAGCGCTCGGCCCGAAATAAAAGATCTCTAATGGTTCTTGATGACATTACGGGAGAGGCAGGGTTCCGTGCGGCTCGGTCAGCGTTTTATTTTAAGCGACCCTCGGCGTCGCGGTAATGAAAACGGGCGCTTCTTCTTGGTCAGGCCTCTGAAAGATGACGTTCCAAAGCGGATCGATGGTTCCGACTATAAATACGGAGCCGAAGTGCCGGTGAGAACCCGAGCGCTCCGTCTGCAGAACCTCGGAGGGCGATGGCTTTGGGGTTTCCAACTCATTATCAGGGATCAACTTTAATCAGGGATCCGTTTCCTTACGAGTCCGTACCCGGGGCCGGAGGGTGAAGCGGGTTCGGTTCCGCCAGCTGGGTTCCGTCTTGCCACGGGTCCGGAATGCGTCTCTGTTGTTTAGGGACAGCTGGTGGTCAGGGGGTCGAAGGGCACGGCCGGCCGGACCGGGTTCATCCGAAAGTCACTTTGGCGTCCGTCCGTCCGTCGTCGTCTTCCACGTCTGCGACGCCGAGGGACCCTGCGAGACCCTGCGGAACCTTAAACTGTGGTAACCGTGACGACCCTGATTCTCCGCAGGTACGACTACATCGAGATCCGAGACGGGAACTCGGAGCAGGCCGACCTGATCGGGAAGCACTGCAGCAACATCGCGCCGTCGGCCATCACGTCGTCCGGACCCGCCGTCTTCATCAAGTTCGTGTCGGACTACGCGCACCAGGGCGCCGGGTTCTCGCTGCGCTACGAGATCCACAAGACCGGTGAGTGACCACTGCGCCTGCTAGAACCGTCCATCCCATCCATCATCTGCTGCTTTATCCTCTACTAGGGTCGTGGGTGGTGGTGGTGGGGGGGGGGGTTCCTATGTCCATCCAGGGGAGAACGTTTCGGGTGCTGGGCAGATACACCCAGAACAAGGGGGGCAATCTATCGCTGGGCACAAACACACTCTATATGGGGCAATTTGGAGAACTCAATTGACCTTGATCCATGTTTTTTTGGACTGTGGGAGGAAACCGGAGAACCCGGAGGAGACCCACGCGGACACGGGGAGGACGTGGGAACTCCACCCAGATTGCGATTCGAACCGGGAATCCCCAGCGCTGAGAGGAGAACATGCCAAACCACTAACCCACCGTTTCCCCCCCCCCCCCCCGATGAGACTGAATGAAACACCGAAATTCAGCGATGAGGAACTGCATCCATGCAGTGTAGGAACCTTTCCTAGAACCGGTTCCCTGATCTCCAGCACCTGCATGAGGGACGAATTGGAAGGTCGACTGTGAGAGCTTATGTCTCTCAGGCGAGTGCAGACCGGCCCGGCTGGACGGCGGAACCTCAGAGTGGACGCTTCCAGGTGGGACAGGACTGAGGTTCCGCGCCGTCCGGTTCTGCTCTGATCCTCACCAATGCGTTTCGGAGGTGGGGTGGGGGGTGGGGTGGGGGGTTCTCCGGCCCGCGGTGCGCACGCCGTCCCGGACCATCGGCAATCCCAGAACAATTAAACATCAAGGGAGACGGGTGACGAAAATAAACCGAGTTTAGGGGGAGGGGGGAGGGGGTGGGGTGGAGGCGTGAGGGGTGGACGGGGGGGCAGAGGGGGGGCAGAGGGGCGGGGGGGGGGGGGTTTAAATCCTTAACTCTTTTCATCCCTCAGCAAACATGCCAGGAATGCCCAGATAATTGGACTCTGATCTCCTGTCCTGGGGGACGCGTGTTCCGCTCCGAGCTGCTGATACCAAATATCGGGGGGGCGGGGGGGGGGGGGGTGGTATGGGGGTCGGGGGGGGGGGTACCTAAGTGGTTTCGGGTGGAGGAGCTGAGGATTAGTGGAGCGGGTTGGCTCGTCCGGCTAACACGGGTGTAAAAGAACTGCGGTTGTGATGTCATAATAGCTCATTGTGATGTCATAATAGCTCATTGTGATGTCATAATAGCTCACTGCGATGTCATAATAGCTCATTGTGATGTCATGATAGCTGGTGTAACCTGTGGGTGTATATGATGACATCACGCGTCATTTCCCCCGATGCATCCGACGACGTGGGGACCGCCGCCGGAGACCCCGGCCCCACAACGCGGAACTCGCCGGTTCCCGGGGCGGGCGCTGGATGTTCCACAGGCATGTTCCGTCCCTCTTGTTTGCGTTCCTCTTCTCCGTCTTCCTTTAATGCCCCCCCCCCCACGTCCCGTGGTCTGTTTATCGCCGCGCAGTCGGAGCGTTTACAGAACGCGGAGAACCTTCCGATGAGCCGTGCGTACAGAACGGTGGACGCGTCATTAAGTTTACATAGCGTTTGGAACACGGGGACGGGGGACGGGGGGGGACAGGGGGGACTTTCAGCAGAGACAGGAATCTGATCTGGGAGTTCTGACGCTTGATGGGTTTCTGTGGAAGGAAGGGCAGAACGTCCGGACACCGGGGGGGGGGGGAACGTCCGAAAAACAATCCCAAGGTCCCGAGGTTCTTCAGCTTTGTGAACCCATCGGTGGAGGACATTCAGCAGAACCTTAAAGAGCAAAGAGAGTACCATGGTGGCGGTGGTGGAGGTTCCATCCTGGTGCGTCCACCCCTCGGTCCTGGCTGGTTCCACATGACGTGGAGGAACCTCGGGGTCCTTTCGTGGGTTCTCGTTCTTGACCCACGTTCAAACGTGGACGATCCTGCGAGAACCTCAGGTTCCCCTCTGAGCCGAGAAGCCAATAATTAAAGCGCTGACGGATCTGCCCCGTTGCCCCCGAGCCCGTAATCCTGTTCACTGATGACCTCCATCACTCTCTGTCCCGGGGGGTGGGGCGGGGGGGGGGGGGGGGGGGGGGGGGTGAGAGGGGGCAGGTTTTTGAGGCTGTATCCCCCGATTATGGCTTCGGATTTTTAGATTTCCTCCCCAGAGTGCAACCCCCCCCCCCTCCTGCCCCGGGCGCCCCCCCCCATTGCCCCCTTTTCTGCCCCAATTCCGTCACAGCAGATTTAGCGTGGGCACGCGGCGCAGCGCGGCGCCACCCTCGCACGACCTCCACCACCCAATCCCGACGCTGTTGCCGTGGTTCGCGCCGGGGCAGACTTCGGCCGAGGAACCCGGGTTCTCCGTAACCGCGCACCCGCTCGGCCCCCGTCAGACGGAACGCGTCGGGAACGTTCGGCGTCCCGCTCCGCTGACGGACGGCGCGATCCGCCGCCTGACAGAACAGGCACTGCTCGCTTAGGCGGGTGGAGAACCCCCGCGGGACATCAGAACTGTGCCATGTTCTATATGTGTCACTGACTCTTCTGGGTCACGGGCCCCTTCTGAGGGACCGAGCGAGCGCGTCGCACTTTTAGGTGTTTGGGAAGTTCTAAACCGAGAACGTTTTCTAATCCGGGAACGTTCCACGTAAAAAATGGAACACGCCAATCGCTCAGTAAGCTGAACTCGGTCGTAGAACTTCGGCGAGGTTCTGATTCATCGACCGAATACGCAGCGTTGAGAACCTCGGAAACAAAGACCCAAACGAGAACGTCCCCTGAACTGAGAGAACCATTCAACCTAATGGAACCTAAAGCCAGGACGGGAGGACGGTCCTCATAGTGTCCATCGTGAGGTAGCAGATGGGGCAGAAAGCCCTCTGAGGTTCTCACTCAGGCGTGAGGGTATCTACCCAACAACTAGAACGCTCCTTAGCCACACCTCCTGGACGCCGAGTGGTCCGGCCGGGGGCCGGGCGGAGCCCTAAGGCAGTGGGCGTGTCCAGTGCTGTGTCCATAAACATGAAGTAACCAGCAGTGGTCCGGTTCTCCAGTGTGTTCTCCCTCACTGTGTGGGCGTTCCTCAATCGTTTTGAAGGTTCAGAGCAGGAGGTGGGGGGGGGACCTGACAGGATGACCTACTTTTGGACAGGAACGTTCTAAGAGGTGGGTGGAGACGGGCGTAGCTGCAGTCGGGTTCTGTGTGTTGTTGGAGGTGGATGCAGGACGGGGTAATGAAGTTCTCTAGGTGGAGAACACTGGGGTTCTGCAGAGGCGGGGTGGGGCGGTGCGGCTGGTGGCGTGGAACCCGAGTCACTGAGGCTGCGGCGTATAGATGATCAGATCTGATGAGCCGGTTCTCCGGTTCCCTCGTGGACCTGTTTGTTTTGTTGTTTATTTCGTTCCCTTGATCTCATGTTCTCTCTCATTAAGCTTTCCTGTTCCACTCTCTCTCTCTCTCTCGCCCATTAGGTTTTTTTTTTCTTTTTCTGAATGTGTTCCGCGTTGTTCCTGCAGAACCGGAGTCTGTACAGAACTCAAAGAAAAAAAAAATGCCAACAGAACAAAATAATGTTCCAAATGGCCGACGTTTCGTTTTTTCTTTCTTTTCGTCTCTTTTTCGTTTCTTCCATTTTTTTTTTATTTATTTATTCCCGTCTCTTTTTTGTTTCTCTTGCATTTTTCGTTTCTGTATTTTTTTTATTGTCTTTTCATTTTCATTTCTTTCTCTTTTTTAATCTTTTTTTTTTTCTTTTTTTCGTCTTTTGTTTCTCATATTTTTTCCCCGTTTCTTTTTCGTCTTTATTAGTATCTTTTTTTCCCTTTTTTAATTTCCAGTTTTTTTGTTTCTTTTTATTTTCTTCCTTTTGCTTCCTTTCGTAGTTTTTTTCCTTTTCTTTTCTTTTTTTTTGGTATCTTTTTCGTTTCTTCTGCATTTCTTTGCTTTATTTTTTCTAGTTTCTTTTCCGTCTTTATGTGTACCTTTTTTTCCCTTTTATTATTATTATTTTTCTTTTCTTTAGATTTTTTTCTTTTCTTTAGATTTTTTTCTTTTCTTTAGATTTTTTTCTTTTCTTTTCCTGTTCATTTCTTTTTAATTATTTTTTTTTTTAGGTTCCAGTTCTGCCGCGGCGTCTGAAACGTGGTTCTTTTTTTAACTCGATTTTAATTCTGTAAATCTAAACTCCAGCTTTATGATGTCATGCGCTCGGTTATGACTCCGTGATGATGTCATCAGATGGGTGGATGTTGTGATTGGTGTATAAATGTTGGTGCGATGGTGCAGCTCCTGATGGGGGCGACACACAGAACTCACAGAACCGTTCTCCTCTCTGTTCCGTTGAAGGTTCCGAACACTGCTTCCGGAACTTCACGGCTCCGAGCGGCGTGATCGAGTCCCCCGACTTCCCCGACAAATACCCCCACAACCTGGAGTGTTCCTACATCATCATCGCCCCCCCACAGACCGAGGTCACCCTCACCTTCAGAACCTTCGACCTGGAGAACGACCCCCTGCTGATGACCGAGGGCGACTGCAAGTACGACTGGCTGGAGGTTTGGGACGGACTGCCGCAGGGTGAGAGAACGTCGGGTTCCGCCTCTGATACAGCTACACCTCCATTCACCACACTTGGGATGAATTAGGACAGAGATGCTGGGCCTCCTGTCCAACGTCGGTGTCTGACCTCACGTGGACAGGCTCTAGAACCTCATGGAAAGCCTTCAGAGAGGAGAGGAGGCTCTGGGTACCTTTACGATTCTGTTCTTCTCTGACGTTCCTCACCGTTTACAACATCAACCGTGATTAGCGTTGGTTCTGTAAAGTCCTCCCACACGTCGGTTCTACGGCGAGCGTTCCGCGTCTCGAGATCAGATCAGTGGACGCTCTGAGTGGGTGTGAACAGCTCCATTAAACTCGAGGTCTCAGGAATGCGCCCCCTCCACCTCCGGGAGCTTCCTCCCTCTTAAGAACGTGTTGACACCTCCACAAGACCGTGAGCTTCCTCAATGACCCGCTTCCTGCGTTCTCCACCTTGCGCTCCGTTCCGGTTCTTTAACGCTCCCCCCCCCCCCCCCCTCTCCTCAGACACAGCGCCCTTATCTGAGGAGGCCGGTCCTCCCGGGGGTGTGTGTGTGTGTGTGTGTGTGTGGGGGAGTTCTTTATCTCTTCACAGATAAGGAGATACCAGAGCACCGAGAGAGTCGGGCCCGGATCCAGAACATCCATGGTTCTACGGACAGGAGACAGATCAGCCGTGAATCACAGCACAGGAACGTTCTGTTGGAGAACCTCAAAACCGGGCTGGTCCTGGCAGAGTGAAGACTGATCTTTATTTTATTTGGTTGTCGGTTCCGGAGTGCGGATCTTTGAGAACAGGCTCCTGAGGTGTGAGAGCTAATGAGGCTTTATATCCCAATCGATACGACGTCGTTAGTGAGGCCACAGTCTGAGGGTCTGAGGGTCTGAGGGTCTGATGGTCTGAGGGTCTGAGGGTCTGCTGGTCTGAGGGTCTGAGGGTCTGCTGGTCTGAGGGTCAGAGGGTCTGATGGTCTGATGGTCTGAGGGTCAGAGGGTCTGAGGGTCTGAGGGTCAGAGGGTCAGAGGGTCTGAGGGTCTGATGGTCTGAGGGTCAGAGGGTCTGAGGGAGGGTCAGAGGGTCTGAGGGTCAGAGGGTCTGAGGGTCTGAGGGTCAGAGGGTCTGAGGGTCAGAGGGTCTGAGGGTCTGAGGGTCTGAGGGGCAGGCCTCGTTAATTATAAACCCGACTGATGGAGCTGAGCGAGATGATGGAGCTGATGGTGTCGGTAGAGGTGGTGAAGGTGGTGGAGGTGATGAAGGTGATGGAGATGATGGTGTTGGTGGAGATGATGAAGGTGATGGAGATGATGGTGTTGGTGGAGATGATGAAGGTGATGGAGCTGATGAAGGTGGTGGAGGTGATGAAGGTGATGGAGGTCGTGGAGGTGGTGAAGGTGATGAAGGTGGTGGATGTGATGAAGGTGGTGGAGGTGATGAAGGTGGTGAAGGTGATGGAGGTGATGAAGGTGATGGAGGTGATGGATGTAATGATGGTGATGGAGGTGATGGATGTAATGATGGTGATGGAGGTGATGGAGGTGGTGATGAAGGTAATGATGGTGATGGATGTAATGATGGTGATGGAGGTGATGGATGTAATGATGGTGATGGGAGGTGGTGATGAAGGTAATGATGGTGATGGAGGTGATGAAGGTAATGATGGTGATGGAGGTGATGAAGGTAATGATGGTGATGGAGGTGGTGGAGCTGATGGAGGTGTTGAAGGTAATGATGGTGATGGAGGTAATGATGGTGATGGAGCTGATGGAGGTGTTGAAGGTAATGATGGTGATGGAGGTGATGAAGGTAATGATGGTGAGGGAGTTGATGGAGGTGATGGAGGTAATGATGATGGAGGTGATAAAGGTGATGATGATGGAGGTGATGAATGTAATGAAGGTAATGATGGTGAGGGAGTTCATGAAGGTGATGGAGGTAATGATGATGGAGGTGATGATGATGGAGGTGATGGAGGTGATGATGATGGAGGTGATGATGATGGAGGTGATGGAGGTGATGAATGTAATGAAGGTAATGATGGTGAGGGAGTTCATGAAGGTGATGGAGGTAATGATGATGGAGGTGATGATGATGGAGGTGATGGAGGTGATGATGATGGAGGTGATGATGATGGAGGTGATGATGATGATGGAGGTGATGGAGGTGATGATGGAGGTGATGAAGATGATGATGGAGGTGATGATGATGGAGGTGATGAAGATGATGGAGGTAATGATGATGGAGGTGGTGATGATGATGGAGATGATGAAGGTGGTGCAGAGTGAGGACAGGAGTGGAGGCTCTATGACGTCACAGTCAGCTCTGGGGGGCGTGTTTATGTATCGCCCCCTGGTGATGTAGATAAACATCTGATGCTGATGCTGCCTTGCAATCGCTGTCCTAATTCATCCCCTAACGTGTCAGACCTCATGTTGCATGTTCTCCACCCCCCCCCACACACACACATCTGGAGATAAACTTGTTCTAAAGTGTCTAAACCTGATCCTCGGGTTCTCTTCCAGTCTCTCCTCTGATTGGTCGATACTGCGGCATCAAGACCCCCCCTGAGATCGTCTCCTCCACCGGACTCCTCTCCCTGTCCTTCCACACGGACATGGCCGTGGCCAAGGACGGGTTCTCCGCGCGCTACAACATGACCCGCAAAGAAGTCGGCAACTGTACGTATGTCGGTTCCCGACGTCGTCCATTATCAGAGTGGGGGGGGGGTGGGCATCCTGGGGAACCGTCACTCCGTCTCTCAACACGTTCTGCGTTGGGCGGAGTTGGGTAGAACCTCCCCCTTTGCTGCCTCTTCGCGCCGTTCCGTTGATGCATAATCATCCAAGTGGTTATGACACGTCTTTGATTACCCTTTCTGTCCCCGTCTGCCCCCCCCCCCGTCCCTCTACCCCACCCCACCCCCAGCCTTCCACTGCAGCACCGTTTTTGGCATGGAGTCAGGGAGGATCTCCGACGAGCAGATCTCGGCCTCGTCCTCGTTCTACGACGACCGCTGGCTGCCCCGCCTGGCGCGCCTCAACAACGAGGACAACGCCTGGACGCCCGCCGAGGACAGCAACAAGGAGTACATCCAGGTAGGTCCCCCGTTTGTTGTCTCGGCAGCGTGTTGAGACGTGGAGAACCGTTCCCCGGCTCGGTGACGGGTGAGGGCGCCCCTAAAGGAATCCGCGACCAGCAATTTTATGCCCCACCATCGATTTCTTCGGAACCCCACCTTCCCCCGGACTCCATCACCGGTGTACCGCGCTCGGCAGAACGGCCGCCGGGGGGGTCCGGGGCCCGGGGCCTCAGAAACTTCAACCGAACGCTTCCTGCCGGGTCAGATCACCTTCAATGAAGACTTCCCGAATCGGAAGGTCGAGTAAAATAAATAACGAGGAGGCAGATGGTCGCCGTTTGATCTCAGCGTGATGAAGACGTGACGGAGCAGACGCGGAACTCAGCCGGTCTGATTAGAGGCGGCGGGTCGCTGGCGCCCTCCCAGGGTCACGGGGCGAGACAGCTGGGGGAACACCTCGGCCGGGTCACCGTCACAGGGCAGACCGACGCCAATGACGTCAACGACCCTCCAAACGGGTATATTTAGAACGCAGAGTTACCCACCAGCACGTTCTTTTGGCCTGTGTCCAGAAACGCCAGTAGATTCAGGGAGAACATGCCAACTCCTCATGACCACGACCTTGTCCTCCTTGTCTGGAAGTAGAACCCAGGATCAAAGAACGGAAACAAGGCCCAACATTCACCAACGAATCGACTCGCCTCAACGTTCTGGATCATGGTTGTCCTCTTGCTCCGCAGGTGGACCTTCAGTTCCTCAAGGTTCTGACGGGAATCGCCACGCAGGGCGCCATCTCCAAGGAGACGCAGAAGTCGTACTACGTCACCACCTTCAAGCTGGAGGTCAGCACGAACGGCGAGGACTGGATGATGTTCCGCCACGGCAAGAACCATAAGGTGAGTGACCGCCACTCCAAAACTCCTGGGTTGAGCGACAGGGAAAGTGACATGTGAGCGGGGGTGGGTCGGGGTTGGGGCGGTGCAGTTGGTGTGGGTGGTGGTGGTGGTGCTGGTGCTGGGAGGGGGGGGGGTTATCTGGCCACCTGGGAACAATGAGGTTCTTTGTGTGTTCTTATCTCTGAAGGTCGCCCGTTACGCCGCGCACCAACCGCCGTCAACACACCTGTATGACCAGTTCCATGGGGGGGGGGCTGTGGCCCAGGTGGGGGCGGGGCTTATTCCTGTGGTATTTACTTAAAACTCAATGAACAGGTCAGAGGTCAGTTTACTCCACGGGACGTTCTGCCTCCCACATGCTGGGAGAACATTGAGGTGGCACCAGGACAACCTTCCTGAGCCGGGTTCGGTTCTCTCACCCGACATCGGTACCAGACCGGGGGGGGGGGGGTAGAACATTCCCA
>JAFMOC010000410.1:192500-197500 GCA_019802505.1 Corydoras sp. C115 | reverse complement strand
AAATAGCGGCGGCGTTATAATAAGCAGCCGTCGCTTTGACTCCTGTCTGCTCGACGTTCCGCTCAGGAGACACTTCTCATGTCTGTTCTGCAGGCTCCGCTTTTTTAGCGTGGGAGGGTTGGGGGGGGTGCGGGGGGGGGGGTGGCAACGAGGTGCTTAGCAACAGAAAGCCAGAGTTTGTTCCTCTGTAACAAAAACTGTAACAATAGAACCGCTCTAGAACCGAACCCAGCATTTAGACGTTTATACAGCCACGGACAAAAAAGATCCTCAGCATGACACACAGAGTCACAGACACAGAGAGAGAGAGAGAGAGAGAGTCACAGACACACAGAGAGAGCGAGAAAGTCACAGACACAGAGTCACAGAGAGAGAGAGACAGAGAGTCACAGACACACAGAGAGAGAGTCACAGAGAGAGAGAGAGTCACAGACACAGAGAGAGAGAGAGAGAGAGTCACAAAGAGAGAGACAGACACAGTCACAGAGAGAGAGAGAGACACAGTCACAGAGAGAGAGAGTCACAGAGAGAGAGAGTCACAGAGAGAGAGAGTCACAGACACAGAGAGAGAGAGAGAGAGAGAGAGAGAGAGAGTCACAAAGAGAGAGACACAGAGAGACAGAGAGAGAGAGAGAGTCACAGACACACAGAGAGAGAGAGTCACAGAGAGACAGAGAGAGAGAGAGAGTCACAGACACAGAGAGAGAGAGAGTCACAGTCACAGAGAGAGAGAGTCACAGAGAGAGAGAGTCACAGAGAGAGAGAGTCACAGACACAGAGAGAGAGAGAGAGAGAGAGAGAGAGAGAGTCACAAAGAGAGAGACACAGAGAGACAGAGAGAGAGAGAGAGTCACAGACACACAGAGAGAGAGAGTCACAGAGAGAGAGAGAGAGTCACAGACACAGAGAGAGAGAGAGTCACAGAGAGACAGAGAGAGTCACAGACACAGAGAAAGTGAGAGTCACAGACACAGAGAGAGAGTCACAGACACACAGAGAGAGAGAGTCATAGACACAGAGTCACAGAGACAGACAGGTCAGGGAGTCACGGACACAGACACCAAGACACAGGCACAGAGTCATGGCATTGAGTCACAGACGGAGAGCTGGGGTGGGGAGTCACATACTTAGAGTCACAGAGACAGGGTGGGGAGTTAGAGACAGAGTCACAGACAGAGTCAGAGACAGGGTGGGGAGTCGGAGACAGAGTCACAGACAGAGTCATAGAGACAGGGTAGGGAGTCACAGAGAGTCACAGACACAGAGTCACAGACTCAGAGTTACAGAGACAGAGTCACAGAGACAGAGTGGGGAGTCACAGACACAGAGTCACAGACACAGAGTCACAGACACAGGGTGGGGATTTACAGAGACAGGGTGGGGAGTCAGAGACAGAGTCACAGACACAGAGTCATAGAGACAGGGTAGGGAGTCACAGAGAGTCACAGACTCAGAGTTACAGAGACAGAGTCACAGAGACAGAGTTATAGAGACAGGGTAGGGAGTCACAGAGAGTCACAGACTCAGAGTTACAGAGACAGAGTCACAGACACAGAGTCATAGAGACAGGGTAGGGAGTCACAGAGAGTCACAGACTCAGAGTTACAGAGACAGAGTCACAGAGACAGAGTTATAGAGACAGGGTAGGGAGTCACAGAGAGTCACAGACTCAGAGTTACAGAGACAGAGTCACAGACACAGAGTCATAGAGACAGGGTAGGGAGTCACAGAAACAGAGTCAGAGACACAGAGTCAGAGACAGGGTGGGGATTCACAGAGACAGGGTGGGGATTCACAGAGACAGGGTGGGGATTCACAGAGACAGGGTGGGGAGTCACAGACACAGAGTCACAGACACAGAGTCAGAGACACAGAGTCAGAGAGACAGGGTGGGGATTCACAGACACAGAGTCACAGAGACAGAGTCACATAGACAGAGTCCCAGAGACAGGGTGGGGAGTCACAGTCACAGACACAGGGTCAGAGACACAGGGTGGGGATTCACAGAGACAGGGTGGGGAGTCACAGACAGTGAGACAGTAGAAGCTCATAGCGCCGCAGGTCAGTGGATTTTCCGGTGTTTGTTGATGTCTTCGTCCCTGAAGGTTTCCTGTGCGTCCCGATAACGTCAGACTGAGGCGGCGGCTGCTGGAACGTTTGCAGAACGTGTTTCTAACTCAGAGGAGCGCGGCACCGGGCGGAGCACCCGCCCCTGCAGAACCCTGTAGCTTTAATAAGCGACGGCCTGAAGGGACCCGCATGTCCATCTGCCTGATGCCTGGAATGAGACCCTAACCGACCCCCGGGGGGCGGGCCCACGCCGGCAACTGTGGAGGCCACGCCCCTCAAGGCCACGCCCCTCGAGCTCGTCCCGGAGACGCCGGCGGTCGGAGGTGGACTCCCGAGGTTTGAACTCCCACGTGGGACCCCCGGCGAGGTCGGCTCCCCGCGGCGACGCGCACCGCTAACACCCCGCCAGCGCCGAGCTTTAGCCTTCGCCCGTGGCCCGAGTCGGAGTCCCAGTGCATCCCGCCTGCTTTAACCCGCTTGCACGCAGAACCGTGGTCGGGGGTGTTGTCACATCTTGTATGTCTCCTCTCCACCAGGCAGGAGCGAGCCGACGCCCGACTCGCCCTCGGTGCCGCCCATTTCCCCCAACTGGTATTACTTCATGGCGGGCGGAGGCGCCGTCCTGTTCCTGGTCGTCGCCGTCTTCATGGCCATCGGTTGCCGGCGCCTGACGGCCAGGAGGAGCCGGCCCACCCTGGCCTACTATACCCCCCATAGCGCTCACTACCCAAACGGCGCCACGCCCCGCTCCGGCGTGGGTCCCAAACTGACGGTTTGGGTGGAGAAGGGTGATGGGAACTCCTACTGGTGAACGGCAGGGACAGCGGACGTGACGCGACACGTTCACGATGGCGGAGGACGGGCGACTCCGAAGGGTTTACCGAGGAGATCCCGAGGAACTTGATTTAACGCTGCCGACGGCTTGGCAACGACTCCCCCTGGAGGGCGGACAGGAACCAGCGGCTGATTTCGAATCGTGCCTTGACGCTCTGGGGGTCGGCGGCGGGTACGGGCTCGGAACGCCGCAGTTGCCTTAGTTGCTCCTGAAGGAGGCGCTGCTCCCGTAACGCCTTGTGGGAGCGCCTTAGCTACCAAGCCATCAGAGACTCGACGGAGACGGTACCTCCTGAACGTCTTCTGGACGGAGGTCCTGCATCCGAGACTGCGTGGACCTCCACGTTTGGTTCCCTGAGAACTGAACGGTTTTGCACTAGATCCCGCGAGCGACGAACGTTCCTCTGTTTACGACGTTAAACCAGTTAACGGAACATTTAAAAAAAAAATAAAAAAGGAAAAAAAGAGGCCAAGTCACGGACAGGAAGTGATGCAACCCCACATGCATGTTTACACGTCTGTACGGAACCCGGGGTCACGCCAAGAACCGAAAAAACGCCGCCAACCACGAAACCACGTGAACGTCCGACCGACGTGGGCGGGATTACGATCCTGCGGTCGATTCGCCCGGCGTAAATTTAAAGCGGAATTGTTTGCCCCGCGCGACTTCAGGTTCTCTGTGAGCGGAACCGGAGCCAGAAACACAAGAACGTTTACTTCGTCCGGAGCGAATAATTAAATTGAATTAAATTAAATTAGGCGGCACGGTGGCTTAGCGGTTTAACATGTTCGCCTCTCAGCGCTAGGGATTCCCGGTTTGAATCCCCATCTGGGTGGAGTTTCCATGTTCTCCCCGTGTCCACGTGGGTTTCCTCCGGGTTCTCCGGTTTCCTCCCACAGTCCAGAAACATGGATCAAGTCAATTGAATTCTCAAAAATTGCCCCATATAGAGTGTGTCTCTGTGAGTGAGTGTGTTCCCAGCGATGGATTGGCGCCCTGTCCTGGGTGTATCTGCCCAGCGCCCGAAACGTTCTCCCCTGGATGGGCATGGGGAACCCCACCGCGACCCTAATAGAGGATAAAGCGGGAGATAATGAATGAATGAATTAAATTAAATTAAATTAAATTGGATCTGATCCAAATCCCTCGTTTTGTAAAGTTGGGACTTTACGGGTTCCGCTCGTTAAACGGGTGAAGAACCCTAAATCTGCACACAGTTACGTTAGATTTAGGAGTGTTCCATGTTCTCCTCGTGTCCACGTGGGTTTCCTTCGGGTTCTCTGGTTCCCTTCCCCAGTCCAAAAACGTGGATTAAAGGTGAATTGGCTGCTCCAAATCGCCCCTACATAATGCCATAGTGATAGATCGGCGCCCTGTCCTGGGTGGACCTGCCCAGTGCCTGAAACGTTCTCCCGTGGATGGGGAACCCTTCCCCCCCAGGACCCTAATACAGGATGGATGGAGGTTGGGTTCAGCAGCATGAGTCCAATCTTCACCTCGCTCTGAGATCAGTTCCTCTCGCCATAGAGAACCGAAACGCAGTCTTAAAAGCCGACATGGTTCTCCATCACGGAACATCTTTTGTGAGTAATGGACGGCGTCCGATGGCGTCCAGTGCCACGTTTCCACAGACGGCTCGGCCGGTGAGAGAGAGAGAGAGAGGACAGTTCTGGCACGGCCAGCGGAGCTGCTCTTTATTTTTCCTCTCAGTTCCGACGCGGTTCTCGCGTCCAAGGTTCTTTAATTAGATAATGGACTCGATAGCTTTTATTACGGTTCTGCAGCTCCCGCTGCGCCGCTTGACTCTTAAATGGTGGAAGGATTACCGGAGACCCGCACACGTCTCCGTCTCGCCGGGTTCCACGGCTTCGGTTCCCGTCCCTGTTGTTCTCCCCCTCCCTCGTCTCTCCGGGTGCGGGGCCGGTGGAGGTACGTTCTCGCGGTCCACGGGTTCTCACAGTACACCGCACCAAAGGACGCTGGGCTGCTCGGTAGGGTTCCGGCGGTGTCCGTGCGGTCGGGGTGGTGGTGCTGGTGCAGGTGACCTTTAGCTACGTAACCTCAGACTTAAACGATGCGAGCGTTACGGAGACGG
>JAFMOC010000410.1:147500-190000 GCA_019802505.1 Corydoras sp. C115 | reverse complement strand
TTGTCCAGGTTTTTTTTTTTATTTTATTTGTTTAGTTTTTTTTTCCACTATTTTGTCCATCAAGCTGAAGGTTTAACTGAACACAGGTTCCGAAACGCGTTCCCTCGTGGCGTTCCGAGGGAAACAAACAAAAAAAACGAACAAACAAAAAAACTAAAATCACGTCAGATGTCGTAAATCTTTTTACTTTAGACAGATATTACAGACGAGTACGAGAACGCGTTCCGCCGACACGGAAATACCACACCCCCGACACCACGAGAACAAGACACAGGACTGCGAGGACAGGTCCCGGTGAGAACCGCGGGGTTACGCACTCGTTCACGGCAGCGTCGGCCTGACGGCGGTACCGTCGTACCGTCGCCGCTGGAACCGGGAGTATTCCACGTGCCTTGCAGCTACTCGGCCGCGGTTCCATGTTCTGGAGTTCGGCGCAGAACCCGGTAAAGACTGGACAACCACGGCGCCGGCGAGACGTCGCGTGTACAGAGACACAACCGAGCTTTTTACGAGGATTGTTGTTCTAATTATTTAATAAACGATGGATTGATATCACGGCGGACGCTCCGCGGAACCGTCCCGTCACTCCGCTCGCTCGCTCCAGGTTCTTTACTGTGAGACGTTCTGCACATGGACGCGGCACCGAGAGGGCAACTGAACTGGATTCACCTTTAAAACTAAAACACACACATACAGACGGAAAGACAGACAGACAGACCCACACACACACACACAAACACAGACACACAAACACAGACAGACACACACACACAAACAAACACAGACACACATACAGACAGACAGACACACTCAACCACATACAGACAGACAGACAGACACACAAACAAAAACAGACACACATACAGACAGACACAACCACATACAGACAGACACACAGCACAGACACACACACAGATGCAGACAGACACACACACACACACAAACAAACACAGACACACATACAAACAGACACACAATCAAACAAAAACAGACACACATACAGACAGACACACACACAACCACATACAGACAGACACACACACAAACAAACACATACAGACAGACACACACACACAACCACATACAGACACACACACACACACACAACCACATACAGACAGACACACACACACAACCACATACAGACAGACACACACACACAACCACATACAGACAGACACACAACACAGACAGACAGACACACGACCACAGATACAGACAGACAGATACAGACACAACCACATACAGACAGACACACACACACACAAACAAACACAGACACACATACAGACAGACACACTCAACCACATACAGACAGATAGACACACAAACAAACAAAAACAGACACACATACAGACACACACAACCACATACAAACAGACACACGACCACACACACACACACAGATACAGACACACACACATACAGACAGACACACACACACACAAACAAACACAGACACACATACAGACAGACACACTCAACTACATACAGACAGATAGACACACAAACAAACAAAAACAGACACACATACAGACACACACAACCACATACAAACAGACACACGACCACACACACACACACACAGATACAGACACACAGACACACACACATACAGACAGACACACACGCAGCTCTCTTCTCCTCATGTGCTCCCATTAGTCCGGACCTCCAGCTCCTTCATTTAGAACCCAAAACATCAAAGCTTCAGAGCGCTCTGCTGTTCCATCCACACACACACTATCACACACACACACTCACACACTAAACGTTATCAGAACACTGAAACAATCTCCATCGTGTTCCGTTTGGAACGGCGTGCTGCTCTCCGGTGGAACGGACGCCGCGACGCTCCGGTCATTTCATTGGTTGTCGTTCTGTTTCCAACGTTCCCCCGACGTACCCCTGACGTTCTTTATAGAACGCCCGCGGCCTGAACGCCCGCCTTTGATCGGCGCGTGAACCGTGATAATCTACCAAATGACTGCAGGAGCCGGGCCGGCGGGTTCAGCCGCTCCCGCAGAACGCTTCCAAACGCTGCTTGTTTTTCCTAAACGTTCCGTTCCGATGGAAATGGAATCCCCCGCCCGGGGCGTGGGGGGGGGGGTGGACGCCGCCGGAGAACAAAGGGTCCCTCGGCGGCGAGTCGGTTCTGCGTTTCTGACGGACGGCAGACTCCGGAGACGCCGAGCGTCGCCGCGGACACGGAGGAGGCCGCGCGGGCCGCCGCTCTGTCTTAATTGGTTCCGTGTGGCTCGGCCGCGGCGGCGTTCCGGACTCCGTTACGTTACGGTTCACCGCCGTCACGCCCACTTCCTGTAAACGTTCCTTAAAACGTTCCTTAACACTCGTGTGACATCTCCCTGAAGGTGAACGGGCTCCTCCTCCTCATCCATAACCAACAGAGTAAACCCCCCCCCCCCCGATGTTCCTCAGGTTCCTGTGAGTACTCAGGGTTCCGGAAGGTCATAGCGCGCCATAACGCCCACACGCCGTACAGCGACCTGCGGACGTCTTTATGTCCGGGTTCCGCGCAGGACGGAACGCTCTGGGAGCTCTGCCAGACGCCTCCAGACCCTCGGAACCTTGGCGGACCTTTGAGGATCGGAGGATCGGCGGCCGAGAACGTCGAAGCTGGAACGGAACGCGGTTCGCCTCGGAGGGGGGCGGGCCCAAAGCGTTGGCCGACTGAGCGTTCCACACGCCCGTGAGAACGTCTTGGAGGGGAAATCCGTGTCTGTTTTTTAAGGGTTTAAAGCAGAAGCAGAACACCAGCAGCCGGGATAGGCTACATAGAACGGAGGGGGGTGTGCGGAGACCAGGCACTGACCTTCAGTCTGTTCTGTCTTGTACACGAGGTTCAGGCCACGCCCCTTTAATTAATTTAACACTATATAGACGAAACTTTCGTAACGTGACGATTTACATCATCGCTCGCTCACGCCACCGCGTCGGCTAACTGCGCCCCCCCCCCCCAACCCCGTCCTTAAAGACACGGAAACAAACGGGCCTTCCCTAAACTGTTGGAATCTGTAGCTGAAACTTCGCAGCACGTTTCACGAGAAAACATAACGGTCCTAGTGGTGAACCTGGAGGAATGCCGTGGAGGTCAAGCAACACTGTTCTTATTAGGGCTGTATTCAACTAAGGATTTTCATAGTCGAATCTGATTCGTCAGATTTTCCCTATAGTCGACTGATAGTCGAATCAGTTAAAATTTCACCACAAGATGGCGCTATAAGCGTGGTTTTTAAAAAAAAAATTTTTTTTATATTTTACTCGTTTTTCTAGAGCACCGTAAATGGGATCCCCGTTCTGGACTTTTTTCCACTTCAAAGGAAAAACCTAAAAAAAAACTAAAAACCTAAAAATTAGGATGCTTTTATTTGACAAAAGGCTATATATATAACAAAAACAAATACATTTCATGTAAAAACTAATGCTTAGCAGCAGCCATGGGCGCCCCCATGTGGTCAAAATGGTACATTCGACTGTGAGGTTCATAGTCGACTACGGTTCTCCGAATCGAATCGTCGAATCAGCGAATATTGCAGCTCACCCCTAGTCCTTATACACACAGCGTATTAGTCTTGCGGAAACAATCGGGCCTTCCCCAAACTGTTCGTACCGATAGCCGACTGACTGATTTACTTTAATTGATTTTAATTCCATGTGTCTAAGTACTTCTGGGTGTCAAGGGTCGATCTTAATCGTGGCTTCCACGGGGTGCCGGGGCCTATCCCTGCCATCACAGGTGCACATATTACTCCCAGAGCTCATGAACGACATACGCACCTCTGCTCTGGTGTCGGTTCTGCGTGGTGTGTTCTGAGGGCGGGGGGGGGGGGGGTGTGTGAGGGTGGTTCTGGCGGCATGGCTGAAGAACGTGAGGGGGAGGGGGGGGGCGAGTCAGAGAAAAGCATTAATTAGAGAGGAACACGCGGCGGGGGTTAGGGAGAAAGTCGGTAAGGTTCCCCGCGGGAGCCGGCGGTCCGAATGGCGTCCAGCTGTTGGTGTCCTCGTCACGTTCCGGCAGCGCCAGGAATGCGAGCGTCACCCCTCACAGGAACCTCATGGAGGAGGCGGAGCCAGAACGCCGGCGTGTTCACGAGGCCAGTCCAGCCCCGAGTGTTGGAGCGAGTGCCGTCGCCGCGGGCGACGAGGTCAACGTTCCGCTGGACGCCGCCGTGGGAGGAGTTAACAGACACACTAGAACCGTCCAGTCCTTAGATCTGATTGGCTGAGCTGATTGTCCAGCTGTGACATCATCAACACACCCCTCCCACCTTCACATTCGTGATGAACGATACTTTACAATAAATAATAAAATACACATTAGGGCAGCAGGGAGGCTTAGTGGTTGGCATGTTCTCCCTATATACGCGTGGGTTTCCTCCCACAGTCCAAAAACATGGATCAAGGTCAATTGAGTTCTCCAAATTGCCCCATATAGAGTGTGTGTGTGAGTGTCCAGTCCGTTCTCCCCTGGATGGGCATGGGGAATCCCCACCTCTGCTACCCTTAATTATGAGTGGCATGCTGGTTTAGTGGTTTGGCATGTTCTCCTCTCACTGCTAGGGATTCCCGGTTCGAATCCCAATCTGGGTGGAGTTTGCATGTTCTCCCCATGTCCACGTGGGTTTCCTCCGGTTCCTCCGGTTCCCCCCCCCCACAGTCCAAAAACATGGATTAAAGGTAAATCGAATGCTCCAAATTGCCCCATATAGAGTGTGTCTGTGTGAGTGAGTGTGCCCAGGCGTCCTGTCCTGGGTGTATCTGCCCAGCGCCCGAAACGTTCTCCCCTGGATGGGCATAGGGAACCCCCCCCCCCCACCTCCGCTACCCTTAATTATGAGTGGCATGCTGGTTGAGTGGTTTGGCATGTTCTCCTCTCACTGCTAGGGATTCCCGGTTCAAATCCCAATCCGGGTGGAGTTTGCATGTTCTCCCCGTGTCCACGTGGGTTTCCTCTGGGTTTCCGGTTCCCCCCCACAGCCTAAAAACATGGATTAAAGGTAAATTGAATGCTCCAAATTGCCCCATATAGAGTGTGTCTGTGTGAGTGAGTGTGCCCAGGCGTCCTGTCCTGGATGTATCTGTCCTGGATGTATCCCCCCCCCGCGACCCTAATAGAGGATAAAATAATAAATAAATGAAAATACAAATGAATATAAACAGCGAGCCGATTCCTGATGAGCTGTTTAAACCGTGTTCTGTAACTCGGCCACTAGAGGGCAGTGATTGGTCGTTACAGAAAGCAGAATCCTGTTACTTTGCTTTAAAAAACGGACTAGATTACGTCGCCAAAGCTCAGATTATTAACGATTTTGCTTTTAATGAACGCATTTCTGGATCAAACCCTGTTTTTTTTAATGATATTGTTTTTGTAAGTGTTTAATTAAAGCGATCAGACTCTGGAGGTTCTGAATAAATCACGTAAAGAGGTGGCGCTGTTCTGCACTACACGCCGGGACTGATCACACCTCTGTATGGTGATTTATTTAGAACGAAGCCACGCCCCCTCTCATACCGTAGTGCTTTCAGGTACCACGCCCGGATCCGAGACTATACAACGTTCCCCAAACGCACCACATCTGAAAGTCTTTGTGGTGGAGATCAAAGCAGGGAGCAGGAAACAGACTCGTGAGAACAAAGGAACGTCAGATGTGTATCGTCAGAATCCAGTTTGTGGTTTAAATGCAGCGGCGCTCGGTTCCCCACCGGATCCGCACGTGAGGAACGAGGCTGCTCACACATGTGAGGGGAGAACCCTGCGAGGTGCCACCCTGATTAAAGGGAAAGGCCCTTCACTCGGCATCCGGATGCCCAGGAGTTGCGGAGGTGCAGGTAACCCACGGCGACGGGCTCGGCGTTTGAAGCGTTGAGGTGAAGCGACGGGGTCGTCTTTGTCGTCTGCGAAGATCGGACGTACGACTGTTCTACGTTCCGTCCTCGGAAAAAGGAACCCCGTCATTACCCGAAGCCGTTCTGGCCGACCTGGCCGGTCCTGGCTGCCAGAGGCTCAGATCTCGCACCGGCGGCTCGGGGCTGCGGTTGCTATGGAAACAGGTGGATGGCAGGCGCGTCGGCGAGCTATTAAATTGGCTTAACGATGGCGCGGCGCGGGGGACGGGCCCCGAAAGGTCCGATCTTTCCGAATTTAAACGAGACCCGAATGCAATTAGCGCGAGCGGAACAGGTTGGTCTGTGAGCCAGGAGAATCGAGACGGGCGTCGTTCTCGCAGTCAGCGTTCCGATTCATCCCACGCTTATGCGGGTCGTGTGCAGGTAGATAAAAGCCCCCCCCCCCCTCCCCGCACTGAATCTGATTCCGACATCAGACGAGCGAACGAAGACACACGCGAGCCGCAACAGAAACGGGCCCAACACCGAGCCTTACTGAACAGATAAACTGTAAAACCTCTGCATCGTGCCGTGACATCATCAACAACAACACACCCCTCCCACCTTCACATTCGTGATAAACAATACATTATAATAAACAATAAAATACCAATTAGGGAGGCTTAGTGGTTGGCATGTTCTCCCTGTATACGCGTGTGTTTCCTCCCACAGTCCAAAAACATGGATTCAAGGTAAGTTGAATGCTCTAAATTGCCCCATATAGAGTGCGTGTGAGTCAGTGTGTGCCCAGAGATAGATTGGCGTCCTGTCCTGGGGGTATCTGCCCAGCGCCCGAAACATTCTCCACAACAGAAACGGGCCCAACACTGACCCATACTGAACGGAATGGACTTTAAAACCGCCGCATCGTGCCGCGGGCCGTGGCGACGGCAAAACAAGATGACTCGGGACTTTCTCCAAGCCACGCCGCCACAGGGAGGCGCCGACGAGGAGAACACAAACGAGAGTGTTGATATACAAACGAAGGCACGCTGCGATCACGGAGGCTGTGGGTTTGTTTTTCGTTTCGCGCAGAACTGTTCTGCATCCCGCCGAGTCGATGTGTGTGTGTGTGTGTGTGTGTGTGTGTGTTTTCCTGCAGTAAACATCTCCACAGTGGGAACCATTACCATCCTCAGTTCTACACCATGATGGATAACCCCCGCCGTGCCGCTGAACGCTGAAACGCGGAACTCCAGAACAGAGGAGAACCCCGTTTAAAAACACGGACCTCGTCAAATACCCACACACTCACCACGGAAGTTCCTCCACAACCCCACTGTGTGTGTGTGTGTGTGTGTGTGTGTGTGTGTGTGTGTGCAGACACACTGTCTGCTGTTAAATGTCACTGTATGATGTCACATTAATCTTAACTCGCCGCTGGAACCAAAGATAATCAGTTTAACAATTAGGAAGTGGATTTAGTGGCAGCTGCAGCTGCTGGTGGTGGAGGGGGTGGGGGGTGCGGGTGTGTGGGGGTGCGGGTGGGGGTGTGGCTGGGGGGGTGGGGTGCCTGGTTTAATCATTCCACATGGATGATGGAGAGGTTTTGACGTCAAAACCGCTTGAGAACCCGACCGTACAGAACAATACAAGACTTAGAACCGTGGACTCAGAAGCTCAAGCCCGTCTGCGTTCCTCGAGACCCCGAGGACGTTCTCCATAAATGTCCTTCCACCTCATTTTCAATCACGTGTTCAATCAAAGACACGACATTCAAGGCGGAGACACAGCGTCAAAGCAATGTATTGAACGGGATTCGAACCCACAACCTTCAGATCGATAACCCGTCACCTCAACCACTGAGAACCCCCCCACCCCCCCCACCCCAAAAAATAATAATAATAAAGCTGTGTAAACAAACGTACACAAAAACATTCGACTTCATTTTTAAACCTCCGACATTCATTAACATAATGAGATGGCGACTCGTGTGTAATTCACTCTGCTGCTCCGCAGGGGGCGCACGAGCAGGAGCTCGAGGCTTTGGCAATGCTGCCATCTGCAGGTAAACTACCGCTAAAGCTTTAATAAAGCAAATAAATGCGCGCGAAGAACCCCGATTACGTCAGAGAGCCTCCTGTTAGATTGTAAGCAGCTCACCTGGTCGAAGGTTTCGTTCCTATCCCGTCACACAGATCTTCATCACTTTGATGTCGGCGGTCGGAAGTTGTCGTAACATCTAAAGTACAGAGATCAAATAAACCGTGAGCGACGCGATATACAATTATAATACAATACCGCCATCTAGTGGTGAAGTGATTACATTACAGGGTTGTTTAATAGCGCAAGTGTACTGATATAATCTTATAAACAAATATCAATAAAATGTATGAAGTGTTTGGACTTTAAATATAATGTACATTTTATATGTATATATAATATAAATATTAATTCATTCATTCATTATCTCCCGCTTTATCCTCTATTAGGGTCGCGGTGGGGTTCCCCATGCCCATCCAGGGGAGAACGTCTCGGGCGCTGAGCAGATACACCCAGGACAGGGCGCCAACCCATCGCTGGGCACACACTCACTCACACAGACACACTCTATATGGGGCCAATTTTTTGGAGAACTCAATTAACTTGATCCATGTTTTTGGACTGTGGGAGGAAACCCACGCGGAGAACATGGAAACTCCACCCAGATGGGGATTCGAACCGGGAATCCCTAGCGCTGAGAGGCGATCGTGCTAACCACTAAGCCACCGTGCCGCCAATATATAAATATATTATATTATAATACATTATATTTAAATTATATATATATAAATAAATGTGTAGTTCTGTTCCTCAAATCTGATTGGCTGAGCCGTTTGTCCAGCCGTGACATCATTAACAATAACACCTTTCTGAGCGCTTCACGTTGGTGTCAGTGCGTGAAATACAATACATTATTTTAAAATAATAAAATCCAGATGAATATAAACAGAGATCAGCACTAAACCCGTTACACTGTGTTTATAAACTGCGTTCTGTAATTTGACCACTAGATGGCAGTGTGTGATTGTAACTCCGCGATCAGCGTTCACTTTAAAAACGGGACTAGATTACGTCGCGGAAGAGCAGATTATTAACGATTAAGTTTTCAATAAACGCATTTATAAATCAAACCGTGTTTTTATTATAGTATAGTTGTAACATTAGTGTGTTTTCTGAGCGCAACACGACACTCGAGGTTGTGTATTATTGTAAATAAATCACGTAAAGAGGTGTAAGTGAGGTATAAAGAGGTCTAAGACCTCTTTCCCGTCATTTATTGACATTAATGCCGCCCTCTCGAACCGTATCGCTTTAATAAACCCAATTTCTGCAGGATGCCTGTAATAACGCTCTCTTACCCGCAGATGGCGCTGCTGTAATAATAACAGTGACGCGGGTACAACGCAGCGGTTTCTCTAACATGTAGCTCGAGTTTCTCTCTCGTTTGTGTTTAATTCTCCAGCTGTAAATGTTGTTGGTTGTTAAATGGTTGCGGGGACGTTCTGTGTGGGTTTCAGGAGGTTCATTAAACGTTTAAACCACGTTTTCTCTGATTTACGTGTTTATAATTAAGCTGGAAAATCCCGGACGCTGCCGTTTGGTTCCTATCGGTTTCTCTCGCGAGAGTTCGCGCGCCAGGCAGTGACGTCAGGACGCGTCTGTACGTGTAATCACTGACCAAAAACTAAACTTTAAATCTTTATCTTAAAACCAGTTACATTTAATTCTATTAATCATTAAATTAACACACAAAACATTTAAAGCAACGTATTAAAAAATAATACGATAAACAATTAACATGTAAATAATTGTTCTGTTATTAAAATCCTTGTTTAAATAAAAACTAAAAAAGTTACGAACTTTAATTGACCTAAAGATAAATTGGTCCCCAAATCTTCTTTAATATTTATTCATTTATATGTTGCTTAGTTGGGTGGCACGGTGGCTGAGTGGTTTAACATGTTCTCCTCTCAGCGCTAGGGATTCCTGGTTCGAATCCCCATCTGGGTGGAGTTTCCATGTTCTCCCCGTGTCCGCGTGGGTTTCCTCCGGGTTCTCCGGTTTCCTCCCACAGTCCAAAAACATGGATCAAGTCGATTGAATTCTCCAAATTGCCCCATATAGAGTGTGTCTGTGTGAGTGAGTGTGTGTCCAGTGATGGATTGGCGCCCTGTCCTGGGTCTATCTGCCCAGCGCCCGAGACGTTCTCCCCTGGATGGGCATGGGGAACCAACGACCCTAATAGAGGATAAAGCGGGAGATAATGAATGAATGAATGAAGTCAACTGAGTTCTCCAAATTGCCCCATATAGAGTGTGCCTGTTTGAGTGACAGTGTGCCCAGCGATGGATTGCCCCCCTGTCCTGGGTGTATCTGCCCAGCGCCCGAAACGTTCTCCCCTGGATGGGCATGGGGAACCCCCTTGCGACCCTAATATAGGATGAAGTGGAAGTTTTTGGCATGTTCTCCTCTCAGTGCTCGGGAGCCAGGTTCGAATCCCAATCAGGGTGGAGTTTGCATGTTCTCCCTGTGTCCGTGTAGGTTTCTTCCCACAGTCCAAAAACATGGATTCAAGGTGAAATGAATAATGAATTGCCCCATATAGTGAGTCTGAGTGTGCAATTCTCAGCGTTAGATTGCCCCCCTGTCCTGGGTGTATCTGCCCAGCGTCCGAAACGTTCTCCCCTGGATGGCATGGGGACCCCAACCCCCCCGCGACTCTAATAGAGGATAAAGCTGAAGATAATGGATGAATGAGTGTTTTTTACCACGTGACAAGAAAAAAAAAATCTAACGTATTAGGAGGCGGACGTGTTGAGGGATTCCTGTAAATTATTACTGAAAGCTCCGCCCTCTAGTGGTTTTACATAACCGGTGCTCGATAATGAGGATAATCATTCTATGATGAGGTCGTTATAATGACCCACGAGATGGTGTGTGTGTGTGAGTGTGTGTGTGTGTGTGTGAGTGTGTGTGTGTGTGTGTGTGTGTGTGTGAACATATTGTAAATTAAAGGGGTTATAAAGGTCCTTCCTCAGTGCTGTTATGTCTGACACGTTCAGGATCATAAAGACAACGCTGCTGTAACTCTGTACTAACTTTAAAACACAGTGGGCGGAGCTTCATCTGATTATCCGACTCACCTTAATCTCATTAACAACAAACAAACGCTGTGAACGCCTTTAATGCCCGATCCGTTTAAATTCAACTAATCTGTCTTTATTAATAAATCAAACCGAGCCCGTTGTCTGAATCTCTTAGTGATCAGAATCTGATCGATATCTGATCGATTTCTGATCTGTATCTCTATATTCAGAGTTTAACACCTTAAGAGTTCGAGGTTTTTCGTTTCGTCTTACGTTTGAGAAACTCACAGAGACGTTTCCAGATGTGAGGCCAGCTGTTGTGACTGAATATCATTCAGATAAAAACTCTAGAAATGATTCCACAGAAAAAACGAAACACAAAGAATAAACAAAACGTCAAAGTTTTAGTTATTTAATGAATTGATTTAGTTGTTCCGTGAGTTCTTAAGATCAGAGAGACCTTTATTTGGACCACAATGGGGACAAATTCACAACTGGTCAGAAAAAAAAACTGGTTTGTTTTAAATTATTGTTGGTTCGGTGAAAAAGTAAGAATATAAATGAGTGAATTTCTATAGATCCGATCTGAGTTACGTCTGAGTTACGTAACTTATAAAAAATCTAATACAGAAGTAGATTTATGAAGAATTAATGAACAAACTCTTAAATCAGCAAAAACAGCATAATAAAGCGTTTGGTGTGAACTGCATCACGGATGGTAATAAACATTTCTAGCAGTGAATATTTTTGGTTTCTGGCTGAAGCATCGTTTTTAAAAAGCTTTGAGTCGAAGTTCTTTAAATGGACGAGGTTTTAATTCTAATAAATTCTGAAAATGATTTTAATATTCAAATTAAATGACGTGTTGTTTTCAGGATTAGAAAACGCTGTAAAAACTTTTTAAACTAAAAGAGCCATGAAATACTTTTCATTGAGACGCCATGAAACCACGTTCGGGTTCTCTACAGGATTTTAATCTGTTCATCTTCAAAAGAACGAAACTAAAGAAAGTTCATTTAAACTGTGTGTTTTACAATCTGATCTACTTTTACTGTCGGATCGGAAAATTTAAACATCTGGATTTTATCCTGAGAGAATAAAGTTCTTTGTGCTGCAAAATAAAAAAACATTTACGGAACAAAGAAAGTCAGAGGGAAATTGATCGACACGGAAATGCCGCGTTTTAAATAAATGACATGAAACGTCACTCACGTCACATTATTTATTCACTCGTTGTTTTTTTTTATGAAGTTTTATGAAACAAATGGACAGGTCGACATCCCATCGCAGGACAGACACACAGACACCCACGTGCACATTAATACCAGGAAAAAATAAATACATCCATTACATCAACTACCGTGGTGTAAAACCGAGCAAGGGAAACCACGCAGGCACGGGGAGAACATGCAAACGTCAGGCAGAAATAATCAAACGATTGCTGTCGTCCTGTGTCGCCGTTTAAGGAAAAATAAGAACTTAAGAGAACGAGGGGTTTACGTTAAACTGTAAATTGCTCACCATTTAGTTAAAAACTCATTTAAATCAATGTTAAAAACTAACTAAAAAAAAA
This sequence comes from Corydoras sp. C115, assembly GCA_019802505.1. NCBI lineage: Eukaryota > Metazoa > Chordata > Actinopteri > Siluriformes > Callichthyidae > Corydoras > Corydoras sp. C115. Next base: position 177,454 of record JAFMOC010000410.1, on the reverse strand, counting down.
AAACCAAACAGAAAGTCTGTCGTTTTAAAGACATTTTCCAAAAAAAAAAAAAAAATGGCGAAAACCACAAGTGAAAATCGCTGTTGTCTCAGTTCTGCAAAATTAAATATGCAGCCTGAATCTGGAATTTGGAAGCCTCGTCGCGGTTGATCACACCGTTGTCATTCCCCCGAACATCCTCGCGTTGGCGCTCGCGTGATGCAGAACGGCCGCGCGTGGGCCTGCAGTTGTGCTCGTCGTTAACGACGTGGTGCGTGTCGTGTTGATCTCACAGCGAATCATGACGTCTTTCAAACCCACATTTTTTAATTATAGGAGAAACTTCAACGCTCGACTTTGGTGCAGATTGTCTAAATGGGCGGAGCAGCTCAGATCACGTGTTTACCACAACAAAACAAAAAAAACAAGTTTGTACATGAATTCACCTTTTTAGATGGACAAAAGTAGCGGGACACGGCTGTTAGTCGTTGCATTCATATATATATATATATATATATACCACTGCCATGTTCCGGCAAAACTGAGGCTCAAAGCAACATCTTTAAAAACAACACCAGTATCTGATCTCAGATGGGCAAACACTCTATCTCTCTCACACACACACACACACACACACACACACACACACTCACACACACACACACTCCAAAATCTTGCAGCAAGCCATTCCAAAAAGTGAAAGCTGTTATGGCTGCAAAGAGAAAACCAGCGTATAGAATGGGATGTTATAAAAATTGCAAAATAAAAGCAACATCCACGAAACCATTTTAATTTAATTTAGGAACTAATTCCACCTTGACCCTCGGATTCGTCTCAAACTGATACCACGGCAATTTCGGAAATCTTGCAGCTGCATTGCAAACAAACGAGACTTTATGAAATGCTTCCAATAAATACAGATTTTTTTTAATGGCATTGAACGACAATAGGTTTGTATTTATGGGAAACGAACTGGTTTCTTTGATAATAAAACGGTGGATTAGGGGGAAGACGCGGGGCCTGTTCGTTGGGAGATGGTTTGCGGGGGGAACTTGTGGTGCGTGAAAACTTGGGAGTGTTGATGAACTGGTTCCAGTCAGTCAGACGGATCTAATAACCGCGCGAGCGGCGGCACCCAACAAATCCTTTGGAGGAACGAGGCGATATTTTTATTAGTTGCCGGCGGCGTCGCTCTCGATAGCATCTCCCCTCGCGTGTTTATTTCACGGACCGAACACGATCCTGCACGTGCAATCCAAATCCGGGCGTCGCGCGCCGTCGTTTGCATAATCCCAGCGCGCGTAATCCCGAGCATAATTCGAATAATCCTGCACGCTGCACGAGCTCAGGCATTGTTAATTATCCGACGCGGGCAATCGAATTAAAATAGTGGAATTTGTTGCACGTTTTTTCTTTTATTTATTTTTATTTTATTTGTTTTTTGCTTTGAGAGCGGCCGTTCACCGAGGCCGCATGCCGCTCGTTTGTCATCATCTCATTTGCCGCGAAAAAGAAAGAGCCGAATTATCCGAGATGTAAAATCGTCAATAAAGTCATTTTGAGGTAAATGGTCTCTCCGGTGACTCCGGGCCTTTATTGAGCTCGCGGCTGAAGATAAAGCGGCCTGCCAGCGCCGTTTTATTCACCCTCTTTACTCGAGCGGCGTCGAGCTGATCGGCCCGAATGAGCGCTAATTAAAACCTATAAATTATCTCCGCGCGGCCTCCGCCTCTCGCGACGCGATAAGTGCGGAGCCCTAATTTCCCCGAGCCGCCCGGCGCAGAGAGGAGGGGTGCGGCCCCTGCAGCCCGAACAGCGCGCTGATGGAGTGGGCCTGCTAATGAGCAAAGAATGAAGTGGCCGCTGCAGCTTTTCCACAATAAAGATTTAATCCCGGGACATTTGTGATTGTAGAACGCGCTAACGTCGCGTCCGCACACCGTCTTTATGTCTTAAGGCTGTTTGCCCCTCGCACGACATGCGGCCTTATAGCGGCAGTCTGAATGTTTGTAGATTGTAATAAATATACCAATACAAACTAATAATAATAAAAATTTATTTGTTAGTTAACATTATGTAGATTATCTGACACACGGAATTAGATTTATACTATTAATAAAATAAAACAGAAATAAAAACAACAATAATAACGAAACGAGGGCGAGTTTCTTAAAAACGTTAGAACCGAACTGTAGAGTTCTAAAATCATAGTTTGGTATTGAAGCAAACAGAAAAAAACAATATTCCAAATAGCAACCTCTAATCTGATATACATTACGTGAAGATTTATTTATCGACTTATTTAATGTGGACCTAAAACCCTTCTATATATGAGCACCCGTATTTAACAACGTTTGTAATAAATACGGTAGAATAATGTTTTATTAAACGAGGATAAAACTTAAGCACTTTATTTATCTTAAATCGTCGTTTAGAAGAGTGCGTTCCAAAAATAATGGGTCCTAAATTATCTATCGCCAGCAATACTATTATTATTAATACTGTTTGTACTATTATTATTATTATTATTATACGCAGAGTGTTGTACCTTTAGTGGTACAAGGGTCGTCACCCTTTGAAGAACGTTCATATACAGTTTGGGAACAAAAAGGAGACATAGGTCCAATTGTTAAGCCAAAAGGTACGATGATGTCAAGTGCACCTGGAGAGACGACTGTACTATTATTATTTAACCATTTAATAATAATAATAAATAATAATAATAATAATAATAATACATTGTTGTTGTTAATGATGATGATGATGGTGATGGTCCAGCCCACATTCAGTTATTCATTGTCTTCATCAACACTCACAGTGCGGGAGGATAAAGCGTGTCGTCTGAGATTAAAGGTGCGTCCACGCGTGTGTGATTCGCACCACGTCTCGGCGACTCGATTGGACGCCTTTTCCTGTGACAGCGGACACGCCGAACCCGGATTGGAGTAGCGCACGTGTGGCTGGCTCACGTGCTTCCGGTTGATGAAGGGAGCGAAAGGGGGGGGGGGTATAGAGAGAAAGAGAGAGAGAGAGAGAGAGAGAGAGAGAGAGAGAGAGAGAGAGAGAGAGAAAAGAGCAGATTTTAGAAAGCGTTTGGGAGGCGCGGGGCTGTCAGACGTGGGGCCGCGGAGCGTCAGCATCATGCGTCTGAGCGACTAGCGGGCGTCCGTCCGTCCGTCTCCACTGTGCAGGCGCGGGGCAGAGTGTGCATGCAGCCGGCGGTGCGGCGCCCCCGAGGTGGCCTGAGTCAGACAGCCGCGTTTAGGACGTCCTAAAACCCCATTTAGGATAAGAGCGCCGGCAACAAGTGGGACTCCGGGTCGGCAGCCTCATGGAGGAGCAGAAGGACCCGGCGGAGCGCCAGAGCGCGTCTCCCCCGATTGCCCCGCGAGAGGCGGCGCCGCAGGTCCACCGGACCACCAACTTCTTCATCGACAACATCCTGCGGCCGGACTTCGGCTGCAAGCGGGAGCTGCTCTCCAGCCGGGAAAACGTCAGCCCCCTGGTCTCCAGGCCGTCGTCGCGCCCGGACTCGACCGGCGACAGCACCTCGTCGTCGTCGTCGTCGTCGTCCTCCTCTTCCTCGCCGTCTTCCTCGTCCTCCAAGGGCTTACTGGACGGCAATAAGTGCGGCGAAGGCGCGACGCTGACGCCGGTGAACGGAGCGAGCGGCGGCTCGACGGGGGCCAAAGAGTCCGGGCAGCCGCTGCTGTGGCCCGCCTGGGTTTACTGCACACGCTACTCGGATAGACCCTCATCCGGTGAGGCTTCTTTAACCTAAAATCACACTGCTTTAGATCCGCCGAGAGGGGCAGGTCGGACGGCGCTCCGCAAACTATTTGGGACGATTAGCTTCTGGTGGTCTTTTCTTTTAGTATAAAAAAAAAAAAATACAACAACAGCAATAATAATAATAATAATAATAATAATAATAATAATAGTAGTAGCAGTAAAATTTTAAAAACTTTTAATAGTTTTAGATTTATTATTATGACTTCATGCTGAAAGTAATAATGCAGAAGTGTAATAATAATAATAATAATAATAATAATAATAATAATAATAATAGTAATAGCTAGCGCTAAAAATGAAATTAAATAAAAAAAACTTTAGTAGGATACTTTATTTTGCCATTGTGTTTAGGTTGGAAAATTTATATACCTATATAAATACCTATATTTATATACCTATGTAGGACCTGCACTAGACTGCATAAGGCATGAGAATAATAATAATAATAATAATAATATTATTAATAATAATAATAATAGTAGTAATAATCATAATAGGATTGGTAGATGTATAAAGTTTACAATAACAATTTTTATTCAGCACTATATTCATACGCTAAACTTGCTGCTGATTTATTGCTGTATAAAAATTTGATAATATAGCAGTAAATGTTACGCTACTTGCACATTAGACGTATTTTAGTTTGATTTTATTTTCATCTGCGCCCTCTCATTGTAAAAGCGACTGCGCGCTGATGTCAACGATGATGTTAACGTTTGCAGACTGTAAGTGATATTTAGTGTCGACTCTGAAGTTATTTGTGAGCACCAGGCATGAAGAGACTGCTGAGATAAATAACAGGTTGCGCATTTTCGCATACGACAAAAAAAAAATCGTCTCGTCGCCTATTTTGGACAGTTTGCGAGGAGAGACGCGGTGTTGGAATCGACGTTTCAAACCTTTAAATCCCAGCGTTGAAGGAAACGCATCAACGACCCAAAATACGCAGAATAAATCTCTGCACCGTCGTTTTTAAACATCAGGACGATTTACTTTAATATAAACCCCACAGTGCAGAATAAACAGCGGGACAGAAACCAGCAGGTCGCTCGATCGACACATTAGACTTCAGTATTATTTTATTATTCTAATTTTAACGTCAGTGTTTTTTGCCATCTATATGGATCCAGGACGCGTTACGTCATCGCTGTGAATTCCCATTAAATGCCACGCTTTTAATTTAAATAGATCTTTTGGTGATCACGTTTAAAGAGCCTCGCGCGGGTTTTGCGGCCTGTTCGCGGCTTTAAAGCTGCTGGAGATCCGACTCACGTTTTACAAGAAAATGTCCGACTCCCCCATAAACGGGTCAGATCTCACACCGCGTTCTTTTATTGTTTCGGGGTTCTAGGTTTTCAGGCCTGTTCGACACCAAACGCATTCTGTCTTAAAACCGAACCACAAATGAAACGATTTCATCTGAAAAGTTTAGAGAAGACAAAACGATAAATGACATAATGAGCGAACTCTGATCTGATCCACGAACAGTGTTTGTGTCGCACGAATTAAACCAGAAACGGGTTCCAGCAACCAGAGTCTGTACTCAACACAACGAACAAACTGTGTTTCAAACGTCAGGCGGCTGCTGAGGTTCGTCGGATATAAACTGCTTTAATGTTCCGTATAAAGAAACGTTTCTGATTATTTAAATTGAAATGATTTCGGATGGTGCGAGTCTGCAGCCGGCCAACGCGTTCAGAGCGTCACTGATTTTACTAGAGATTTGATTTTTGGTTCAACGTCAAATTATAAATTATTATTCAGCCTGTTCGACTGTAAAAACGTTTTTAATTTCATTATTTTTAAATAATCAATTTTTTATTTCAATTTTGTTGTACAAACCATCAACGTTTTATAGCAGATCTCACTGACTGGATTAAAATATTCATGTGAATTGATCAGGTTTATTATTAACTTAAGATTTAGGAGGAAAATACCACAATTTTGATACGATCACGTGATGGGTTGCAATTTTAAACAAACCTCAACAACAACGACGACGACGATAATATTATTTAAGCAGGGCAGCTTTACAATTTCAAACATTTTAGATTTTCCCTCAAACCAATTATTGATCCATAAAACAATATCTACTAAAACCAAGTTGCTTATATAATTAGCACAGTAAGCAGACCCCCCCCCACCCCCACGATGCTTAGTTCATCCATGTTCCACAAGTCAACAGTGAAGTCCAACTCTGAGTTTGAGGAATGTTTTGATCATGAGGCATCACTGAGCCAAAACGTCTGATGCTGACATTTGCATTAGATGTAGAGACATGCTGGGGTGTCCAGTCCCTGTGTCTTTGGAATCTTTGCCCAATCAATTCAAGAGTATTTCTGTCCTGTGGTTTGTTTTTACTGGTAAAAAATATTTTAAAGATGAGATTTAGTTGTGAGAGAGTTTAGTTCTGAGAGAACGATGCCTCAAAGAACTTAAAATCTGACCTCTCGAATGTTTTTTGGTGAATCATTATTTAAACAGGAACTTGCTGGAATCAGGCCTTTGGGTTGTTTTTTTTGTTTTATTTGTAGATTTATTTTTAACCAGACAACATGAGTTTGGTCTGAGTTACAGAACCATAACACAATTTATTGTTCTGTAAAGTCATGGCTTTGATCTTCAGCCTGCCCCACTGATTCTGAAGTGTCACTTAGACTTCTGTAACTAGGACTAGTTTAAGGCCTAGTTCAGATTCAGCAAAGTTTGGGAAACACGACGAAATATCATTTCTGTTGGACCTTTTTATTTAAAGTATTTGTTTACATACAAATGTCTACTTTAAACGCAATAATCTATTTTAATCGGTTTAACCGTGCTAATACTCTATTTCTGTAAAAAAATACATTAAATAAAACGTGCGCATTTTAAAGAGTGACCTAAAAATGTTTTGTAAAAAATGTTTAAAATTATTTTTGGAAGGTATTTTAGAATTTTATGCTGATATTCTGATTTTGCTGGAGAAAAGTTGAAGTAAACAACCCGAACTTATTCAGTACAACGATCCCTGAACATGAAATATTAATACGATTCAAAACAAAAAATATCTTTAATAATCTGAACATGCAGTGAAAAATCCAAGAAGCGCTGAGAGTCTGAATCTGCTGCGAATTAAAAAAAAAACATATTAAAAAAATAAGATAATAAATAAAACCTTAATGCGCTCAGGAAATAAAAACGCATTGCTTTGTGTTAAATAAATACATTTAAATAAATCCTCCTTTTTATGAATCATTTAGCATTTTAATATTTAATGAATATGCATTTTGTGTATTATTATTATTATTATTAGTAGTAGTATTTTATTAACTTTATTATTTATTTTATTTTTTAATAGACACACCGAAGATTGAACAAACTCCAAACACTCTTGTTAATAAACTAATACGTTTTTATTTTTTTTAATGTTAGAATTATTAACCCTGTTAAATGCACTGTACATCTGAGTGTATATAGTATATAAAGAACTATTTATTTTCTATGGTGCATAATTATGGCAAATTATTCTAAAGCAAACTTTAAGTATATTATTTTATTGCACTTTTTAAGTCACCTCGTCTCACTTTCTGGTGCACTCTTAAGAGATGTTCAGCTGCTGCTCATGTGGTTTAGTTTAGTTGTTTGTATAATTGCTATAATGCGACTGGACTTCAATTGCATGATATAAATTCGTAATCGCATTATTATTATCGTTCTTATTGGTACCGGAGCTGATCGAACAGAACAGAGTACAAATGCGCTCGTACTTTGTGACGTAGCAGTTTGTTAGTTGAATCGAAAGGGCTTCTGAAATAGAAATAGTGATTGTTGTTGCTGGTGACATCACAAACACATACGGGCCTCATTGGGGTCGGTAAACACTTCAGCAGAACCCCCCCCCCCCCCCCCGCGGCCTGTCGCTGCCTAATATTTACGTGTCGGCTCTTTGTTTGTTACCGTTGTTCCCACGTCAGGCCCCAGAACCCGCAAGCTGAAGAAGAAGAAGAGCGACAAGGAGGACAAGCGGCCGCGCACCGCCTTCACGGCCGAGCAGCTGCAGCGGCTCAAGGCGGAGTTCCAGGCCAGTCGCTACATCACGGAGCAGCGGCGGCAGGCCCTCGCCCAGGAGCTGAACCTCAACGAGTCGCAGATCAAGATCTGGTTCCAGAACAAGAGGGCGAAGATCAAGAAGGCGACCGGCTACAAAAACGGACTGGCGCTGCAGCTGATGGCGCAGGGACTGTACAACCACTCCACCACCACAGTGCAAGAGGAAAAGGAGGAGAGCGAGTAGAGGACAGGAGGACAGGAGGACAGGAGGACAGGGGGAGCGATGAGGGACCGGCGAGAGCCCCCCTTCCCCCAAGAATAAAGAACTGCGGTGCATTCGTTTCACAAAAAGATACAAACATCAATCATGGATTATTATTATTATCAGTATGATTATTATTCGTATCGTTATTACACTTGGGAACGACGTCGCTGAACGCCTCTGATCTTTTGTGAAACGCTGCAGATTTCAGTCCACGGTGTGAAGAGCGGAGCGTCAAGAAAATGGACGCTGACTTCAAAGAGCGACTTTTTAAAAAAAAAAAAAAAAAAAAAAGATGCTCCGCGATTTTGATGGAGGGCGATTCCCAAAAACTCAAGAGACCTTATTTAAATTAATCTATACTATACTGTACATTATCCGGACAGACTATGAAGATTTATATATATAGCCAAAAAATTGTAAGATGTATATATTTAACATTCAGGTAAGATCGGGACATTTGTCTCCTTGCTTACTTGCGGGCGTTTCTTTTTTTAATCGTTTCTCTCCCCTTTTTTCCCCCCCGTGTCAGACTTTTTAGGAGTCCCCTTTTTTGTGATAGCACTGTCTATAAAACCCATAATTCATTTTAAAGTCTCACAGCTCGACTCGAAATAACTCACGACTAACCGATGCTTCAAGCCAAAGATTTTCACACGATTATAGGCATCGCATTGTCTGGAATAAAAAAAAAGGTAGAACGTGCCACATGCTTTGTAATCTTTTTGTCCGATTGGTCAGGTGACCAAAAAAAAACAACAACAAAAAAAAAACTACCATTCATTATATTTATTACTATTTTTTTTTATTTTTTGATGTGCGGTTGTTCATCTTCAAAGCTTAAAATCTTAATATTAAAAGATTCGACTCGAGGACAGAAGGACAAGCTTTCGTTTTTTTTTTTTTTTTTGGTTTAAAACTAAAGATTATTTATTAGACATTTTTGAAATTCACTGCAGTCTTACAGACTGATGGAGCGGGTTACAGTCGCTGCGGGTTTTGGATATAAATCTATTCGCTGTGGGGTTCTGGGGCGCAAACGTGTTTTTAGCGACACACACACACACACACACACACACACACACACACACACACACACACTTTCATATGAAAATAAAAGTCGATCCGGGATTTATTTAACGAAATTGTTCAGCTCGCGCATTATGCCATATTATTCGAATGGCGCCCGCTGCGCATGCGCCGGGCCACGAACACCTCCTGCCTGACCTTTCACCTTCAGATAACAGCGTCCATCGACCACCGACGCGTCGCAATGTCGGTATCATTTAACAATCATCGCGCCATTTCATGAATGAGAGCGTTATCGGATTGTGGGATTGCAGAAACAGATTTATAAATTTTAAAAAACCGTGAGTTCACGCTGCAATCAGACCGAGTGTTTAGATTGGACGCCCCGGGTTGTTCTGATACGTTACTGTACGCGAGGGAAACCTGTATTAATTTAATTGACATGATTTCTGAACGCGTTTTCTGCAATCATGACCGAAAACATTTTAAATGGACTCATGTGATTTAGTTTAGTTACGGTTCTTTATATTATTATTATTATTATTATCATAATCATTATTAGCATTATTATTATTATTATTAGGTAAATAGCGACGGTGTTGGGTGGTAACCAAGTGTTTGGGGTAATGGGGGGGGGGGGTCAAAAAGATCAAAGGTCAAACACTGCAGTTAAAATAGACTCGAACACGCGGCACATCTCCCAAAATCGGATCGCCGTGGGAAGAGAATTCTGACCGTCCGTGACGTCACACCAACACATCCGTACAGTTCACAGAGGACTGAAAGTTAAATGAAAAAGTTTTTAAAAGAAGGGAAACCAACGCCATCTTTATCTGAGTGAGAACCAGCAGCGGACTAAAGTATCGACACCGCAAACAATCAGCTCGATTATAAATAAAAGTCTTTTTTTTGAGTTAATCACGTAATACTTTCTAAAACATTTTGGAGTGTGGGAGTGTGTGAGTGTGTGTGTGTGTGTTGGGGGGGGGGGGGGACTTCGTAAATTTACACACTGATATTAAACTAGAGGACTTGGCTCGCAGTCTCAGTTCTAGTTCATCTCAAAGGTTTAAGTTCAGGGCTCTGGGTCATGTCCTTCCAAACCAATCTCACGCCTTTATGGAGCTTTGCTTTGTACATAGTCATGCCGGGAGAGGAAAAGGGGCCTTCCCCAAACTGTTCCCACAAATTTGTCCAAATTCGATGACCGGGTTCTTGTCCATCCATGACCTCAGAACTGAATAAAACACCCGAATTAAACGATTGAGAATTGGGTTCTCATACTTCTGTCTATTGTGTAGCCTGTAATTAAATTTCAGAGTTTGAAATCAAAGCCAAAAACCGATATCGCACCGACCTGCGATTTGACACGTTGACCTTTTAATTATTTTTTTTTTTTAACGAAATCGCATTCATCAAAAGTTTTAATCGAGGTCTGATTTGATCTTTTAACGCGCAGAGCTGACAGAACCACCGCAAACCTTTAGAAAAGCTCACATTAGCGTCGGTGACGCGAACCGAACCGAACCGAACCGAACCGAGCCTCATCACGGCTGATGAACGCGGGATAAAGCTGCTGCTGACAGAAACGAAATCATGCAATCTGACAAAGCAACGTGGAATAAATTATAGAGAGCTCGAGACAGATCGATACACCGCACGGCGCCACAAATACAAGAAAATACATTACAATTTTTAAACCTGTACGGCACACAGTGTCCTGACGCTCAATAGATACCATTTAAAAATATAAAAAAAATCCTCGTTTTCTGTATCATATTTGTCTATTTTTAGAAACTGGATCAGCTTTTTTTTCCAACACAAGCTTCAAACAATTACGAATGAAACCAATTATCAGGCGCAGACGCTCGTTCCAGACTGCAGAGCGCATGCGCAACGTCAAAACGCGCGTGTAATCGATACACACTTCGAGACGTCACGCCGAACTGCAGTTTCTAAAAGCACATCATGAATAAAATAGCTATTATTAAAGGAGCCACACACGAAACGACTCCAATTAAAGGAGAAAAGAATATTCAGACTGACAGACGATTAAACACCGCGCGTTTACCGAAAACGTTCCATCCAAACGATTTACGAACAAACTTGAGAACTGTTCCTTCGCCAGTTTCCTAAATGCTTCTTAATATTTAATACATGTTTTTAGAAATACTGCAGAAGTTAAGACGGTTTTGCAAAAAGGCGTTTTAAAGGGTTTTGTGTAATTACTTATCTGACGTATTTAAATAATTAAATATCCCTTAATAGAATTATAACTAGCTTTTAAGAAACCACGTAATTGTGTCATAATTGGAATCAAATCCATCAAAATGTTTTTAAAGTCAATTAGTTTGTATTGTGCATTGTGTACGTCATCGCTCCCAATATACGATTAATGTCTACATTTCTGTTTTGAAAGGAAATTGGAGAACAAAGGCATATTTGCGATTGTAAATGCATCTCTATAAAGGTGGATGAGCTTGTTTCTATTCAGTAAATCTGCTAAATAATCTTTTAAGCCCTATAAGTTAAAGCCGCGTGAAATCGCGCATTGATGTCTTTAATCGCGAGCGGCGTTGCGGTCAGCCGCCTCAATATGAAGCAAATAAAGAGCAAGCTTGAATGTTGAGATAGGCTTCTGATCAACGACACGAACAGCGGGGTGCAGAACTTACAGACGGCACCTTGTTGTTGTTTGTTGATGTTGATGTTATTTTGGGTTTATTGGCGTGGCGTCTGCTGACGGAAAACTCCACACAGCCTCGAGCTGAATCACGTTTGCTTCGTGTTTAATATATATGCAAATGCGAACAATAAAGGAAGACGATATGGAAATGGCGCAGCACGCCGCCGTCCGTCTCTTGCAATGTGGCGCACGGTGGACTTTAGGGTCAGGTGAACTGGAGAAAGTGGCCGGGTGGAGGCGCTGAATGGATGGAGGAGCTGGATGGGTGGAGGTGCTGGATGTGAGGAGGTGTTGGCTGGATAGGGGAACTGGATGTGAGGAGGTGCTGAGGCGCTGGCGAGATAGAGGAACTGGATGTGTGGAGGTGCTGGATGTGTGGAGGTGCTGGCTGGATAGGGGAACTGGATGTGAGGAGGTGCTGGATGTGTGGAGGTGCTGGATGTGTGGTGGAACTGGGTGTGAGGAGGTGCTGGCCAGATAGGGGAACTGGATGTGAGGAGGTGCTGGATGTGTGGAAGCGCTGGCTGGGTGGAGGTCATTGGTCTATGAGGTGTTTGCTTTCATTTCCCTTTCTGAGGGGTCACCATGGAACTTCACCACATCTGGGACAGAATGCGCCCGGGTGGGTGTGTGTGTGTGTGAGTGTGTGTGTGTGTGTGTGTCGGAGGCCAGGGGTGATCGTGGTCCAGCGATCAAACAGAGCGAACGGAAGAGCTCAGCGGCTCTGAATGGGAAGTGAAGACGGCAAACAGGCCCCAGAATCCGCGCGCCGGCTCTTTAGATCTTTAGATCGTTCTGCTGGAACGTTCTCCCTCCAAACCGTTTGATTTGGGATTAACGTCCAAAACGCTTCTGCTGATCGACCGGGATTTCTTTCGTTTTATTCAGACATTCAGATTCCCATCGTCAGGACGTTCGGCGTCGTTTGGAGCGTCGGGAACTGGAAGCGTCATCGGACGTTGAACTGATCTGAGATCCGAGATCAACTTCAAAACATTAATGAAGACTCAATAAGCGCTGGTCAGCTCCCTCACGGCTCCCTCACGGCTCCCTCTCTCCAGCCTTCAGACCGGATGCTCATTTTCCGGCTGGTCTTTAAACCCCCCCCCCCCCCCCCCCAATTACATTTCTAATGTTAATAAACGCTCACTGACGGAACTGAGGTTTAATACTCAAAATAACACTTTATTTTGTTTTAGTGGACATGACATCCAAAAATAAAGACTTTATATTATATTATTATATTATTATAGCAGGTTGAGTGAGATCTACAGACGGGGTTCGGTCAGAGGTCAGCAAAAAATAAATAAAAACCTAGATCAATTTCTAAGAAAAGAAAAGAAACCAAGGATCAGAACCCGAGCTCATGTGCGTCTTTAATTTAAAAATCTGAAACAAAACAATCGCCGTATTTTTATTTTAACATCCGTCGTTTTCATTTATTTAAAGTTTGTTTAATCATCATCATCATCATTATAAGTATTGCTATTATTATTATTATTATTATTATTATTATTATTATTATTATTATTATTATTATAACATTAACATATTAATTAAATGAAGTGCACAGTTTTAATAAATTCACTCTGAAACGCAGCGAATCATATTCCAACAGCACAAAGTTATTTATTCAGGAATTTAAAGAGACTTTAAACTATTAATTCGCACCAAAAGAAAATTTAATTCACTCCGTAAATTCCATGTTACATTAAATCAACTACAATAAAAAAAAAATACTTTTAATTTAATGCACAACGAAAATTAATTTATTTGGAAAAAATGGCAAATGTTGTATTTATTTTTCATCAGTAAGTTATATATATATATATATATAAATATAAAGAAATTGTACGTAAATAAAAATTTAATTCTGCAAGGCAATGAACATAACGGAAGCCCACATTTTTGGATGCCTCTTATTTAAAAAAAATCAAATTAGATCAAGATTTTGTAAAGAAATAAATAATAAAGAGAGTAATAATGTAAAGCCACACGGCGGAAGCGTCACTGTCTCTCACAACAAACCGAACAGAAATAAAGCAGAGAGTTTGAAACCAAAAGTCGGGACAGAAGCGCTTCTTCCTAAATCACACAATTCTTAATATCATTCTCGTTATTATTAATAATTCTGTCGTTTTCCGAATCAAAACAACACTGATTAGTTTTTGTTTTCTACAGTATATACACCACGTCAAGTGTTTCTGCTGCACAAATAGCACCAAATACGAGGAAAGGTTATGAGGACTAGCTCACAGCGCCCCCTGTGTCAGGTGTCATTATTATTACAACTGACCCCAGGATCTTACAAATAAATCCGTAAAGTTGCTTTTTTTTTAGCTCACAGCTGATTACTATTGAAGTAATTTATATTACTTATTTAATTTAAAAAGTAATTTATATTTCCCACGAATATGCAAACGTAGAACCGCCCACACAAATCAGAAAGTTCACCACATGGACAAAAGTATTAGGACACCAACCGTCCTCACGCCTACAGGAGCTGCCAACGGGACAACACATTAGAGGCGGGTCACTCCATGTGCAGCCATCAGAACGCTATAAGAACGTCCACTCCACAGTGGGGGCCTCCTGCAGGACTTCAGAGCGTATCTGTGCGCTGTGAGGTCAGACACCGATGACGGGGGAGAGGGTCTGACTCCACACCAAACTCGCCCAATCATGCCGCTCAAAGGCCTTCCCCAAACTGTTCCCAGGAAGTTCCGAAACATACCTCTGTTGTACACCTGTGTTAAACGACCGAATTTAATAATTTCTTTGTGTTTTTAAATTAATAATTGTTTTTAAATCCACATCAAACAAAAATAACTTTATACCATGACGCCAATAACTTAGTTAATTTTGTTTGTGATTTTTATTTAATTTTACAATTTGTTTTTTTTTTATCAAACAAAGTAATAACCTCGCAAACCTTCGACAACCTCGGCCCCCCCCCCCCATTACCCCCCACCCTACGGGGTCTCTTCTGACATAGCCAGCTACCCGAGCAAACATTAACAGAACCCAACGTGAGAGGAAAAAAAATGACGGAGAGACAAAGTTAGACCTCGTTCAAGGCTGCTTTTTATGGGCTGTCAGTCTCACCGCTCTATCTGTGGGGGGGCCAGTCAACAAAAGGGTAGCACTGAGCAAGATCCCCCACCATGACCGAGCGGGCAGTGGGACCGAGGGGGGGGGGGGTAGGAGGGCAAAGACGGACCGAATGTGAGAAAAAAAAAATAATGAAAAAAAAAAAAAAAAAACATTAAACGAGAGCGCTGAGGATCTGTGACACCAAATCTTACAATCTGCCAACCACCAACTGCGCAGAGCTGGAAACACACACACACAAACACACACACACACACACACACACACACACACACACACACACATATATATATATATACACACACACACAAACATACACACAAACATACACACAAACACAAACATATATACATACATATATATATATATATATATATATATATATATATACATATACACACACACACATATATACACATATACATACATACATATATATATATATATATATATATATATATATATATATATATATATATATATATATATATATATATATACACACACACACATATACACACACACACACGCCTAGGTGCAGCTGCAGCCAGAAGAAACTTGGAATCCAGACTGAAGATCAGACCGGCTGGACCATCTGGAAGTCTGTAGTGAAATCCAGAGCTGTCATTTTATATCTAATACGGCGTATATTACCTTTAATTCTGTTTAACGGGGGCAATTAATGCCGTTAACCCCAGTTGGAACGACTAATCCTGTTCAGTACCCTCTGCAGTCTGCTGCTGAAGTATTAATGATGATAATAAAGTACAACCCGTCTACATGCTCCACGTTCTTCAGTAGTACAGACGGCAGTCGTTACGTTCTCCGCTCGCCCCTGCACTGTTCTTTAATGATCCGGGTTCCAGCAGCTGGATACACAACCACCACAGTGCAGTACGCCAATCCTCCACCACCCAAATGAAAAGCTTTCTGTTTAAGTAAAGACTGGGCAGATACACCCAAGGACAGGACGCCAGTCTATCACTGGACACACACACTCACTCACACAGAGTACATAAGGGCAAATTTAGAGCAGCAAGTTCACCATGAATCCGGAGGAGAACCCGGAGGAAACCCAGGCAGACAGTGGAAGAACATGCAAACTCTGATCTGGATCTGATTTGATTTGATCCAGATCTGGATTTGAACCTGGATCCCCAGTGCTCAGAGGAGAACATGCAAATTACCAATCAAAAACCAAAGAATGAAATCAACAAACCAACAAAAGCAAACAAACCAATGAACAAACCAACAAAATAAATAAACCAACCAACCAACCAATCAACAAAACCAACAAACATCCGACCACCTAACCCACAAACATCATGAACAAACAAACCAATCAAACAATCAATTAAGATTCAAAACTAACAAACCAATCAAATGCCAAATAATGAATCAACAAACCAACAAACGTATCAAACTAACCAATGAACGAACCAACAAAATAAACCAACCAGCCAACTAACCAAGCAACCGACAAAATGAGCAAACCAACCAACGGAACACCAAGGAACAAACCAACAAACCGATCAATGCGCAGAACGAACGGGGCGAAAGCGGCAAAATAAACCAAACAACCGAAACCAACGCCTCACGATGTCTGAATACACAACAAATCAATCAAATCAAATCAAAATATCAACGACAATTATTAAGTTAGAAAACTGCGACGGGCGAAAAGACGGCGAGATCCAGAGCCACAAAATAAACAACCAACCCGCCACCCAAGAACCCCACCACCCCCACCACCACCCTCATCCAACAACAAATGTATAATTTATTATAAATAAATCAATCTGTATTAAAGGAATATTTTTGGGTTTGTGAATAAACCCGGAAGCGTGTGATGTAAGCACCGGAGCGTTCACAGGTTTTTTTGTTTTTTTTTTCCTCTGGAGTGGCATTGGTGAAGAGAGAGGGGGAGTCGACAACAATCCTAATTACAACCAGAAGGGGCCCGTTATCAGGGGACAATGGAGGGATGTTCGCTCTCATCTCAAGGACATCTGCCGAGCAGATTTGGGTCTTTTTTTCCGGACTCATCCGTTTATGGGAACCTGACGTCCGCAGTCCGCGCCGCAGCTGATGAAGGACTTCTGTCCGAGGCGTCTGTTACCTCGCGCCGCGGCGAGCACCTCGTTCAAAGCCGAGCCATTTGTCATTCATTAGCGGAGCTCCCGCTCCATTATCATCATTATCGCCCGCGATGGGCGCTCGGGCGGGCTGGGTTCTGGTTCGCACGTGGTATCGCTTTAGAACCTCACTGACTCACGGGACGGCCCGTCAGAGTCGGCCACCGGCACACCGGCACTTCAAAGAGTGATACGGTAGAACCTCCAACCTCCCTCCACTCTCTCTCTCTCTCTCTTTAGTGTTCTTATTCTCAATCTAGAACTGAGTTCACCCAAGAAAGAAAGTGGTTTAGCATGTTCTCCTCTCAGCGCCGGCGATTCCAGGTTCGAATCCCAATCTGGGTGGAGTTTGCATGTTCTCCACCCACAGTCCAAAACCGTAGATTCAAGGTGAATTCATCAAGTTACTCATTATCTTCCGCTTTATCCTCTATTAGGGTCGGGGCGGGGGGGGGGGGGGGGGGGGTTCCACATGCCCATTCAGGGGAGAACGTATGGGTCGCTGGGCAGATACACCCAGGACAGGGGGGGCAATCTATCACTGGGCACACACTCACTCACACACACACCCTATATGGGGCCATTTAGAGGAAATGGTATCCATTTCAAGGTAAATTGAATGCTCAGAATTGCCCTATATTGAGTGTGTGTGAGTATATTGGTGCCGTGTCCTGGGTGTATCGAAATGTTCTCCCCTGGATGGGGCATGGAGAACAAACCCCCCCACCCACCTTCCCACAATACTAATGGAGGATGATGATGGAAATAATATTAACTAACGCAACATCCATTACAGTGTGAAGTGGAGTCCAGTGGATTTCGGGGATTCATACACCCGCCCCCCCACCCCCCCACCCCACACACCCCCCACCGAGGACCCGAAGCATCCACAGCACAGATGTCAGAGGGCAACGGAGCAGCAGTGAAATCAGAACGCTGCAGCAGCATGAAGAAGAAGGCCCTTCAGACACGGACCGCGAGATGTGTGGTCCCAGGAATGCTATGTTAAGCTTTTCCCGCTGTGTGTCTGAGTATGTGTGTGTGTGTGTATGTGTGTGTGTGTGTGTGTGTGTGTGTGTGTGTGTGTGTGTGTGTCTGTGTGTGTTCACAAGATGACAGGCTGAGAAAACAGACACGCACTGAGCAACAACTGGCGCTCGCGAGTAAATCATTTCATGGATGTGCAGGAAATTTGTGCAGGGATCAGAGTGGGCAAGTGTGTGTGTGAGTGTGTATATGTGTGTGTGTGGTGTGTGTGTGTGTGTGTGTGTGGTGTGTGTGCGTGTGTGGAGGCAAAGGCACAGGAATGTGTTCCGAAAATTCACGCCGATCCGTTGCGGCAGAACAGGTGCGAGCAGCAAAACACACCTGCAGTCCTAAAGTGGAACCCCCAATATACCCCCCACCCCCCCGCCCATTCTGATCTGGAACCGGTGGAACGCGATCGTCGGTCGAGGGTTTAGGACGGCGGCAGACGGTAAACACGGACGACGCGGGACGACCGAAACATCCCCCCCCCCCCCCACGTGTTCCTGATTACGGGCCCGACACCCCGCGAGAACCCGGGTGATCCATCACCCCCGAAGACGAGCGGAGCTAAAGGCCAGCTAGTCTGAATCAAGGGGGGGGGAGGGGGAGAAGGGTAGCATGGGCGTGGGGGGGGGGGGGTCAGCATCAACAGTGTAGGACAGCCATGTACAGATTGTGTGGTGGTCATGTGACCCCTAATTAACAATTAGAAAACTATATAAGTCCATTGAGGGCGTGTCCCGCAGGACCGCCGGTCCAATAGAACTCCAGTTTCCATCCTGTAGTCCAGAACCATGGATGAAGAGCCGGCCACAATGCCTCAAAAGATAGAACCAATCCGACGATGTTCCACACCTGAGGCTTTGGGACGGAATCAAACACCCGAATTCAGTCTTCATACAGTGTGCATATCGGCGAGAGCAGCGGTTCTGGGGCACGTTCTGGGCGGCTTGTAAAAATTTAATACGTTAAAAATAAAAAAATAGTAATAATAATGATTAATGGTCAATAATTGCACTCGTCGTTTATCTTGGGGGAAAAAAAAAAAAAAAAAAAGGGAGAGGCACGTGTCAGACGGGTGCAGCATTCTCATTGCCATGGTAACCAACATTCGTTTTCCGGTTATACTTTAAATTAGAATTTCAGAGGCGCGATTTGAAACGTGGATTTTTGTTTGTTTTTAATAAACGAATTCTGAAAGCTAGTTTTTTGGGAAAAAAATTTGTTTCGTTTGTATTTCAGAAAAGTCGGTCGCGACTTAACGACTTCTGATGTGGAGGACATGCGTCTGGATGAAATTAAATTCTCATTTCTAAAATGCAAAACCCGCTTCTGAACAATTGTGACAACGCGGCGTACGAGGCGTGATGGACGGCGTGTTGGACACCACATGGAGGCGAGGCGGTGAAGTGCAAAACATCATCGGGCGAATTGAAAATGTCGGAGGCGGAGGCCTTTTTTTATTATTTTATAAAAAGGCGGGTCGCGACTCGACGACGGTGAGAACGCGCGAGTCCCGGAGTCCCAGGCGGAGAACCCCTGCTGGAGAGAACACGCGTCTCGATAAAGATTTATTTATTCTACAGATGTGTTTTTACAACTTAATCTCTTCAGTATGGAATTAAATTCGTATTTAAAGGTGAAACCCGCTTTAAGACAATAAAATATAATAAAGCGGCGCACGCGGCGCGCCGGATAAACCTGCTGCTCCGGCGACGTGTTTGGCATTGTGCTTTTTAAATAGCCTGATTTATAAGCGCGTTTCCGTCCAGCGCCGCAGAACGCGGAGAAGGAACCGACACACGCAGCTGCTGCTGGATTAGAACCCGGCGGCCACATGCGTCACTCACTCGTTAAACTCCACGTGTGGACGGGTCAGGAGGAGGACTGCGGGTGGAGCAGCGCCGGGTTCCCAACCTTTGTTTTCAAGCGGCCGCAGAACCTTCGATCCGATCTACGTTCTACGTTCTTAAGGTGATGTCCAGATGTCACCCAGCCGGTGCATCGGGTTTCTCCACACCTGGAATGTGAACTCGGGTCCTCGCTTTGACACCACGACCTCGAGGAGTCCGGATGATGGAGGAGCGGCGAGTCAACGGTCTCGAGTGGAGAACCACAAAAGGGACGAGTCAGCAGAAAAAAAAAAAAAAAAAAAATGCTAGAACTTCACCCAATGATTACATGAGACCGCTTCAAAAAAATAAGGTCTTCAGAAGAACCTGGGTGTTTGGGAATGAGGGACGGGGGGGCGGGGGGACAGGGCAGGTCTAAAGTTCCCATCAGGAGCTGGAACAGAACTGGCACCGTGCGTTCTGGATTGTTAACGTTCATCGCACGGAACCCGGAGCCAGCAATGAGGAGTTGCTGAGGACCTTCTGACTGCCGGTGGAAACTGGAGAACCCAGACACGGGGAGAACGTTGAAACTCCACCAAGTTCAGGATTTAAACCGGGATCTCCAGCACTGAGAGGAGAACATGCTGACCACTACACCATCGTGACGAGGGGCAATTTAGAGCACTGTTTGGAAACCAGAGAACCAGGAGACAACCCACTCGGATGAGAGGAGAACATGGAACCTCCACCCAGATCAGGATTTAAACCAGGTTCTGAGAGGAGAACATGGTAAACACTACACCACCGCGGCGCCTGGAGGAGGACATGCTGCTGTCAAAACCAAGTATATAATACCCGGAACGCAAAAGGGGGCGCTAGAGAGACGTGGAGATTTTTGTTTGAGGAGGTTATTAGAACGGTTAGGACGGTTTGGACGCGCGTTCCATGTTCTGACAGACCGAGGCACCGACCCCCACCCCCACCCTCCCGATGCAGATCAGAACTTTTTATTTGTGGCGCTCCAAGACCAACAGACTCACACAGCGCAGGAACGTTCTGGTTCTATTAAAAATCACAGAGCTGATAGAACCCGGGCCGACGCGCCTTTCATCAGAACGCCTGCATTCCTTCGTCCCGGGACGGCGAGCGTCCTGCAGGGGGCATATTCGGGCCGGGCTCACGGTGCCAGGCCGATGAGGGGGTAAAGAAAGCCTTTGCACTGCTTTGGGGAACCACGGGAACCGGAGTCGGTTCTCCGCCGTGGGTCTCGACTTCATACGACGGCCGACACGATCCGGGCACGGGTTCCGAGGACGGACGGGCGGGGCGGGGACGTTGCCACGCTGGCTTTATTTAAATGTGTCGGAACGAATCAGTCATATTGGACTCAATGGTGCATCTGCGAGGTGACGTCACCTGCTGGGATAGGACCCAGAACTTCACTTATTATATAGTCTGCTGCAATATTCAGCAAATCCAAAACTCAATATATTATTATTATTAATTTATCTTCTGCTTCATTCACGGCGAGGGTCCGGGGGGGGGGGGGTACCCCATGCCCATCCAGAGGGGAACGTTTCGGGCGGTGGGCAGATACACCCAGGACGGGACGGCGATCTATTGCTAGGCTCTCTCTCACACACACATACACTGACCGTATGGGGCAATTTAGACCAGTCAATTCCCCTTGAATCTGTTTTTAAACTGTGAGAGGAAAGCGACGCGGACACGGGGAGAACATGCAAACTCCACCCAGATAGGGATTCAAACCTGGATCCCCAGAGGTGAACGCTTCAACCACCAATACATAACCACTTGTCGTCCATTATTATCATATACGGGAGCGGGGGGGTCACACACATTATATGGGGGCAATTTAGAGCAGCCAATTCACCTTGAATCCATGTTTTTGGACTGTGGGAGGAAACCGGAGAACCCAGAGGAAACCCACGCGGACACGGGGAGAACATGGAAACTCCGTTCAGATTGGGATTCGAACTGGGAATCCCTAGCGCTGAGAGGAGAACATGCCAAACACACCACCACCATTATTATGATTATGGATGACTGAACCCCTGTTAGGCGGCACGGTGGCTTAGTGGTTTAGCACGTTCTCCTCTCAGCGCTAGGGATTCCGGTTCGAATCCCCATCTGGGTGGAGTTTCCATGTTCTCCCCGTGTCTGCATGGGTTTCCTCCGGGTTCTCCGGTTTCCTCCCACAGTCCAAAAACATGGATCAAGTCAATTGAGTTCTCAAAATTGCCCCATATAGAGTGTGTCTGTGTGAGTGTGTGCCCAGTGATGGATTGGCGCCCTGTCCTGGGTCTATCTGCCCAGCGCCCGAGACGTTCTCCCCTGGATGGGGATGGAGAACCCCACCGCGACCCTAATAGAGGATAAAGCGGGAGATAATGAATGAATGAACCCCTGTTAGTGCAGCAGTTGGTATAAACCATGATCACCACCATGCCCCCCCCCCCCCCCCCCCGATCAATAGGGATGGATCACTGAAGTCCGTCAGTAACGAGCTGATCAGAGGGTGCGGGTTTGTTTATTAACGACCCGCTCTTCCATCAGCGCACTCATTAAGCAACAGGTCGATCCGGCGCTCATTAACGGCTCCCGCCGAGTCGTTAACGCCCGCCGCAGGACACCCCCCCCCCCGCCCCCCCCCGCCCCCCCGACTGAGCCGCACTAATCTGACAAACACTAATCTCATTCCGAACCCCCGCCTCAGATAATCTGCATCACGCTCTTAATTCGTTATGGATTAACGCTGATATGTCAATTTTTAATAAATTAGGACTTTAATTGTTAGTTTTGGGATCAAAGAGACGGTATATTTGCTCGTTAATGCGAACGATGGGCGAGACTTTGATCATCCACATTAAAGGTGATGAGCCGAGGTCACCTCTTAACTTTAAGGGTGAGGTACAGATTCTCGGGGGGGGGGGGAGGGGGGGGGTGGGTGGGGGGGGTTTACGTTCTAATTGGTTGAGAGAAGGTTCTATTGATCAAGAGATGAACAAGATAACGAAACATTTTGGATGATTGGGATCTGGGATCAGGGTTATGGGGGGGGGGGGTAGTGGGGGGGGGCGTTCCCTATGCTCATCCAGGGCAGAACGTTTCGGGTGCTGGGCGGATACACCCAGGACAGGCGGATACACCCAGGACTGTATAGGGGCAATTTACAGCACCCAATTCACCTTGAATCCATGATTTTGGACTGTGGGAAGGAAACCGGAGAACCCTGAGGAAACCCACGCGGACACGGGGAGAACATGGAAACTCCACCCAGATTGGGGATTCAAACCAGGAATCCCTAGCGCTGAGAGGAGAACATGCTAAATACTCTGCCATCATGCCACCCGTCATTATAAGTAATAACTTTTGCTTCATCCTCTATTAGTGTTGCGGGGGGGGGGGGGGGTTCCCCATGCCCAACCAGGGGAGAACATTTTGGGTGCTGGACACATACTCACAAAGACTATATAGGGGCAATTTAGAGCGGCCAATTCACCTTGAATCCATGTTTTTGGACTGTAGGACAAAAAACCGGAGAACACAGAGATAACCCCCCCCCCCCCACGGTCACGGGGAGAACACTGACAGTCCACCCAGATCGGGATTCGAACCCGGATCCCCAACGCTGAGAGGAGAACATGCCAATCACTACACCACCATGCCGCCCATCATTATCCACCAATGAGGCTGAGCTTAAGAGTAAATAAGTCAATAAATAAAGAAGTGTTAGGAAGTTGGCGTCGGTGAGACTCTGAGGTGTGGGTGCGGAACGTTCCGGCGCGGGTGCGGGTGCTAATGAGGTGAAGAACGCAGACGGAGCACAAATGTAAATGTGAGTTTGTTTAATAAGCAGATTAAAGAAGTGCGGCGCGGCGTCCCGGGGGGATCAGCGGATAATCCCGGCGGGAGCGGCGCGCAGACGTGGGAACGGCGTGGAGAGCGGGCGCGGCGGCGGGCGGGCGGACGGCGGGGCTGCGAGGAACCGACGCACGGCGACGGAACGCGGTGGGGTCTGGAAGCGCAGATGTTCGGAGACGCGAGCGCGGGCTCCGAGGCGTTCCTCCAACTCCCCGCCAGATGTGGAGGCGGCCCGCATCGCTTCACCAAAAAACAAGCACCACCACCACCTCACCCCGCGCCGCCCCGCCCCGCCCTGACGAGAACGCTACTCCAGAACAATCAAAGAACACTAAAGAACCGCAATTAGGAAGTTGGGGAACACTCCTGGTTGCTGTCGCGTCTTCGTCTCCAGGCGCACAGCGATCACAGCGAGGACCACGTTCTGCACTCGGGGTCCGAACCTCCACCTCCCGTCGCCTCCATCAGGTTCCGCGAGCCGCACGTAGGTTTAGAACCAGAACACGGCCTCCTGCTCAACACGAGAACCTCTGGATTCCATCCATCTATTATCTTCTGCTTAATCCTGTATGTATGTGTGTGTGTGTGTGTGTGTGTGTGTGTGTGTGTGTGGGGGGGGGGGGCTCCCCCATGTATCTGCCCCCATGGGGAACCCCATACACCCAGGGGCAATTTACAGCAGCCACTCATTCATTCATTATCTTCCACTTAATCCTCTACTGGGGTCGTAGGGTGGGGGGGGGGGGGGGGGTTCCCCATGCTCATCCAGGGGAGGACATTTCAGGCGCTGGGCAGATACACCCAGGACAGGGGGGGCAATCTATCACTTTTATTGGAGGGTAACTGGCGAACCATGGCGATCGAGAATGCCACATGCGTCTGACACACGCCTCTCTCCTTCTATTTTTTTCAAGATTAAAGACGAGTAGAAAATCAGAATGAAAAAAATGAAAAGTAAAATGTTTTTTTTTCTTTTACTCGTGAACTCCGAGAACGTGTTTGGAGTCGCGACCCACCAGCTGGACGCAACAGCTCCCATCTCCACCCCCTGCGGCAGTGACCCCTATGGGTGACTTCGACGGACGGACGTGATCGGAAAAGACGCAATCACGCATCAGAATGTCGAACGCAAGCGTTAGTAGGTTAGTAACGTTCCCGCGAGTGCCTCCCGTACGGCGAGCGTTAGCGTTTGAGGAGCGTTGTGTGAGGAACGTTCGGCTGCGATGCGGATGTGCGCAGCAGGAAGGTACATCTGCGTTGGGTTAAGCCGCCGGGCGCATTTCTCAGTCCGTACTCGGTCGGCGTCATCTGGACCGCGAGGAGCGTGAAACGTTTCCAGGCTTGGACACCATTTTTCCTCGGCGTCTCCGGGGCGACGGCGTGGACGTCGGACGGACGAGGACCGATTAGAGGCCGTTGACCCGAGCGATTCCTGTCGGGGCGATAAGGCGAGAACATGAATAAGGTGTGGGCTGCGTATTCAGGTGGACGGCGTTGAGACGGACGCCCCACTCGTGGTTCTACAACGGACTCGAACCCAGAACCTGGACCGTCCTCAAAAATCCAGCCCCTCCACCCCCCCCCACATTGTCCCAAATGACCAGATTACACGGATCCCATTAACCGAAAACCTGTTCCACCTTTTCAGCCGCCGTCCAGCAACAGAGTCAATTACTCTAAAGAACTTAATCCCTTCATAAGCTGCAACGCTTGGCCCAGAGGTACGATTGGAAATCCCTGACACCCCCCCCACCCCCCAAGTAAGCCCTCTGCGCAAGCGATACCCATTTCAAACGGTCCCGGAGTACATCCCTGTGGGACCTCTCAAAGGTCATTGGGTCAAGTGGGGTAAGGTGGCGAAAAAACACACGGGCCCGGTGTGATTGGCAGGACCGAGATGAAAAGCCAGGTTCGGTTTCGGCGAGGCACGCAGTAAACACGTCAGATGTCCAGGTAGACCTCGTCCCGCGACTCACTTTTTGCGCCTTCACTTGCGTCATAAAGAAGTGCTTTCATTATCAAGGTTTAACGTTCTAATACAGTGAGAACTACGCCTGAGGAACGCCCATCAAGCCTTTAAGGCGAGATCCGCAGTGCACCCTACCCTATGGGACAGCGTGAAACAAACTACTTGGTAGTGTCCCCTCGGTTTCGAGTGAAAACTTCACAAATTTAAATAAGATAAGATGATCATTTATTGCTCCCACAATAGGGGGAAAAAAGAGTAGGGTACCTGGCAAACAAGTAGTGGTTACCATGGCGATCAAGAATGCAGTGGGCGTCTGACACGTGCCTCTCTCTTTCTATTTTCTTCAAGATAAAAGACAAGTAGAAAATCAGAATGCAAAAAAATGTTCAAGATGTATTTTTTTTATTTTTTATAAACTATTCGTGAACTCTCAGAACGTGTTTGGAGTCGCGACCCACCGGCTGAGTGTCATTCGACGTAACAGGTCTCATCTCCACCCCCGCAGACGTGATCTTGGCACTTCATCCTAATGAGGTGCTTCCATAATCCAGGTTTAACGTTCTAATACAGTGAGAACCATGCCTGAGGAACGCCCATCAAGCCTTTAAGGCGAGGTCCGCGGTGCGCCCTACCCTACGGGACAGCGTGAAATGAACTCCTCGGTAGTGTCCCCTCGGTTTCCAGTGGAAAGTGCTGCTACCAGCTGATTGAGATAGTCCCATCTCGCACTACTGGGATGGACGGCTTAGCGTGCTAACGCAACCCAGGTGTACGTGTGCGAGTGTTTTTCGCTTTAGGGCCCCACAGAAGAGAGGGTGCAAAGTCGAACCATATGTACGAAGCCGATAACTTGTGGAGAGTGGGGACGCACTCCGTCCTATAGAGTAACATATGGAGAACTGTGGCGAGTTATATAACCGTATATCGTATCTCCAAAAAGGCCTTATAATTACATTAGTTGTTACATGGTTATAAATCTCCCCCGAGCTCTAATACCGATTTCAACATACGAGCCGTAACGACGTGTCACCAGCAATAAACGATGTGCGAGGCGACAGAGAGACTCTATTCGTGTTCATGTCAAATTTGTCTGTTTATGTTCCTTTATGGATTGTTTGGATGTGCGGGTTTACATTTTCATTTCAAACAACGCGATGAAAGCGCGGTAACCCGGTTAACGGTCCTGTTCGGCAACGCAGTAGCCATCAGGGTTAAAGATTTACACCATAGGACTTTAATAATAATTATTATTATTATTATATTATCTGAATTTATTTAGTTTAGTTCATCCGCATCTGATGTGGCGCGCTCCAATGGGGCTGCCGCTCTCAGTCACATGATCCAAAACACCTCAGATTTAATCCAAAGTGACTAACGCGTGTTTCAGCGCGGGTTCGTGATATTTAAGTTGTGCGTGATTTTTTAAGTCTACACAATTTTTGGAGCATACGTGATATTTGGGGTGTACGTGATGTATATTTGCGGTGTGTGTAATATTTGAGGTCTACGTGATAAATGGTTTGTGCGTAATATTTGGGTTGTACGTGATATTTCTGTCGTACGTGATATTTGAGTCGTGTGATATATTTGGTTTGTGACATTTGTGGCGTACGTGATATTTAAGGCGTATGTTATATTTGGAACGTACATAATATTTATCATACGTGATATTTGAAACGTGTTATTTGAGGCCTAAGTGATATTTGTAACGTACGTGATATTTGTAACGTACGTGATATTTGGACCGTACGTGATATTTGTAACATACGTGATATTTGGACCGTACGTGATATTTGTAACGTACGTGATATTTGGACCATACGTGATATTTGGACCATACGTGATATTTGTAACGTACGTGATATTTGTAACGTACGTGATATTTTGTTCATATGTGATATTTGAGGTGTACGATATATTTGGTTTGTGCGTATAATTCGGGATGTATGTGATGTCTAAGTTGCGTGTGATATTTGGGTCGTATGTGATATATATTTGCAGTGTACTTGATATTATGGGATGTCCATGTCCATGTGCTGTTGTGCTTGTAATCTGCGGGAGGCGCTCTGTGGAACTCCGGATGGCTTTACAGAGCAGTCGGACTTTTTTTTTGTTTGTTTTTAGGTGTCTGTGTGGAACAGCCCTGGATGATGTCATCGACCGTGTGCAAGGCGGCGCTATTTTCCCACGTGTTTACACACAGTGTCAATACAAAGTCAATCTATAGGGTAAGTGAGTGGGAGGGGGGGTAAGTAGCCCACGTCCAACTGCCCCGACAGCTGTAATCAGACCGTCTGATCCAAGACACTGGATTTAGAAGTTCTGCGTCTGCGGAGGGAGAACCGTCCGGTGTCGTCTGCAGTATTTATTGACTGGAGTTTAATTCCCGGAGTCTCGAAGACAGCGGAACTGTGCAGGCTGCCGGCACACAGCATTCATCAGGGCAGATTAGCAACACACACACACACACACACACACACACACACACACACACACACACACACACACACACACACAGCTAATGAACTGGTGAGCGATGTTTATGAGGAATGGCTTACCCACCCCGCAGATCAGTAACAGATGCCTTCTGGCACCCGGGTTCCGCGCTGGAGCCGGTTTGACCAGCGCAGTGATTCCAGCCTGAGAGAGTCTGGAATGTCATGACGTTCCGTGATCTCTTCACCAGATTGTTCTACGGTTCTAACGCATCAGCACCTTACGATCTCATCCGGAGGGCACTGTGTGTCGAACGTGATATTTAAAGCCTACCTGATATTTGGGTCGTACTCATCATTTCTTTCTTCACGATCGCTTCACGTACGCTCCAAATATCACGTACGCTCCAAATATCATGTACGCTCCAAATATCACATACGACCCAAATATCACGTATGCTCCAAATATCACGTACGCTCCAAATATCACATACGCTACAAATATCACATACGCTACAAATATCACGTACGCTCCAAATATCACATATGCTACAAATGTCACGTACGCTCCAAATATCACATATGCTACAAATATCACATATGCTCCAAATATCACATATGCTACAAATATCACATACGCTACAAATGTCACGTACGCTCCAAATATCACATATGCTACAAATGTCACGTACGCTCCAAATATCACATATGCTACAAATATCACATATGCTCCAAATATCACATATGCTCCAAATATCACATATGTTCCAAATATCACATACGCTACAAATATCACATATGATACAAATATTACATACGAACCAAATATGACATAGGTTCCAAATTTCACGAACGCTAAACATCACATAGGCTTCAAATATCACGTACGCTCCAAATATTGCATAGATTTCAAATATCACGTACGAACCAAATATCACGTACGCTACAAATATGACAGGTTCCAAATTTCACGAACGCTAAACATCACATAGGCTTCAAATATCACGTAAAAACCAAATATCACAAATGACCCAAGTATCACTTATGAAACAAATTTCACGTACGACACAAATATCACTGAAGCCTCAACTATGACATAGTTTCAAAATATCACGTACGAACCAAATAACACGTACGCTACAAATATCACAGTGTCAAAATATCACGTACGACACAAATATCAATCGAACAATGGAACTCATCATCACGTTTCTAGCGCCCCCGCGGTCGGAGTGACGGAAAACAAAAGGACAAAGTGCTTGTGCACGTTTCCGGCTTTGGAGCGTCGCCCCCGCCGGCGCGGCGCACCCCCCCCCCCCCCGAACACTGGGCGGCCGTTAGGTTTTCGCAGCTTTACAGCTTACTAGAGCAAACGTTCCGCCGGAGAACCGCGCCCGGATCCCGATACATTTGGTGGAGTGTGAGATTAGCTGTCAGCCGAAGCCGAGCGATGTGAACATGCGCGTAAACGCGGCGTTTTTGCGGCGTTGCATCTGGCCGCCGTATGCCCGTGTTTAGAGAGACTTCAGAGCGGGGCGACGAGCATGAAAGGAAATTGCGATGGAGCTCTCTCTCTCTCTCTTCTGCGAATCTGCTCCGCATTAGGCCGCCCCTGCCGGCGCAGGGTTCACCGCCCGCTCGCGGAACGCGCCCGGCCCGGGAGGCGGGAGTTGCGCCGGCGTCGTTACAGTCCTCCCCTGACGGATGGGACCTGGCAGTTATGCTAATTTCCGGCACCTCGCGAGCACCTCGGCCGCCGCGCCGTCCCGCTGTCCCTT
>JAFMOC010000410.1:90000-142500 GCA_019802505.1 Corydoras sp. C115 | reverse complement strand
GGGAGACGAGCGAGCGCTCACAGGTGAGGCGCAAACCTTATACCGTTCGAATCCTACCTCGCTACATGGAGGATCTGGCTTCCATAAAGACGTTGTCTAAGATTACATCTTAAATCAGCCTCGTGCCTCTTTTCTGGGAACATGGCATGGAGTCCCGAACGTCCCTCGGTTATGAGTACGCCCAGCAGGACCACGGCCCCAGAACACAGCGCGAAATCCAATCCCGGGCCGGACCGTCTTCCAAATAATAAGGCGCTGTCAGTGTGGAATGATAACACAATAACTTGCCGAGCTTCCCAAGGAGCGAGGCCCGAACCCGGCCCAGAAAAGATCCGCGCCAATAAGAGCATCTTTAATTTGTCTGGCATTCAGGTTTCACAAGACAAAAAAAAAAACAAAACCCCGAAACGAGGCTCCTTTGTGCGAATGGGCGCACATCTGGTTTCGGAACCCCCAGCCTCCCGAGGACCGGGCCAGCCGTCGAGCGCGTGGGAAGATGGAACGCATTATCGGACGCGCCGTGTAATGAAGAAGGTTGTTGCCACTGTTGGTTTAAGCGGAATCAATTCTGCCGCTCGCGGGGTTCCAATTGGTCGCCGGCACCATCGATCGCACGGCACCGGATTTTCATTAACGGCCGGGTCCAGCCCCGGCGTGCGGTACCCGCCGGCGAAAACGAATATATTTAGTCTAGCACCCGAGGTCCTCGGATCAAACGGCGTCGAGACGCGCCAAGAGCAACAATGAAACATCCTCTTGATCAGAACCTCAACCCCGGGATTCTTTTCTGTAGTCCGCGGGTCAGGCGGGGAGTGAGGATTTGTTCGGCGGCCCGTCTGCAACACGTGATCTGCGGCACGGTGGACGGGAGGAGGTTTACAAAGACGTTTGGAGTCGCACCAAACCCGAGGCCCGAGGCGACCAAGGCGCTCTTCAGTAGTGGTTACCGACGAGCCTTTTGGAAACGCAAACCGAATCCCTGTGGTCAAGTCCCTGAAGATGTAAACGGTCACATGGTTGCCCGACCAACGGGTGGCGGAGGTGGGCCTTCACCTGAGCGACGGGATGGAGCCGGAACCCAAGAGTGGAGGCTGGAGTTGCTAAGGAAGGCCTTAACAATCCTCCATCGCACCCTTCCATTACCTTCCTCTTGTCCAGGGCTTGGGTCGAGGGGGCGGCAACCCGAGTGTAGAGGCCCGGACCTCCCTGGCCACAGTCAGCTTCCCTGGCTCAACTGGTGGAACCGCGAGTTGTTCCCTCCAGGGTGTCCTGGGTCGTCCCTGGGGACTCCTCCCAAACGTACTTGCCTGAAACCGTTCCCTGAGGAGGCGCCCAGGCCGTAGCACTCCCGCCATCCTGAGAACAGTGGTTCCCCTCATGTGTCCCATAGCTGTTCCCTAAATGGACTCCATCAGAACCCGGCTCCTCCCCCTCCGCCGCGGATGACGTCACCATTTTTTCACGTGAGTCTCTAACAATTTCTGCGGCTCTATTTTTTTTTAACTCCGTGGGCGACGTTGGGTTTTTTTTTCCTCCCCCCCCCCCCCTAAAGAACCCAAGAACCTTGTCAGCAACATTGGAGCTGGACGCAACGGATCCTCCCGGTTGGCAAGCGTGGCGGCGCAGAGCTCTACCTGCTCGTAGAGATATTCGTGAAAGCGGGACGTAGGGGTCCCCGTCACCCCGAGAGCCATTAATCACGGGCCCCGTACGGAACCGCAGCTGGTAACAATCACGGAGCCGCCGCTCGGGAGGCTGGGAGATACCAGATATCTTCTCTTTCACCTGCTCGCAACGGCGGACGGCGCAGACCCACAGACCGGGCTTTGTTCTTCCTCCCGAGAACGGAGGGAGACGCCGGACGCCGGTTCCCGGTGCCCGACCTCGGGGGGGAAAAAGGGCCTTGTTTCTGACACTCGCTATTACATCGTTCATCTTGGCTTTCCAAGACTCCGGCCTCCCACTGCGATTAGATCTGGTTACCGTGAGCGAGGGCGAGCGAGAGGACGAGCGAGAGAGGGAGATTTTCCAGCATAATAGTCCTGGTTGTCATGTCAGCCGAGGAGAACATCCTCTCTGATGCTCCGCTAATGACGAGGCTCCGTGTCTCGGCTGTTCGTAGCCGTCATTCTTTAATAAGCGGCGCGCCGGGCCGACCGCGCTCATCTGCTAAGCATATAAGGTCAGCCTGTCACCGCCGCCGCGATCTGACGGCTATTACGCCACGAATCACCGCCGGTCCGATGCGTTAACCACACTCCAAAAAGGTCCTGCGGAACCTAGAGGAACCCTGACGGAGTTTGCGCTAGAGGATCGCGCCGTTGACTCCTCCCCCTTTACCAAAACCATCAGCACACTTTAGTATATACTGTATTAAGGGCGTTTCATATTGTTGTGCGTTTTCGGCCAATCGGGACGCGGAATGTTGGTTCGTTGTTGTTTATATCTGAGAGGCTCCGCCTCTGAAGTCTGCACTCGGTGTTAATGTCATCCATCCATTATCTTTTATTTTTAACGTTATTATATTTTTATATTTACATTTTCAGATACGTTCTACGAGCGTCCACAAGAGGCCGACGCACTTTGTAGGCCACTCTTCACTTTGTGAGCTTGAAGGTTCTTAACCCGTTGGATGGAGTTTGGTTCTCGATAGTTGACGTGGAACGATGCCTGAGTGATTTCCCAGGTTCCACCAGCAGCAGACCTTCAGCTGATTCACTCATGAGGTGTCAGATCGGTGGAGCAGCAGCGATACAATCGGTTCTCGCGGTCGTACGACGCGAGTCTCGAGAACCTTCCACCTTGAATGTAATGTGAAGTAAAGAAGAAAAAAAAATGTCTTCGTTGGATCCACGAGTTCCTCTTGTACCGAGTCTTTCTGCTCCGGAGTCGACTGCGGAGGATTCCTTTCTTCGGTTCTTTTAACGTGACTCTTTGTCATGATTCCCAAATGAATCTTTTGAGGCGATTCATGTTTCCAGCAGCTGAAAATAAAATAAAAACCCCGAATCCTACAGACACAGAACCCTAACGAGGCCTCGTCTCCGTCAGATGAAGCCCGAGTGCCGGAGCCGCGGTCCCCTGACTTTTCAGTGTGTTCGTACTCCAAAGGTTGGACTGGGAAGTCCAAATCGAGAACATCCAGTGACACGGTGACCGAGTCCTGGGCCCCTGATCTCATCCTTGGGATGCGGCGTGAAGTGCGAAGGCCAAATCCGCCGTACCGTATCGGTACCTGACCTCTGGAGCGCACGAGCCTTCCAGAATTCTGTGACGGCGCCGTGATGACCCCAAAAGGAGTTCGGTGACGCCTGCAATAAAGATCGTCCGCCGGTTCCCGGGAGTCCGGATCGAGCCTCGGGCTGTCGGTGTGGTTCGGGTCCGAGTCCTCGGATGAGCCAATCCAGAGTTTGAGTTTTGGAGAACCCTGAAGTGTTGCTCTTTCAGTTTGGGCGGATCGCTCCACTGCTGGATGACCCTGACGGGGACTTGGCGAAGACGCCTGGCTTTAGGATTGAAGAGCCTCGCGGAGTTCACGGAGCCCCGCGTTCCAACTGCGAGCGCAGGCCAGCGAGCGGCAACTGGTTCTACGTTCCCTGCAGGGACAGAGGGACAGCAGAATTCTCCAAATTGCCCCATATAGAATTTGTGTGTGTGAGTGAGTGTGTGCCCAGAGATAGATTGGCACGTTCTCCTCTGGATGGGCATGGGGAACCCCCACCCGCGACCGTAGTAGAGGATAAAGCTGAAGATGATGGATGTACGTGTCTGTTGGCGTGTCTGTTGGCGTGTGGCGGTGTTTATGGGGCGTGTCTGTTGATTTTATTTGATTTGGATGTTTAGTCGGGTTAAATCGGTTAACGGCACTATTTACACACAAAACCACCGCAGTTCTGCTTTACAAGGGAACCGGCAGCAGATGGTTCCCGCGTGTTGGACGAAGCGCTCCGGGTTCTCGTATAAAAAGCGGTCCGTCGTCCCGGCGACGCCGACGTTGACGCAAAGTCAGAGTGACGACAGTTTAACGCGCGGCGACGCAGAGCGAGCGTGCCACCTGCCAAACGCGGCAGGCACTCGGAAGCCTGCACGGAAAATCCCCATTTGCCTGCGATATTCAATTTGTCTCGTGTAGAACAAGCTCTGGAACCGCGGCTAACATTCAATTTGCGACCGCTAAGCGCTCCCCCCCCCCCCGAAAATTAATTACGCTAATGGGCGCCGGATGGCGTCCGAATGACACGCCGCCGTCGCACCGCGTAGCACCGAGACGAGCGTAAGCCGCGGTGACGGGTCGCGGCCTCCATGCGTCCGTCCGATTGCGGTCCCGTCCGGGTGATGTCGCAGAACGCCGGTGGGATCCCGAACGCGGGTTTGAATCCGCGACCTCGCGGAACACAAAGGATTCTTGGGCGAACACCAGCGGCGTGATTAGTTCGGGGACCCCGGCCCCGGCCCCGGCCCTCGGGCTTCATCTGATGTGTTAATTTGTTCTACGGTCCATCCGGTTCCACCGTAGACGCTTCGATCTTCTGACGTTGTGATGTCATCAGACGGATTTTATTATTTATTTTTATTATTTTATTTTATACGGAAATCGAATCAAAAGATTCATTCGGGAATCATGAGAGAGTCACATTGAAAGAACCGAGGAAATGATTCCTCCGCAGTCGACTCCAGAGCAGAAAGACTCGGTACGTGAGGAACTCGTGGATCCAAAGACATTAACATTTTTTTTATTTCGCGTTACATTCCGGTGTCCATTTGATGGACAGTTTGACGGAACCAGAAGGTCGAAGGTTCTCGAGAGACGCGTTCCTGAGAAGAACCGATTGTATCGCTGCTGCTCCACCAATCAGACACCTCGTGAGTGAATCAGCTGAAGGTCTGCTGCTGGTGGAACCTGGGAAATCACCTGGACATCGTTCCACGTCCACCATCGAGAACCAAACTCCCTCCACCGGGTTAAGAACCTTCAAGCTCACACACTCACACACACACACACACACACACACCAGGAGATCAGCAGTTTCCGAAATACCCAAACCGCCCCGCCTGGCCCTGAAGATGATTTACAGACGCCCGGAATGAGAATAGCCTGATTGGTCAGTTAATTCGATGTCTTCCCATGATGCACCATAAATCCACACACGCAACTTTAACGGCCTCTCGTCATGTTCGCAGATTTATCCCGGCGACGCTGCTGCGACCAAACGATCGCCTTGGAAAAGGAGAAGCGCTAATTAAGGAAATCAGAGCGGGAACGGCGGCGGCGGCGGACGGACGCCTCTCCACAAAGCAAGCCTCGCCGCGGCAACCAGAGAAAGCCATGCTGACACGGGGAGAACATACCAATTCTATATAGCAAATTATTTAGGGGAACTATAATACCCCCCAAAAAACATGCTGACATGGGGAGAACATACAAATTCCACATAGCAAGGAGACGTTAATTAGGGGAGCTTAAAATACCCCCCCAAAAAAACATGCTGACCTGGGGAGAACATACCAATTCCACAAAGCAAGGAAGTCTCACCTAGGGAACCATAATCCCCCCCCCTCCCCCCAAAAAAATATGCTGTCATAGGGAGAACATACAAATTCCACACAGCAAGGAGACCTTGCCTAGGGAACTAGAATCCCCCCCCCCCAAAAAAAACATGCTGACATGGGGAGAACATACAAATTCTACATGGCAAGGAGGCCTTAATTAGGGAACTAGAATCCCCCCCCCAAAAAAAACATGCTGACATGGGGAGAACATACAAATTCCACATAGCAAGGAGACGTTAATTAGGGGAGCTTAAAATACCCCCCAAAAAAACATGCTGACCTGGGGAGAACATACCAATTCCACAAAGCAAGGAAGTCTCACCTAGGGAACCATAATCCCCCCCCCCTCCCCCCCAAAAAAATATGCTGTCATAGGGAGAACATACAAATTCCACACAGCAAGGAGACCTTGCCTAGGGAACTAGAATCCCCCCCCCCAAAAAAAACATGCTGACATGGGGAGAACATACAAATTCTACATGGCAAGGAGGCCTTAATTAGGGGACTAGAATACCCCATGCTGAGATGCTGGGGGGGGGGGGGGGAGAACGTTTCGGGTGCTGGGCGGTTACACCCAGGACAGGGGCAATCTATCACTGGACATACACACTCTATATGGGGCAATTTGGAGCATTCAATTCACCTTGAATCCATGTTTTTGGACTGTGGGAGGAAACCGGAGGACATGCGGACACGGGGAGGACATGCAAACTCCACCCAGATTGGGATTCGAACTGAGAGGAGAACATGCCAACCACGAAGCCACAGGTTTTCTGACGTAATATTTAAATGTCATTGTTTCACGTTACGTAAGTCCGGCGTGTTCGCGGCGCCCCCCCCCCCCCCCGCGGCGCCCCCCCCGCGCGGCGCTGGTCGGTGACGGCGTGTCGGTGCAGTCTATTCCGAGGCCGCAGACGGCGGTATAATCTGTCTGCGAGTTGGGAGCTTGGCTGCGCGGCGTCCCGGCGGACTGCGCAGGCTATGATTGTGGGATGGAGACGAAACTATACACGGCGCTTCCTCCCCCCTCCCTCCCCCCCCCCTCCCTGAGTGAAAAGTATATTTAATCCGCACCCCCCCCGTCAGCCCGCTGGCCCGGTTCAGTCCGGTCCGATTTAGATCCGGCTAAAAACGTTCCCCAAACAGCAGGCCAGGGAGAACGGCGAGAACACGGCGAGAACAGGAGGAATGAGGGAACGTGCAGGCCATTCCAACCGGTGAGCCCCCCCCCCCCCAACCAGAATCCCCCTAAAAAAAAAAACCCATTCTGACATGGGGAGAACATACAAAATTCTACATAAGGAAGTCTCATTTGGGAACCAGAAATCCTCCCCCCCAAAAAAAAAAAACATGCTGTCATAGGGAGAACATACAAAATTCTACATAACAAGGAAGTCTCACCCTAGGGAACCAGAACCCCCCCACCCCCCCCCCCCCCAAAAAAAAAAAAAAAAAAAAAAAAAAAACATGCTGACCTGGGGAGAACATACAAATTGTACATAACAAGGAAGTCTCACCTAGAGAACCAGAAACCCCCCACCAAAAAAAAAAATGCTGTAAAAGGGAGAACATACAAAATTCTACATAACAAGGAAGTCTCACCTAGAGAACCAGAACCCCCCCCCCCCCCAAAAAAAAAAAAAAAAAAGAAAACATGCTGTAATAGGGAGAACATACAAAATTCTACATAACAAGGAAGTCTCACCTAGGGAACCAGAACCCCCCCCCCAAAAAAAAACAAACCAAAAAACATGCTGACATGGGGAGAACATACAAAATTCTACATAACAACGAAGTCTCACCTAGGGAACCAGAATCCCCCCCCCCAAAAAAACATGCTGTAATAGGGAGAACATACAAATTCTACATAACAAGGAAGTCTCACCTAGAGAACCAGAACCCCCCCCCCCCTCCAAAAAAAAAAAAATAAAAAAAACATGCTGACATGGGGAGAACATGCAAATTCTACATAGCAAGGAGGCCTTAATTAGGGAACCAGAACCCCCCAAGAGGATTGTGGGAACGGCATACGAGCCGTGCATGGCGATTCCAAACGGCGCCCCCCGGAGACGACGGAGGAAGAGGAATGTGTTTAATTTCGGTAAACCATCGCAGATAAGTTTACACCCCCCCCCCCACCTGAGATATAGACGTATTGGCGGCGATTAATATGATTAATATTAACGGACCGCCCGCCGGCCCTTCGCCGGGCGCGCAGCCCCCAGGTGACGGAACCCGACGCCGAGGTTGGGAACCGATACTGCGGAGGACGGCGTTCCGGCTCTAAATCGTCACCATGAAAATCGATGCTTCTTTATTCAGACAACATATTCAGTTCCACGTCCCGGGTCCAGCGATCCGTCAGAGCCGGCTCCAGGTTCAGCAGCCGAAGTCTGGAACGGAACCAGACGACGGAACCATAAACCAAAGACGAACCGCTCTGTGGACGGATCGCACCGCGGGGACCCGGGTTCAGCTGCTCATTTCTTGGATTCGCGACACAAATTCATCTAATGCGCAGGTTTTAATGTCATGTTGAGAGATGGAGTGGAGAACCGATGGAGCGGAGAACCGATGGCGTGGAGAACCGATGGCGTGGAGGTCCAGAACGAGTCGACACGCTGAACGAGGAGTCACCCTCTGCATGTGATTCAGAACTCTATTAATCAACCGTCCGTTGGATGATCGTTTTAATGAGCCAAGGTTTAATTAGTCATCAGCCAGTGAGTGCTGGGATAGGATCAGGGTCACACACACATACACACGTTTAAAAAGCCAAACAACTAGAGAATACATTTGGATGATGATGGGGAACCAGAATACCCACAAAAACCCATCTGACATGGGGAGAACATGCAAATTTCACATAGCAAAAAGGTCTCATCTAAGGAACCAGAAGAAAAAGAAAACCCATTCTGACATGGGGAGAACACATAAATTCTACACAGCAAGGAAGTCTCACCTAGGGAACCAAAATCCCCCCAAAAAACCCATCTGACCTGGGGAGAACATGCAAATTCCACATAGCAAGGAGGCCTCATATAGGGAACTAGAATCACCCCCCCCCCCCCCCCCAAAAAAAAAAAACAAAAAAAAACAAAACAAACATGCTGATATGGGGAGAACATACAAATTCCACATATTAAGCAGGCCTTACCTAGGAAACCAGAATCCCTCCCCCCCAAGGAAAGAATTAGTGCTAACATGGGGAGAACATACAAATTCCACACAGCAAGGAGGCCTCAATTAGGTAACCAGAATACCCCAAAAAAACCCATCCTGGCATGGGGAGAACATGCAAATTCTATAAAACATGGAGGCCTCATCAAGGGAACCAGAATACTCCAAAACATGCTGACATGGGGAGAACATACAAATCCCACGTAGCAAGGAGGCCTCACCCAGGGAACCAGAATCTCCAGGAAAAACTAGTGTTGACACGGGGAGAACATACAAATTCCACACGGCCGGAAAGTCTCACATAGGGAACCAGCAGAAAAACCCCATTCTGACATGGGGAGAACATACCAATTCCCCATAGCATCACTTTGCGTTTCTGTGATTGTTACTGAACTCTGATTTGTTAGCTTTTTTTAAAATCATGTCATAAGGTTGGTGTTGTAACAATCTGGCGCAGTGCGGCGCCAATCTGCTCGGCCACCCACGGAGGGCGCCTCATCGCGTAGGCGACACCTGGGCGCCGTGCCAGCGCCGCTCCTCGCCGTTCGGCGTCCCAATCTGCTCAGCCAACTGTTACTTAAAGGAGCGCCACGCATACATACGTTCCGCGCGGCACCTGCTCTGGAAGGCGAGACGCAAAAGTTCTGCGTCTTAAAACGAAAGCGGGCCGAAGACCGATCCGCGTGGGACGCCTGATGTCCCCACGCCGCCGTCAATACGAATCGCCTCGCCAGTCAACAAAATGCAAACGATGTTCAGACGACGTGCGAATCGCCTCGGCTCAGTTCTCACAGTCGGATCCCGATGCAGGTCGCCAACAATCCAACAAGCATGAGGAGGACGGCATTTCCTCCCACAGTCCAAAAACACGGGTTCAAGGTGAATTGAATGCTCTAAATTGCCCCATATAGAGTGTCTGTGTGTCCAGTGATAAATTGGCGCCCTGTCGCGGGTGCATCTGCCCAGCGCCCGAAACATTCTCCCCTGGATGGACATGGAGAACCTCCCCCAGCATGGGTCGTGGGGGCGTTCCCCATGGAATGGAAACTTCACCCAGATTGGGATTCGAACCGGGAATCCCCAGCGCTGAGAGAAGGAGAGAACATGCCAAAGCACTAAACCACCGTGCCATCTGATGCTTAAAAAAAACAAAATGTAATAAATCAGCAGAACGTCTCGTTGTGGCAGCGCGACGTTCAGATTTCTGCGGCTGCATTTCTTTGACCCCTCTCAGGGGGCGCTGTCGGGGCACTCTGAGGCGCAGACGGGGGGGGGGGGGGGGGGCGTGTCGTCAGGATGTACGGCGGTGTGTTTACATCCAGCGGCGGCGGAGGTTCTAAAGAGCGGCGAGGGAACCGGCGGTGTCACCGGAGGCGGCGGCTTTTCGGCGAACGACAATATTAATAATAAAATGATAATAACAATGAGGTGAGGACGAGCGGCGTGGACGAGCGGCGTGGACGAGCGGCGAGGACGAGGACGAGCGGCGTGGACGAGCGGCGAGGACGAGAACGAGCGGCGTGGACGAGAACGAGCGGCATGGACGAGAACGAGCGGCGAGGACGAGAACGAGCGGCGTGGACGAGAACGCGGGACTCATTACCACACGGCGGCGACGGCGGCGGCTATCTGGCACGTCACACAATCCAATTACAGCATGCAAATGATGCTGGACTGTATGAAAGGACGAGTGTACGGCTGCTGATAGCCCTACCTTTATCGGGCGACACACACACACACACACACACACACACACACACACACACACACACACACACACTCTCGCACAGATGCAAGCATGGGGACACCCCCCCCCCCCCCGTGCAACACCGTCGCCAAGAATGCATCCATGAATACATCCACACACTGTCTCGGTGCTCACACACACGTCTCTGGCGTGTTGGGTCAGGCAGGTGGTGTGGACAGGTGTTGAGTGAGTGTGTGTGTGTGTGTGTGTGTGTGTGTGTGTGTGTGTGTGTGTGTGT
This sequence comes from Corydoras sp. C115, assembly GCA_019802505.1. Classification (NCBI taxonomy): domain Eukaryota; kingdom Metazoa; phylum Chordata; class Actinopteri; order Siluriformes; family Callichthyidae; genus Corydoras; species Corydoras sp. C115. The sequence goes on along the minus strand of JAFMOC010000410.1, from coordinate 131,785 downwards.
GTGTGTGCGCTTGCTGTTCCAGCATCAGCTTGTTCTTGGCCGGCGTCCAGTCAGCTGGATGTATTTTTCTCCGGACCTCGTGAGGCGCTCCTCGCTCCTCGCCGTCTCGTTTTTAAGAGCTCCTCGTCGGCCCTCGATCCGAGTCCCCCGGCGTCCCCCGGAGTCCCCGCCGCTCGAGTGCAAACGTTCCGGCGCCGGAGCGCGAGTCGCGCGGATAATACAGCGTCGGGGGCGTCGGGGAAAAGAGCAGCGTTTCCTGAAAGCCGGAGAACGCGGAGGGAGAACGTGGCGGAGGGGTGGGGTTGGGGTTTGGGGGTGGGGTGGGGTTTGGGGGGGGTGGAGAGAGGACCCCTGCTGATGACATTTCCTCGCCGCAGACAGCCCGAGGAATAAATGAATATAATTAAACACAGAGCGCAGGACACGCAGAACACGCAGCAGTGGAAATGGCAGCCCGTCGTCGGTTCGTCCTTCGGTTTGTGGATCCGCAGTAATTGCTCGCCGCGTCCTCGGGTCGTCACAAACAAAGGGGGGGGGGGGGGGTTTCGGAGATACGGGCGCCTCTGCTGGGACCCGGCCCGGCCTTCTCCATTCAGTAGAACATCCGACCGCATGTCCGACATTCACACGCTTCCAAACGCAGAACGCGGAACGGCGCTGATCGCAGAGCGGCGGGTTTGAGCGGGATTTTGATTCGGGGACAAACGGGAACATATGGGGACATACACGGTCAAATAGAGACATATAGAAATATATAGGGACCTAAACAGAGATATAGGGAGAGACATATAGAGAACTATTAATGTACAGAGACATAAAGGAAGAGACGTATAGAGGCAGAGATATTAATATATAGACATAAAGAGACATACAGGGAGAGACATATAGGGATATATATATATAGAGAGACAAGGGAAGAGATGGATAAAGACATAAGGGACGAGACAGAGATATTATATAGACATAGAGAGACATACAGAAAGAAACATGTAGGGACATATAGAGATATAGATTTAGAGAGACATAAAGGAAGAGACATAAAGGGACATTTAGAGAGATATAGACATAGGGAGAAACATATAGATATATAGAAACAAAGGAAGAGGCATATAGGGACATATAGAGATATAAACATATAGAGACAGAGAGATATAGAGGGAGAGACGTATAGGGACATGTAGAGATATATAGACATACAGGGAGAGACATATAGAGATATATAGAAACAAAGGAAGAGGCATATAGGGACATATAGGGATATAAATATATAGACAAAGAGATATAGAGGGAGAGACGTATAGGGACATATAGACATACAGGGAGAGACATATAGAGATATAGAGATATATAGAAACAAAGGAAGAGGCATATAGGGACATATAGAGATATAAATATATAGAGACAGAGATATAGAGGGAGAGACGTATAGGGACATGTAGAGATATATAGACATACAGGGAGAGACATATAGAGATATATAGAAACAAAGGAAGAGGCATATAGGGACATATAGAGATATAAATATATAGAGACAGAGATATAGAGGGAGAGACGTATAGGGACATGTAGAGATATATAGACATACAGGGAGAGACATATAGAGATATATAGAAACAAAGGAAGAGGCATATAGGGACATATAGAGATATAAATATATAGAGACAGAGATATAGAGGGAGAGACGTATAGGGACATGTAGAGACATACAGAAATACAGGGAGAGACATATAGAGATATATAGATATATGGAGGCATAAAGGAAGAGATATACAGAGACATACGGGGAGAGACATATAGGGACATATGGAGAGATACAGGGACATGAAGCATATAGGGAGGGACATACAGGGACATATAGAGATACATAGATATATAAAGACATATAGAGACAGAGGGACATACAGGGACATACAGGGACAGTGCTGAGGTCAGACGTGGTGTTGCAGTGCATTATGGGAGTGGGTTTGTTGGTTGTGTGATTACAGGGCGGCGCTGATCAGAGACACTTTAATAAAGGTATTGTTGAGAGACGTGTAATTACACATTTGCATAATTTATGTCGTTGAATGGAATTAATTACCATCACCAACAACTTCAAAGCGATCAGCAGACTATGGAATCGTTTCACCGGCGAATCGCCCGCCACTCGATTCATCCCCCCGATTCAGAGTCGGTTCACATTCCGGCGTGCGACCACACCCGCTGGCGGTGCATTGTGGGTATCTGCTGTTAGAAGGTGGAGGTGTCCTGTGGAACGGCGTGGTGTTAATGAAGTCCCTCTGAGTGACGGCTGAGGAATCACCACCCAACTGCCACCGTACCTCGCTTCCCCACCCCCTACATTAACAAGGACGGCCCACTCATCTGCATATCCGCCCCGCCCACAAAACGGCTCCCTCGTTTACTTAATGAGGCATTAATTTAAAACGAGCCTCTTAAAGACCGAGAGAGAGGAAGATCAAAGAAGAGCATTCAGATCGAGAGCTGTGTGACCGAGACACACACACACACACACAGACACACAAACACAGACACACACACACACACACACACACACACACACACACACACACACACACACACACACACACACACACAGACACACACACACACACACAACACAGAGACACACACACAGACACACACACACACAGACACACACAGACACAGACACACACACACAGACACACACACACACACACACACACACACAGACACACACAGAGAGACACACACACAGAGAGACACACACACAGAGACACACACACACAGAGAGACACACACAGAGACACACACAGACACACACAGACACACACAGACACACACAGACACACACAGACACACACAGACACACACACACAGAGACACACACACAGAGACACACACACACACACACACACAGAGACACACACACACACACACACACAGAGACACACAGAGACACACACACACACACAGAGACACACACACACACACACACACACACACAGACACACACACACAGAGACACACACACACAGAGACACACACACACACACAGAGACACACACACACAGACACACACACACAGACACACACACACAGACACACACACACAGACACACACACACACACACACACACACACACACACACACAGAGACACACACACAGAGACACACACACAGACACACACACACAGAGACACACACACACACACACACACACAGACACACACACACAGAGACACACACAGACAGACACACAGACAGACACACACACAGACACACACACAGACACACACACACACACACACAGACACACACACAGAGACATACACACAGAGACACACACAGACACACACACAGACACACACACACAGACACACACACACACACAGACACACACACACACAGACACACACAGACACACACACACAGACACACACACACACACACACACAGACACACACAACACACACACACACACACAGACACACACACACTCACAGAGACACACAGAGACACACACACTCACAGAGACACACAGAGACACACATACTCACAGAGACACACAGAGACACACACACACACAGACACACACACACACAGACACACACACACACACAGACACACACACACACACAGAGAGAGAGACACACACACACACACACACACAGAGGAAAGCCACAATGGACAGGGGGAGAACCTGCAAACTCGGGCGCATACGGGATTCGGGATTCAAACCTGGAACCCCGGCAGCGCTGAGAGGAGGCGGAGGAGGTCCCTCCCCCACTAAGCCAGCGTGCCGCCCAATTAAAAACATTACACTTACTAAATTAAATTAAATTGGATTCAATTAAAGGCGTGTCCCTCACAGAACCCGATTCTGAACTTCTGAAAGGCCCTCATTAGCGCCTAACGAGCACGGCCTCGTCTGTCAGGAAGAGGAATTGAAATACATGCGGGGGGGGGGGGGGGGGATGTGAGGGGGGGGGCAACCAACCTGAACTGGCGGTCGGGGCAGGAGAGTGGCGGGCGGACGAGTCGGCAGAGTGACGTTTGATTAATGTGATACTTGACCCTCAGGACGCTCGGGCTCTGCGGCGGACCGGCGGCACCCATTAACTCTGGTAATCGTGGCGGCTGGTGGTGCGCGCGCCCGCGTGCGCCGCAGGACCGGGACATATGGCCACCTTATTGAAATAGATGCTCAGAGTGGGAGGCAGGAATCCTAATAGGCCCTGCGTTTATGGCGTCCCGGGGGGGACATATCTGACAGTATGTACAATTATTTATCCTTCTGTGAGATCCATGGGAAGCGACCACCCCACCACCACCCCCCCCACACCCCTCACACCCCTCACACCCCTCACGTCTGAGGTTTGAATCTCATCCGTAGTCATGACACTGTCCCCTAAACGATGCCTTTAAAAAGACAGGAAATGACACGCTTCACCTTGAGACATCTTCTGCTTTATCCTCTACTAGGGTGGGGGGGGGGGGGGGTTCCCCATGCCCATCGAGGGGAGAACGTTTCGTGCTCTGGGCAGATACACCCAGGACAGGGGGGCAAATCCATCGCTGGGCTCACACTCACTCACACAGACAAACACACTCTATATGGGGCAATTTGGAGAATTCACTTGACCTTCAATCCATGTTTTTGGACTGTGGGAGGAAACCGGAGAACCCGGAGGAAACCCACGCGGACACGGGGAGAATACGCAAACTCCACCCAGATCGGGATCGGAACCGGGAATCCCCCAGCGCTGAGAGGAGAACATGCCAAACCACTAAGCCACCGTGCCGCCCTTATTTATTTATTAATTTTCGATTATTATTATTGTCTCCAGGGTTTCGGACCGACGGTGCATCGGTTTAACGTGCTTGTCCACTCGGTTCCGTTCTCTCGTTCCGGGGGGGGGGGGGGGGTTGTTTTGGGGGGCGTGGCCAATCTCTGGCCATTTATTCGTGGCTAATGATTTTGGCACAGAGGCGCTAATAGGGCATTATGGGAGTCCCCGGCTCCCCTGACAGCTGATTAATGTCGGCCGTGATGACATCAGCGAGGAGAGGGACCAGATAAAAGAAGGCCTGTATTGGAGCGAGCAGGATGATGAACGAGCGGCCGCGCCGCCGACTCATCTCATTACGGACTACAGCCTGCCGGCCATTTAGCTAATGTAGCGCGTCATTGTGTGCCTAGGGACCCCGGGGCCGCAGGTTTGGAAATTAATGATACGCAAAAGGCGCGATATGGAGTTTGACCCCCGCATAATACCGCCGCGCATCGGATTAACCTCGCCCCGTCAGGTGCGCCGTTGTCATGCCGCGCACGGCCAGCAGGTGAAAAGAGATATTCCGAGCGGCGCTGCCGTCCGATTGGCTGGTCGCGGCTTAGCCCCGGGAGGAGGATTAAGCCGGGCTCGAGCGGCGCACGCTTTGGGATTCGGCGACAGTCAATCCCGTACTGGAGATCTGGAACCTCCTTTATTTTAAAATGGTTTATTCTAAAGCCGAAGACGTTTGCAGAGCCCGGATTAGTGGAGCTCAGCGGGTTCCTTCCGTTCTGATTGATGGGCACACGGACGTGGACTGAGGCTGAAGGTCCTGACTTCACCTCCAAATGAAGAACCTCCGTTATGTTAATTGATTCAATTACAGGGGAACATTCAAATCCTTAATTATGACCAACAGGTCACATTTGGTCATTGAGCTCACACTGTATCCAAGGCGACGTACCAATGTCCCAACCTGGTTGGGGTCAGAGCACCCATGGAGCAACGAGGGTTGAGGGTCCTACCCAAGGACCCACTTGGTAACTTCAGTGGACCTAGGATTTGAACCCACAACCTTTAGATTGATAGCCCAACACCCGAACCACTGAGCTACCACATAGCGATGCCCAAAACAAGGAACGTTACTATTAAAATAAGGAGATCCAGGTTGGAATCCCAATCTAGGTGGAGTTTCCATGTTCTCCCCGTGTCCATGTGGGATTCTTCCAGGTTTGGGAAGAATTTTATTGGGGTCAGAGCACAGGGTTGGTACCCCAGGAGCAACGAGGGTTGAGGGTCTTACCCAAGGACTCACTTGGTGACTTCAGTGGACCTGGGATTTGAACCCACAACCTTCAGATTGACAGCCCAACACCCAAACAACTAAGCTGCCACACCCTGTTTCATGTCTGATCTAATGAGCGATGCCCAAAACAAGGAATTGGAATCCCAATCTGGGTGGAGTTTCCATGTTCTCCCCGTGTCCGTGTGTGAGTCTTCAAGGTTCTCCAGTTTCCTCCCACAGGCCGAAAACATGGATCTGAGTTGAGTGTGGGCCCAGCGATGGACTGGCGCCCTGTCCTGGGTGTACCTGCCCAGCTCCCCATTCTCCCCTAGATGGGCATGGGGGAAATCACCCCATGGACAGGCATTGGGGAAACCCCCAGGGGGCGCCCAAAGTGGAATAATGGACCAAAGATAATGAGATCAGAGGAGAAATGAAAGTGCACAAAAACAAATAAATAAAATACTAAAGCCTATCATACAGATAAAAAGACGAAGTCGTTGCGCCGGCAACGTTCAGGCCGTTATTAAAATGTCAACGTGATTCCGTCGCATAAATCTTCGGGATTATGGAGCTGTTTGTACGCGGAGTTAATCACCGTACGTCCTGATACTTTATTATATTTCAGAAGGGTTTTGGGGAGCCTTTGATCTGCTGGCTTTTACAAGTCCTTGGCTTTGTGCTGGGAACGCGTCATAACGACAACGAGCAAAGAGGGGGCGATGCCGCGCATCGTTCCAAACGGCTCCCCGATGCCTGTTCTGCGGAACAGCGGCGGGACGCAGAATGGAAGTGATTCAGTCGTTTGGAGGTTGGGTTCTGGAAGCCGACGTTCCTTTGTGACACAGAGGTCCTGATTCAGGATGGGAACCGGTTCAGTGAGGTCACATGGCTCCATCTGTATACTCAGCGTTATGACGGAACGTCACGTTGGAATAGGACACGAGGCTGCCTTTGAAGTTCAGGTCACATGATCATCCAAAAAAGGTCTACATTGTTTAACATCCATACACATCCAAACCATTTCCATGTTACTCAGCTCTTGCCCTGATTTGCACATCCTGGGGGAGGACGGTTAAAGTCTGAGACCAGAGTGCAGATGAATGAAGGACGCTATTGAGAACCAGACGGTAGTCCTGGAGATTTGGCAATGAGGGTTGAGGGTCTTGCCCAAGGACCCACTTGGTAACTTGGTAAGTGGTCTTGGGATTGGAACCCAGAACTTTCAGATTGACAGCCCAACACCCGAACCATTGGGCTACCACACGGTACCATGATATACAAGAATCTCCAATCCGGCTGATCCCAGGCCTGTGGTACCACCTGCCTACAGGGAACTGCAGGTCTTCAAAGGGAACCAGTCGATTGCCATTTAAGGAGCTCGGGCAGCGAAAAGGTCACGTTTTAGAAAAGGAGAAGGGCCACCGGTCACTTTTAATGGCTTCAAACCATGCAGAAAATTATTCGCTGACCCCTCGCGCACCTCGGCGTGTGGGGCAGCTGTAGAACAACCCTGCCTTTTGTAGAGGATTAGAACAGGCGGAAATCTGGCCTTATTACCGCGGAGCCTCCCATTTTTCCCTTTCTTTTCAGCCGTCCAATATTCATTAAAGTGGGATTTAGGCACATTAGTAGGAAGGGGGGCCAAGTAGTCCCTGGAGACAGTGTTTGCGTTTCAGCGGCGGCCCTGTAATTCTGTCCGACACTCTTGTGAAGGGGCTGGGGGGGGGGGGGGGGGGGGGTGGTGGTGGAAGGCGGCGCACGACAGAGAGGTGCCACTTACCGGCGATTTATTACCTCCACCAGCTGCCCTCTCTGTAAAAAGGTAATTGCATCCAGTTGTAACAAGCTAATTGATTGCTAATTAGATAAATCAGCACTCGAAGAGCCTGTCAGTTGCTGACGGATGGCGGCTGGAGTCACATGGCCTGGCGGGGTGGGGGTGGGGGGGTCCGCACCGGGGACGTCGTGGAGGTACCGAAGGTTGGGAGGACGGGCAGATGAGCGCAGACTGGAGAACCGGGGAGGGGGGGGGGAGAGGGAGAAGAACAGGGGGCGGGAGCAAGGCACCGAGGAGTCACAATGCGAATCCGGGAGGGCCGGGTGAAGGTGATTGATTCTGGCGGAGGCCGCCGGAGAGAAGGCGACGGAATCGGACTGAATGGACAGCTGGGTGTCCGTCGCGACTCCAGGCAGGACCCGGGACTTTCTCATGCTAATTGGGCCGCTGAAAGGCGTGAACTGATCCGAACAGGAACCCAGGACGGAGAGGCTTTGTTGCGCTGACGCACGACGGCAACTCCGGCTTTCAAAGTCCCAGAGCTAAATGCGAGGCCAACCGGCGAAGCACTCTCCTGCAGAACACTCCGAGTGTGTACGGAATCAAAAACCGAGTTCAGGGCAAACTTTGTTTTTAGTACAAGTCAAGCAATTAAAAAAAAAATTTGAATCTACCCAAATTCACTCAAGTTCCGTCGCCTACCTCCCGTCACTATTCAAACAATACAGAGATTACGGTGACATATAAATCGTATAAATAAAAGTCACTTTGTCATATAGAGTGTGTTTCCAGTGATAGATTGGCAAGTTCAAGTCATTTATTTCTATAGCACTTTTTTCATCAGTACATTGTCACAGAGCAGCTTTACAGAATAAAAAGCCTTTAAACCCCCAAAGAGCGAGCCGAAGCGACAGTGGCAAGAAAAAACTCCCTTTTATGTTGTTATTTAAGGAAGAAACCTTGAGAGGACCAAGACTCAGTGGGGGACTCGTTCTCCTTGAGCGGCCAGGCAGCAACAACAAAATGTAGGACAGCCATGTCCAGATATTAAACAAATGGAAAAACTCTAACAACTGGAGAACTATATGTGGGTCCATTAAGGGCGTCCTGCTGGACCACCAGTCCAATTAATATTCAATAGATTGGCACCCTGTCCTGGGTGTATCTGCCCAGTGCCCGAAACGTTCTCCCCTGTTCTCCATGGGCATGGGGAACCCTAGTAAAGGAGATAATGGATGGATGGATGGGTTCCTGCAGGTACCGTTGACGTTAGGTATCCAGGATCTGGATCATCACTAACCCTTGGACCCTTGAGTCCAATAGGAGCCTCGGAAAGTCACACCAACGTATCTCCCGGGGCCAAAAATTGTCTCCTAGCAGCAAATAAAAGTACCCGAGTGCCCCGGCGGCAAGTATTACACCCCAAGAAAGCAACAAAGAGACACCGTCAACGTACAACAGGCCGTCGTTCTCCTGCGGAACACTCCGAGTGCGTACAGGAATCAAAAACCGAGTTCAGGTCAAAGGTTTTTTGTACAAGTCCAGCAAATAAAAAATAAAATCTACCCAAATTCCGCCGCCTACCTCCCGTTGCTACGTAGCCATTATTTAAACAAACAGAGATTACGGTGGCGTGATCAGATTACAGAGGTAGATTGCTGGCCCGTCCCCACGTCAGGGGCGTCGACCAGGACACCCGCCAGTCTCACCCTCATATACACATGCATTCACTCTCTAAGCTGACCCACTGAGAGAGGAAAAGGGGGGAGTGTGGGTGGGGTGGGGGTGTCTGAGGGTGGGGGGGGGGGCAAATATATAGGCCTATTGAGTTCCAGCCCCACTGGCATGCGACATGCCCATTCTCCGCATGCTGCGACGGCGCAGTGGGTGGCATCAACGCCGGCGCAGTTGCTGTGTGATTTACAGCCCAGCGGGGGTGCAGCCTCTACGACTTAGCGGGGTGGTGGGGGGGGCGGAATTCCGGGCCGGGATACGCGTTCAGACGCCGGAGGCATTTAACAAGTCCAGGGGAAGTGAGTCGGGTGGGACGGCAGGAACGTTTTACGGCCGCGAGCACCTGTCCTGCTGTACGGGTCACCGAGGTGACGAAATACTGTACGCCCTCCGTTAGCAGACGTGCCGTAATACGATTGGGCATTCTGGGTAGGACACTTGGACGTCGGTGAAGACCTGTTTATCTGAATGGGAATTGTCCTTCAGGCCCGTCTCTTTTTAAGAAAGAGGAAAGTCGATGCGCGGCGGGTGTACTACAAGGCTCAACAATGGGTCTGTGCAAGTTTTAGAGTACATAACGGTACATTAATGCTCTGTGTACAGAACGTGGGTTCTGTGCTGGGACCAGTGTTGAAACGCCATACGCACAAACAGTCCACGAAGGACGGAGCATCGTTTTCGTAATTCATTCGTTTGGCAAAATAAAAATAAAAGCCACCCCTCGGGGCAGAAAAGTCGTGTCTAGACGTTCCGGAACATGAAAGAGGCAACGAGCGCTCATCCATGTCTCTCCCAGCGCCATTGTTCCCGGTACCCCCTTCCAAATCTGGTCCGCCGTCTTTGTGGAGGGGACAATGCGCTGTCACTGGCATTTCCGAAACTTGTAAGGCCGTGGCGCTTCCCCCCGGCGCGAGCAGCAGTCGTGCCAATCAAACGAGGTCAAACGAGAGGCGCAAGTTCCTAAAAAAAATTAATAATAGTTAAAAAAAAAAAAAAAAAAAAAAAAAAAGATAGGGGCGGGACTGTAGGGGGCGTGAGTCAGAAATCACATGTTGACCCCGAAGTCGCACTTCACCACGGCGCCCCCTGTGTGATGTCAACAGGATATTCCATCCATCCATTATCTTCCATTTATCCTCTATTAGGGTTGCGGGGGGGTGAGGGGGTGGTTCCCCATGTCCATCCAGGGGAGAACGTTTCGGGCGCTGGGCAGATACACCCAGGACAGGACGCCAATCTATCACTGGGCACACACACACACTCTATATGGGGCAATTTGGAGAACTCAATTGACCTTGATCCATGTCTTTGGACTGTGGGATTAAACCGGTGAACCCGGAGGAAACCCACACATACACGGGGAGAACATGCAAACTTCACCCAGGTTGGGACTCGAACCAGGAATCCCCAGCACTGAGAGGAGAACATGCCAACCGCATGCAGTCAACAGGATATTGAACTCTGTGAATCAAAGGCCATGCGGCTGGCGTCGGGGGGGAAACGCTGGCGTTCCGCGGGTTCCCCTCGCAGCCGTGCCGGGGAAACGAGGAGCTCGTCTCGGCTTTCGGCGTCCCCTTATCAGCCGCCCTAATGAGTACGTCTTTTCTTGGCGACTCCTCCACGTAATTTATTCCCCGGTTCTCGCCCAAGAGCCTCCGTCACAATGAGGCGGCCCCGCGCAAATAAAACAAACGCGCACAAAGCCGATGTTAATTTCCGTATTATCGGCCGCCTTAATTATTTGTTGCGCGTGATAACTGCTTTCAGCCGGCGCCGTATCAGCAATAACCTTCTGGCTGCGGCGTCGAGGGGGCCTTGTTGAGCGCGCCGCGTTTTTTTTTTTTTTTATTAAGACAATGTTGGCGCGCGATGAGCAAAAAAAAAAAAAAAAAAAAAAAAAAAAAAAAAAAAAAAAACGGCTTTATTGCGCTGCCTCCTCCCTGAAACAGAGGAATAAATATTATAGATTAATTAATCCGTGCTGATTATAATTTAATTAGGTTGCCTCCCGAGGCCAACGCCGGAATGTTCTCCCTTTCGCCGTCAGACTCCTGACTGGCGACGTGCGTTTGCCCGCGAGCGCCTGCTCATGAATTTGTAATGTTAGTTAATTCCGCTCGGACAATAAAAACAATTCCGCCTAAATTACGCGCGACTCCCAATTCCAATAAAAAAAATTACGGCGCGCCAAATTTAGCATGCAGCCACGCCCACCGCAACAACATCAACATCACGTATGGATGTTAAAACGCAAAGCCCGTCACGTCGAATCCACGTCTTGTAGCTGTTTCTGTAGGGGGCGACGTGATTTAAATCTAGCTTGTGCACACATTTGGACGTTGCGCCCCCTGGTGGATGAGAGTGGTTGTATCTGAAATGTAAATATGTGTCTACCATCCATACGACAATTTAATACATACTGAGGTATGTTGCTGTTGCAGCCTCCCAATTCCAATTAAAAAAACTAAAAACTAGAAAGCCGCCAAATATAGCCACGCCCACCGCATCGGCATCACGTAAAACGCAAAGCCCGTCACGTCGAATCCACCTCTTGTAGCTGTTTCTGTAGAGGGCACCTTCATTTAAATGCAGCTTGTACACACATTCGGAAGGTTGCGCCCCCTGGTGGACGGGAGTGTTTGTATGTGCCGTGTAAATAGGCGTCTACCATCCATACGACAATTTAAAACATACTGAGGTACGGCAAACCAAAATGGAGCTTTCTTTGAGCTACCTACGAGGATTTCTATTGTGTATTTACTAGGGGTGTATTCAACTAAAGATTTTCATAGTCGAATCTGATTCGTCAGATTTTTAGTCGAATCAGTTAAAATTTCACCACAAGATGGCGCTATAAACGTGGTTTTTAAAAAAGATTTTTTTTTTTTTATATTTTACTTGTTTTTCTAACAAAAGAAAACCTTTTTTTTTTTGTTTTTCTTTTTTCTTCTAGAAATTAGGATGATTTTATTTGACAAAAGGCTATATATATAACGAAAACAAAGACATTTCATGTAAAAACTAATGCTTAGCAGCAGCCATGGGCGCCCCCCTGTGGTCAAAATGGTACATTCGACTATGAGGTTCATAGTCGACTACGGTTCTCCGAATCGAATCGTCGAATCAGCGAATATTGCAGCTCACCCCTAGTATTTACATTATATTATTAAATATTGCATATTTATTATATTGTTATTATATTATTATTATTATTATTATTATTATTGGCGTCCGTCTTTCTGTAGCTTTAAAAAAAATGAAACTGGGCATGAGGAGGGAAGGAATTCCCCGCGCGAACCCCGAAAAGTGGCCCTGCTGACCTCATTACCTTCATTGGTGCCCCCTGCTGGGCCACGGGGTGCGTCTGCGAGTGTTCCAGCGCACTTCACCTGCGACTCCCGAGGCGTGAGCAGGTGGCCGACCAAGTGCCGTAAAGTGTATGCAAATATACACGGCTATAAGTGCTACCCGCATGCCGCTGTGTGTGTGTGTGTGTGTGTGTGTGTGTGTGTGTCTAATTTAAGCCAGGCCCGAGTGACCCATCTGCCGCTGTCCACCGGTGTGGGCCGACTTCAGAGGGCATTCCTCCGCCCCCCCCGCGCCTCTCTGGAAACCCGAGTCGTGGCTACAGGTGCAGCGCGCAAGGTGCCCTGTCCGCCGCGCCGCCATACATCATCATCACGCATCGGAATTCCCAGAATTCAACTTCCCCGCGTCGAGGACGTGTCCCACGGGCCGTCCTGCTTTTCCTACCTCCCACATGCAGAACAGGTGCTCTCTCGCTCGCTCGCTCTCTCTCTCTCTCTCTCATGGGAACGCCGCGGCCCGCCGGGGGAGAGCGTGAGTCATGTGCCTGAGCCGTGACCTTTGACCTCCGGGCGGCACCTGCAATGTGCAAACGTGGCCGATCATCCGGACCCGGTGGCGGTTCTAAGCCCGGGGTCTCAGCTCGCAGGACGAACGAAGCCATCGGGTTTGTGATTCGGGGCGATGGCGTCCCCCGTCCCCCCGTCCACGTCCATTTAAATAACCTCGTTCCGGTCAGAACAGGAGCCGCGACATACCTCCCAGAGCGCCCCCCCCCCCCACTCCCGGTTCCCGGTTCCAATGCCAATCTGGGAGGAGTTTGCATGTTCTCCCCGTGTCCACATGGGTTTCCTCAGGGTTCTCCAGTTTCCTCCCACAGTCCAAAAACATGGAATTGGATGTTGTAAATTGCCCCATATAGTATTTGTATTTGTGTGTGTGTGTGAGAGTGTGTCCAGTGATAGACTGGCGTCCTGTCCTGGGCGTATCTGCGTGTCCACATGGGTCCCCCTCCCCCGGGTTCTCCAATTTTCTTCCCAAAGGCCAAAAACATGTAATTGGATGTTCTAAATTGCCCCTATATAGTATGTGTATTTGTGTGTGTGTGTGTGTGTGTGTGTGTGTGTGTGTGTGTGAGTGAGTGAGTGTGTGTCCAGTGATAGACTGGCGTCCTGTCCTGGGCGTATCTGCATGTCCACATGGGTCCCCCTCCCCCGGGTTCTCCAATTTTCTTCCCACAGGCCAAAAACATGGAATTGGATGTTCTTAATTGCCCCTATATAGTATGTGTATTTGTGTGTGTGTGTGTGTGTGTGTGTGTGAGTGAGTGAGTGTGTGTGTGCCCAGTGATAGACTGGCGTCCTGTCCTGGGCGTATCTGCGTGTCCACATGGGTCCCCCTCCCCCGGGTTCTCCAATTTTCTTCCCAAAGGCCAAAAACATGTAATTGGATGTTCTAAATTGCCCCTATATAGTATGTGTATTTGTGTGTGTGTGTGTGTGTGTGTGTGTGTGTGAGTGAGTGTGTGTCCAGTGATAGACTGGCGTCCTGTCCTGGGCATATCTGCGTGTCCACATGGGTCCCCCTCCCCCGGGTTCTCCAATTTTCTTCCCAAAGGCCAAAAACATGGAATTGGATGTTCTAAATTGCCCCTATATAGTATGTGTATTTGTGTGTGTGTGTGTGTGTGTGTGTGTGTGAGTGTGTGTCCAGTGATAGACTGGCGTCCTGTCCTGGGCGTATCTGCGTGTCCACATGGGTCCCCCTCCCCCGGGTTCTCCAATTTTCTTCCCAAAGGCCAAAAACATGTAATTGGATGTTCTAAATTGCCCCTATATAGTATGTGTATTTGTGTGTGTGTGTGTGTGTGTGTGTGTGTGTGTGAGAGTGAGTGTGTGTCCAGTGATAGACTGGCGTCCTGTCCTGGGCGTATCTACGTGTCCACATGGGTCCCCCTCCCCCGGGTTCTCCAATTTTCTTCCCACAGGCCAAAAACATGTAATTGGATGTTCTAAATTGCCCCTATATAGTGTGTGTGTCTGTGTGAGTGAGTGTGTGTCCAGTCATAGATTGGTGCCCTGTCCTGGGTATATCTGCCCAGCACCTGGAACGTTCTCCCCTGGATGGAAGCTCCCCGGGTCCCCCTCCACCCTGTTCTCCACCTCCATTAAAAGGATGTTCTAAATTGCCCCTATATAGTATGTTTGTGTGTTGTGTGTGTGTGTGTGTGTGTGTGAGTGAGTGAGTGTGTGTCCAGTTAGACTGGCGTCCTGTCCTGGGCGTATCTGCATGTCACATGGGTACAATTTTCTTCCCACAGAGACTTTTAAACTGATTGCCCCCATCTTAACGATGATGATATCTCTGCCCAGCACCTGGAACGTTCTCCCCTGGATGGAAGCTCCCCGTCCCCCCCACCCTGTACCTCCTTAAAAGACAATCAGTTATCGTGTTGGGACACAAGTCACATCCACAGAGACTTTTAAACTGATTGCCCCCATCTTAACGATGATGAGGTCTATTAGTTAAAGTTTTCTACTGTGAGGTCACACAGTGACCCCCCCCCCCCCCAGCCATGACAGAACCAAAGAGAACCTTTTTCTAATTTGTTGATGTTTGAATGATTTAAAGAACCACCTGATCTTAACGATGATGAGGTCCTATCCCGGTACTTTCATCCTAGCGTTTTAAATAGAGGTCCGGGACGTGTGAGGTTCCGGCGACGTGGACCTCGTGATGCTCACGCATTCGGTTCCAAAGATGCAGCACCAGCGGAATCGCACACAAGCTTCTGAGGACCGCTCGCACTCGCCGGCGCCCCCCCCCCCCCCCCCTGTCCCCCGTCCCCGTCGTTGTTGTTGAACCTCGTTCCCGTCATAACAGGAGCCGCGACATACCTCGCAGAACCCAGCGCCAGCCTTGTTATTTTTCGCGGAACACAGAGAACATTCATTTTGGGTTTGTGTTTTTGAAGATGTCTGTCGGCTTGAGTTACGGTCGGGACCTTTTTTCCCACGTGCTCCGAGTCTTTTGAGGTTATAAACAGGGACTTCCAGTCAGACGAGGCGTTCATCGGTCCTGAGGGACGAGAGGAGGTCCACATGTGGAGCCGTTTAAATCGCAATAAATAAGACGAGGGCTCAGTGTTAGTTTAGCGTGTTAGAAATCGAGGCTCTGGACGCGGACGGCGTTTGGCTTCGACGAACAAACGGCGCTTTCGAAATTTCATTTACTTTTGATTCATTCAGAACGCAGGCAGAACAACAACAAAAGGTCGGATATTAAACTGTCTGGAATTTGGTATGTTCTCCTTATGCTGCTGAATAACTGGAGGGGAAGGACTCTATTATTGAAGATAATGAAGGTTAACAGTAGGGACCCCCAGTTGCTCAGGGGCCCCTGGTATTTAAATGTGCGGCATGTGACGCAGTTGTTAGCACGATCGAATCCCAATAGGGGTATAGTTTGCATGTTCTCCCCGTGGCTGCGTGGGTTTCCTTTGGCTTCTCCGGTTTCCTTCCACAGTCCAAAAACATGGATTTAAGGTGAGTTGGCCACTCTAAATTGCCCCCATATACAAACTGCAAGTGTTTGTGTGTGTGTGTGTGTGTCCAGTGATGGATTGGCGCCCTGTCCTGGGTGTCTGGGTATCTGCCCAGCGCCCGAAATCTTTTCCATAGTGAAAAGGGATGGGCATAGGGGGAACCCCCCCCACTCCCCCTCCTGCGACCCTACTAGATGATTAAGTGGAAGATAATGAAGTAATTAATTTATTGTGATGTTAATGACCGCTGGTAACACGGTGGCTTAGTGGTTGGCATGTTCTCCTCTCAGTGCTGGGGATTCAATTCAATTGAGTTCTCCAAATTGCCCCATATAGAGTGTGTGTGTGAGTGAGTGTCACCCCCCCCAACCCTAGTAACCCTAGTAGAGGATAAAGCGGAATGCAGTCTGAGGGAACATCCCGAAAGCGAATGCCAGGACAGGAGAACGACTTCTACACCAAGGTCTATGGCAACCGTGAGGAGGACGAAAAAAGACTTTACGCCCACTATGAAGTACCGAAGTGGACCGGAACTTATTTTTGAGACAAACTCTGCCCAGAAGGTCACTCTCAAGCGTTAGAACCATCAAGCGACGGTGGAGCATTCGCCCCCGACCCGAGTACGTTCACGCCGACTCACTCTGAAGAACAGCATCATCTGGTGATGATCATCTTGTCAGAAGAGGACGTTCTGGGTACGTCTCAATTCACAAGCCGGAGAACGTGAGTTCAGAAAATAGGACGAAGCGCCTAAAACAAAGTCCCGTGAGACGGGTCCGACGGAACGCTGGGCGCCGAGGCGGAGGGTTCACAGCGTCCCGCCGACGTCCCTTTTCTCGCCGCCCACTAAATCGCATTAACTTGTTTACATAGCGGTGCCGTCCTCAGGCGCTGGGTTCTGCGAGGTATGTCTGTTATGACGGTAACGAGGTTCTTCCAATCAACAACAACGACGACGACGACCGGGGGGGGGGGGGGGGGGGGGGGTTGGCACCGGCGAGTGGTCCTCAGAAGTTTCTGCATCTTTGGTGGAACCAAATTGGTGAGCTTCACGAGTTCCACGTCGCCAGAACCTCACATGTCCCGGACCCTTTGTATAAACCTTTAGGGCGAAAGTACTGGGATAGGACCTAATCAGAATTAAGATCAGGTTCAAAACAGCTAACTCTGCATTTTGGACGAGAACTTACAAAAGGTTCTCTTCTGTTCTGTTCCATCAGTGTGTTCCTCATTAATGTTCCTATGCTCATCCCACAGACCTTACATTAGGAATGCGCCGCACGTCGGATGTTCCCCCGCCGGCGTTCCAACGCGTCCTTCTCGGAAACGGCCGCCCGGTTCTGACCCCCGTCAACTGAAATGGGCCGAAGCGCCTAAAACGAAGTCCCGTGCGACGGGTCCGTGGCGTTCCGTCCGCGTATCGGTTCTAGCTCCGGAACCCCGGGTGCCGAGGCGGTGGGTTCGCAGTGTCCCCGCCGTCCCGTTTCTCGTCGCGGGTTAAATCGCATTAAGTTGTTTACGTAGCAGAGCCGTCCTCAGGCGAGCATTCCTCCTCGAGGCTGCGCCGTCCCAAACGCCGGGCGCGGAGGGAGCGCAGGGAAACCTCAGAAGAGCCGCAGATGCCAATTGTGGTAGCGGCGTGATGGAGGCTTCCACATGTTCTCCCATTCGCACATTCTTCTCGCGAGGCGAGAGACGAGCCGCATCCTCCGCCGGCACGCCGGGCAACCCCCCGGTCGCGGACGCCACGTCGGAGAGGACGCGTCCCGGTCCCCCGCGCCCCGCCGGGGACGCGTCGGCCAATCGGACGGCCCCGCCGGGAGCGAGGGACGGCACCCGAGCCGAAAAGACCGAAAGCCAAAAAATGCGAGTTTATTTTCATTTCGCCACTTAATTCCCGAGTGGACGCGTGTGGCGACGGACGAGCATTCCTTCAGCCATGAGAGGGCGCCGCTGGACGACCTCCAGGCGCAGGAAATGAAAAGCTCATGCAGTAAGTGTATACTGCTTTTTATAATGACATCTAAATCAGCTGCAGCGCCGCGGCGGACGCTCCCACGCTCCCACGCTCTGATCCGTCCCCGACGTGCGAGCATCACCAGCTACACATCGCCAGAGCCTCACGCCAAAGTACCGGGATAGGATTCAATCCCTCAAAAGTCAAGAACCTCACGCGAAAGTCCCGGGCCTGCATTTAAAACATTAGGGCCAAAGTACCGGGATAGGATTCAATCCCTCAAAAGTCAAGAACCTCACGCGAAAGTCCCGGGCCTGCATTTAAAACGTTAGGGCCAAAGTACCGGGATAGGATCAAATCCCTCAAAAGTCAAGAACCTCACGCGAAAGTCCCGGGCCTGCATTTAAAACGTTAGGGCCAAAGTACCGGGATAGGATTCAATCCCTCAAAAGTCAAGAACCTCACGCGAAAGTCCCGGGCCTGCATTTAAAACGTTAGGGCCAAAGTACCGGGATAGGATTCAATCCCTCAAAAGTCAAGAACCTCACGCGAAAGTCCCGGGCCTGCATATAAAACCTTAGGGCCAAAGTACCGGGATAGGATTCAATCCCTCAAAAGTCAAGAACCTCACGCGAAAGTCCCGGGCCTGCATATAAAACCTTAGGGCCAAAGTACCGGGATAGGATTCAATCCCTCAAAAGTCAAGAACCTCACGCGAAAGTCCCGGACCTGCATATAAAACGTTAGGGCCAAAGTACCGGGATAGGATCAAATCCCTCAAAAGTCAAGAACCTCACGCGAAAGTCCCGGGCCTGCATTTAAAACGTTAGGGCCAAAGTACCGGGATAGGATCAAATCCCTCAAAAATCAAGAACCTCACGCGAAAGTCCCGGGCCTGCATTTAAAATGTTAGGGCCAAAGTACCGGGATAGGATCAAATCCCTCAAAAATCAAGAACCTCACGCGAAAGTCCCGGGCCTGCATTTAAAACGTTAGGGCCAAAGTACCGGGATAGGATTCAATCCCTCAAAAGTCAAGAACCTCACGCGAAAGTCCCGGGCCTGCATTTAAAACGTTAGGGTCAAAGTACCGGGATAGGATCAAATCCCTCAAAAATCAAGAACCTCACGCGAAAGTCCCAGGCCTGCATTTAAAACATTAGGGCCAAAGTACCGGGATAGGATCAAATCCCTCAAAAATCAAGAACCTCACGCGAAAGTCCCGGGCCTGCATTTAAAACGTTAGGGCCAAAGTACCGGGATAGGATCAAATCCCTCAAAAATCAAGAACCTCACGCGAAAGTCCCGGACCTGCATATAAAACGTTAGGGCCAAAGTACCGGGATAGGATCAAATCCCTCAAAAGTCAAGAACCTCACGCGAAAGTCCCGGGCCTGCATTTAAAACATTAGGGCCAAAGTACCGGGATAGGATGGCTCATCCCACAGACCTTACATTACGAAGGCTGCTCAGAGAGGTGGAGGCGTTTAATAGTTCATAGTTGCAAAGGGGGCAATCAGGATAGCGATATCAGAAAAACGATATCGGCGGGGGGTGGGGGTGGGGCGTTTCCCATAGCCATTCTTCGGAGGACGTTTCGGGCGCTGGGCAGATACACCCAGGACAAGGGGGCAATCTATCGCTGGGCACACACTCACTCACACAGACACACTCTATATGGGGCAATTTGGAGCATTCAATTGACCTTGAATCCATGTTTTTTGGACTGTGGGAGGAAAGCGGAGAACCCGGCGGAAAGCCACATGGACACGGGGAGAACATGGGAACTCCACGAAGCCTGGGACTGGAACCGGGAATCCCTAGCGCTGAGAGGAGAACATGCCAACCACTATGCCACTAAGCCACCGTGCCCTCGTTGGTCACCATGTTGGTGTTTTTGGTTGAGGTGGCACTTCGGGGGGGGGGGGGGGGGGGGTAATTGGACGTTGGTAATTGCGCAGTGTTTATTAAATCACACCCTTCAGGACATCTGAACCCGGGAACCGTCCTCGTTTCCAAACAGCGCCCCTCAAAGGCATTAAACCCGCAGGGATGATTTATAATGTCATTTGGAGCCAGGACGCCCCCATCCGTCAGTGCCCAACCTCACCGACCCGCTCTTCCCCTCGCCACGTTTACACGTACGCACTTCACACGCCATACAGAACCTCGATGTTTTAATAAACGGTGTGCTTTACTGAACTTCATTTAAGAACCTGAACCCAGAACCCAGAACCACATCAGTGAAGATCAAGATTTTGGGGGATCCATTATCTCCCGCTTTATCCTCTACTAGGGTCCTGGGGGGTGGGTTCCCTATGCCCATCCAGGGGAGAACGTTTCGGGCGCCGGGTAGGCGCCAGAACAGGACGCCAATCTATCACTGGACACACACTCTCACACACACTCTATATGGGGCAATTTAGAGCATTCAATTGACCTTGATCCATGTTTTTGGACTGTGGGAGGAAACCGGAGAACCCGGAGCAAACCCACACGGACACGGGGAGAACATCCCGGAGGAAACCCACACGGACACGGGGAGAACATGCAAACTCCACCCAGATTGGGATTCGAACCGGGAATCCCCAGCGCTGAGAGGAGAACATGCTAAACCACTAAGCCACCGTGCCAATCTGGGTGGAGTTTGCATGTTCTTCCCGTTTCCACGTGGGTTTCCTCCCACAGTCCAAAAAACATGGATCAAGGTCAATTGAATTCTCCAAATTGCCCCTCCCACAGTCCAAAAACATGGTTCAAGGTCAAATGAGTTAAGCCGATTGCCCCATATAGAGTGTTTGTCTGTGTGAGCGAGTGAGTGTGTGCACAGTGATGGATTGCCCCCCTGTCCTGGGTGTATCTGCCCAGCGCCCAAAACGTTCTCCCCTGGATGGGCATGGGGAACATCCCCCCCCCCCCCCCCCCCCCCCCCCCCCCCCCCCCCCCCCCCGACCCTAGTAGATAATGGATGAATATTAAATATATTATATTTGAATACATATATATTTTTTTTTAGGAAAGTCACCATTAGAACTCTTAATTGCGGAAGTGCAGGGAGACCGGACGTTCCGTGGGCCATCACCTCCGTGGCGTGGCGTGGCAATTACGTGACCTTCTCACAGGCTCACGGTGTTAATTAATTCAGGACTAAAATACATTTGACGAAGGGGAAAAATAAATAAAGAAAAGGTTGAGCGTCCTCCGGGCCGTGACAGCCAGCGTCCTCGTCTGACAGGTGCGCCGCGCCGCGCCGCGCTCGGGACAAAGTTTCGCCTCTCCGCTCACTTTATTCGGCCGGCGGAGTAAATACACTCATTAAGCGCGAGGCCGTCCCAGCAGAGAGAGCATGTTTGACATTATTAATTGGCTTTTCTGCAGACGGAGTCAAGTAGATGAAAAGGTTTATCAAGCTGGAATAATTAATTTTTGCCACGGAATTTGCTGACAGTTCACTTATTCTGGCCCGCAGACGGGGTGTGCGGGGTGTGTGGGGGGGGTGGGGGATGGTGTTTAAATCATATTTTAGGGCTTTTTTTTTTTTTTTTTTTTTCTCGTGTGTCAGCCTTCAACCCATCCCGTTTCGGCGGCTCTTATTTTCAGGAGGAGACGTTTTTAAAAAAAAAAAAAAAAAAAAAAAAAAAGTTGGAAATAATGAAATAAATACGGAAACGAAACGTAATTAACCCGAATAAAGAGAAGGGTCGGCTTTATCTCGCTCCCCTTTCTCGGGGCAAAGATTACTCGCCCGTATTGAGGCTGGCGTAGCATACGATTAATTCCAATTAATTCAAATTAGAGGGGAAATTATGTTCCTTTTGATAAAAGCAAAACCATGACATAATGCAGCCTTATCTCCCTGGTTATCGCTGCCCTCCATGGTCTCATAATTACTTTAATTAATGCCAAAGAACATTATGTGAAATCCTAATGCACCTGAACTGCGGCACTATCGAAATCTGACGCCATGAAAAGGGGGAAGCACACAATGCCCAGACCTGCTGCCGAATGCATGATGAGCTCCCACTCGCAAAAAAGTGCCAACTTCACGCTTAATACACCATGTGACTGAAAGGACCTTCATTCCGACGCACACTTTTTAGCTTTTTCAACTTTTTTTTCCGGGACTTGTGGTAGAAGATTAAAAGAAAGTCCTTGTATATGACATCAGTACGGGGACGGCCCTTGTGTTGGGGTGGACCTGATGTCGGGACGTCCGGATGTCCAACGGCAGAAAGAAAAAGTCTAAATGTGAAATATATAATTAAAAAACATAACGCAATTTAAAAGTGTTAGAGGCGGCACGGTGGCTTAGTGGTTGGCATGTTCTCCTCTCAGCACTAGGGATTCCCGGTTCGAATCCCAATCTGGGTGGAGTTTCCATGTTCTCCCCGTGTCCGCGTGGGTTTCCTCCGGGTTCTCCGGTTTCCTCCCACAGTCCAAAAACATGGATCAAGTCAATTGAAGTCTCCAAATTGCCCCATTTAGAGTGTGTCTGTGTGAGTGAGTGTGTGTCAAGCGATGGATTGGCGCCCGAGATGTTCTCCCCTGGATGGGCATGGGGAACCCCACCGTGACCCTAATAGAGGATAAAGAGAGATATAAAGAGGATAAAGGGAGATAATGAATGAATGAAAAGTGTTAGAACCCTGTGAGGAACCTGAAAGTGAGACTTAAAAATAAAATTGTATTATTATTATTATTATTATTATTATTATTATTATTATTATTATTATAACCAAACCCAGCTAATAAATTAAATTGGCAACGTAAAGTACATTATATATATATATATTTTATTTTAGACTTGGCCTAGTGTTTGACACCGGTTGCCCTTCCTGACCGGCAAGGGTTCCCCATGCCCATCCAGGGGAGAACTTTTCGGGCGCTGGGCAGATACACCCAGGACAGGGTGCCAATCTATTGCTAGGCATACTCTCACTCACACTGACACACGCTATATGGGGCAATCTGCTTAACTCATTTGACCTTGAACCATGTTTTTGGACTGTGGGAGGAAACCGCAGAACCCAGAGGAAACCCACGTGTCTCCACACCCAGGACAGGATGCCAATCTATCACTGAGAACACTCACTCACACAAACATACTCTATATGGGGCAATTTGGAGGATTCAGTTTACCTTGAATCCATGTGTTTGGACTGTGGGAGGAAACCGGAGAACCAGGAGGAGACCCACACGGACACGGGGGAGAACATGCCAACTCCACCCAGATCGGGATTCGACCCAGGAATCCCCAGCGCTGAGAGGAGAACATGCCAAACCACCATGCCACCCTCATTCGAAGCATAATTAACGTTGTTACAATGTTGCGTCTGCCGGAGCACCGCGGAACAGCGGGTCGTGTAATTGCTAAATATGTGTCACATGATCACTACACATGGGTACGAGTCCCCCGGCTGAGCCTCGGTCCTCACAAGGATTTCTTTCTACAAAAAAACACAACAACGGAGTTTTTTCCTTGCCGCTGTCGCATCAGCTAGCTCTTTGGGGGTTTGAGGCGTGTAACGCTTTAAAGCGACAACGTACGATTGTAAAAAAAACGCAAAATAAACAAACTACTTAAGTTTAAAAAATCTAAAACGGCAAAATGTTCCTCGAGCATCCTCACGGATCCGCGGCTCGGCGGCGCCCTCGCGGCGCTGAACGCTTGTTGGCACGTCTGCGGGCACACCCACCGCAGAGGCGTCTGTCGTTCGAATATCAGCTCCATCAAGACCCACCGCTGCTCTGCCAATCTGTCTGAGCCCCGCGCTCGCATGCAGGTCGCGACCCACGGCGGCCGGGTTTATTAGGTCGCGGCGTGGGCACCGGCTTGGCACCGACTCGCCTTTTGTCGTCTCGGTGGGTGCTGGGCACGGCGCGACGCGAGGAAGAGCCAAGGTGACAAACAGACAGGCGCAGGAGGACGGTGCCACGCCCGGCCCTTTGGCTTCGGCAGGGTTCATTGTCTGGTGAGCTGTTAACCTGATATTTAAAGGATGATAACGAGCCTAAAGTATGTGGACAATGTCCTAATAATTAAGTTAATTAAAATATTGATTTATTTTTTTTATATTTATTCAAATTTTGTAAAGTCAGCTTGAGTGTTTTGAAAGGTGCTTATAAATTGTATTATTGTTTTTATTAAAACCAAACCCGGTTAATAAAATTAAAATGTCAATGTAAAGTACGTTATATATACACACAAACACACACACACACATATATAAACAATATATTATATTATACACACACACACACACTATATATATATATATATATATATATATATATATATATATTATATATATATATATATATATATATATATATATATAAAAACATACTAGGGTTGGGGTGGGGGGGGGTTCCCCATGCCCATCCAGGGGAGAACGTCTCGGGCACCTGGGCAGATGCACCCAGGACAGGGGGGCAATCTATCACTGGACACACAGTCACTCACACAGACACACTATATGGGGCAATTTGGAGAATTCAATTGACCTTGATCCATGATTTTGGACTGTGGGAGGAAACCGGAGAACCCAGAATAACCCCACATGGAGATGGGCAGAACATGCAAACTCCACCCAGATCGGGATTCGAACCAGGAATCCCCAACACTGAGAGGAGAACATGCTAAACCACTAAGCCACCCTGCCGCCCAAAGTACGTCATACATGTTAAATTAAAAATATAAATTGCACTTCTAGCTAAAGAAACTTGACTGTTAACGGGTTCCACAAACCCTCCAGCGCGGAACTCTGGTTCCGTCCCGATACTTTTGGCGCGTATGTGATGAAGTGCGTACTCTTGTTCTTTTGTGAAGAACCCGAGATCGAGCTCCCACCCGAACAACGCAATAAATCCATCATCATCAGCGGCGTCACGCTCGACCCTTGACCCTCGGTGGAACGGCCCACACCGGCCCACGCTGTTGTTTTGTCCTGCGTCTATCTCGTCCACTTTCCCACCATCCTTTCCTCATCCCTCTTCCTCGCGTCCAGGCCGCCGGTGACAGCTGGAGAGAATCGGGCGGTACAACGCTTCCAGAACGTCCACACAATGCCGCACGGCTCGCCAATACATCTTCCGGATTTGACGTGTCATCCCAACGCGCCGCTTATCAGCGAGGGCCAGGAGACGGCAAAAAGAAAGCGCCTCGTCAGCGCCACGGCCGACATCTTCTTTAGAATGCAAACGGCCGCGAGCGCCCGGAAACAAAAAAAATTATAAAATAAATAAAATAAAAACATTTCAACTTCGACGTTTTATTTCCGACGTAGAACGATTGATTCGCACTTTTGATTGGTGAGGATTGCACCGCAGATCGTCACGTTTTGGGAATTACGGCACGTTTTTCGGGTGCGTTGCGTTCCCCGGGACGTTTCAGATAAGCTGCCAATTTGCGTTGTTTCAGTTTTCCAGACGAATAATTAAAAAAAAAACACGAGGCAATTTTTTTAAAAAGACGTTCTTTAAGTTTAACAGCAACGTTCTACTAAAGTCAAAACTGGAGACGCACCTGACATCAGGGTCTGATTCAAAGAAACAAAAAAAAAAAAAAAAAAAAAAAAGAAACAAAAAAAAAACCCAACAGAACGGAGTTATTTTCTTGCCACTGTCGCCATCGCGTTAGTAGCTTGGAAAAATTGAGTCACTGCACGTTAAAAAAATTCTTTTTCCCAACAAAAATTTACTAAGTCAACTTTAAAAATTGATCAGGAGTGAACAAAGAGTTCACAAGACCGGTCTCCGACTCCAGAGAATTCCGTTGTTGTAGCTTCCACGTTTAAAGAGTAACGTAGAGTCAACGGTTAAAAAAAAAATTGGATCATTATTATAAGTGTGATCGCCATATATGGCAATAAACTACTTAAAATTTAAAACAGCCTGTATTACGTCCATAGAAGGACCCACTCATCCTACATCGGGCTCTGACATTGCAAATAACCACAGACACTCTAGAACCCGGTGGATCGATTTTACAGATATTTGGAATTGCAATAACGGCTGGACCAACCACGGTTCTCTCCATACAGTGCCTCACAGCAAGAAGGTTCGATTCCTGGAGATTCCCAACAGAAAAGTTGTTCGCATGTCCTCCCCATGCCACGTGGGTTTCTGCAAGACGACAAGTCTTTCAAGCGAGAATGCCGACGGTAAGTTACATCGTCGGGTGGTTACGGCCGCGCGTCGCTTCAGGAACGGCGTCACGGTGCGAAAAACTGTCCGAACAATCGGAGCGCCACAACAAACCGGTCCAACCCATGTCCTCCGCCAACAATAGAACCGAGTCGGTTATCAGACTCCAACAAACATCTGGACATGAATAACGCGTGCCTCTCATTTGTTGGCGAAACGCGACGGCGACGTTTTCGTGGCCTCCGCCGACGGGAATGCATCCGGCGTCCGGCGGAGTGCAAACAATGCGAAAAAAAACCCCCGAAATAAATAAATAAAGGGCACGGCGGGCGCTTACAGTCGTCACGAAATGAAAACCGCTCTATTGAATGTCAAGTGTTGTATAAGCTCATACGCTATATGATATTTTTAAGCCTCATCTCGCGGAGCAGAATGGCCCCCGACGGGAGGAAGGGGAGGCGGGCGGCGAGGGGGGGGGGGGTGGGATTCATTTCCCGCGGACGCGGCAACAGAAGGAGGAGAACGGCGACGAGCCGGCGCGATAACGTAGATCCCCTCCTCGTTACGTTGATAACCATTTGTTCATTTCCTGACAACAAAAAAAAAAAAAAAAGGTACGAAAATGAAATAGCGCCCCCCTTCCCCCCACCTTTTTTTTTTTTTTTTTCTCTTTTTTTTTTTTTTCTGCCTCCTCCTCCTCCTCCTTTGCCTCGTCCACCCTCCCCTTCTCCATTCGGGCCTTATTTCATTTGCAATGTGGCAGCGGAATGATAATCAGAGCATCAGTTATCAGGAGATGAAGAGGGGGGCGAGGGAGGGGGGGGTATTTGTTCCTCATGGAAAATAGAGAGAGAGAGAGAGAGAGAGACGGTGGGGTAGGAGGAGGATGAGGCGAGGGGGAGACGGAGGAACCGGCGAGGTTTTGTGTGGCACTCCAGGCGGAGGAGGGTGGATTTGCATTTTAATGGGATGCGATTTATGAAGTCGGGCGCGGCACAAGTGGCATCATTAGGCGAGGCTGAGCCGGATTAGCCGCGACGCCAGAGGTCAGATAGCGCGCGCCGCCGGGTTCCGAGCGTGGAACCTCGCAGACCGCCGCGACGGGCGGACGCCAACCCATTTCCAAACGTTCTACATCTAAACAACCGGGGATCTCACTCGCGCAACGCCACAGAGATACCACCCCACCCCCCCACCCCCCCACCGGAACGGCGCGTTTGTCTTGGCCGTCATGCGCCGGCGTGCCGCGCCGACCCCGTCATCACGCCTCGTAACGCGCCGCGTGTCCGACCAGCTCGGAACGTTAGGAGCTAGGTGGGGAGGCGGGCGGGGTCCCTACCCAGAATGCAGCGGCGCGGCCCGTCAGTCAGAGAGCAGCGACCTGTGGAGGTCACGCCTCGGCGGGCGCGTAAATAAGAGATTATGCATCCGGCAATAAAACCGCAAAGTATATCGGATCGCGCCGCGCCGCACCGATCCCCGGGTATTATCGCCGGGGCAATATTCACGGCTGAGTTTGCACTTTGAAAGCCGGCGGCGGCGGATAATTCGCAGAACACGCCGGCCGCCGATCGCAGAGTCCGCTTCCTGTAGGAGCCCGTCGCCGTGACCCGCGATCTGAAGACGCCCGCGCCACCACAAAACCGGTTTTAAATTGCAACATTCAGAACGCCGCCGTGTTACGATGTTCCGAGGTGCGACCACGCCCATTTCAGAGACAGGGCCCATACGAAAAACAGGCCAATGGGGCCATAAATATGTGAACGGTGGTAAATTGAAGGCCGTTTCCAGCAAATTTTCAATAATAAACGATGGATTAAAAGCGTGATGACTTTCTTTAAAAGATCGAGGAAACAATTAAACATCCATCCATCCATTATCTTCCGCTTTTCTCCTCTATTAGGGTCGCGGGGGGGGGGGGGGGGGGTTCCCACGCCCATCCAGGGGAGAACGTCTCGGGCGCTGGGCAGATAGACCCAGGACAGGACGCCAATCCATCGCTGGGCACACACTCACTCACACAGACACACTCTATATGGGGCAATTTGAAGAATTCAATTGACTTGATCCATGTTTTTGGACTGTGGGAGGAAACCGGAGAACCCGGAGGAAACCCACGCGGACACGGGGAGAACATGGAAACTCCACCCAGATGGGGATTCGAACCGGGAATCCCTAGCGCTGAGAGGTGACCACTAAGCCACCGTGCCGCCAACAATAAAACAAAAGATATTAATTAACGATCTTTATTTTTTCACGTTACCCCTCCGATTGATCTGTATTAAAAAAGCTGACTTGGTATTTTTGGTATTATAATCATCGACAAACATAATTTATTGATTATTAGTAAATAATAAATAATCATCATTGAGTTTGCACTTTGAAAGCCGGCGCAGGCGGATAATTCGCAGAACATGCCGGCCGCCAATCGCAGAGTCCTCTTCCTGTCCCGTCGCCGTGACCCGTGATCTGAAGACGGGGTTATTCTGACGCCCGCGCCACCACAAAACCTTTATTAAATTGCAACATTTAGAACGCCGCCGTGTTACGATGTTCGGAGGTGCAACCCCGTTCATACGAAAAACAGGTCTGTGGGGCCGTAAATATGTGAACGGTGGTAAATTGAAGGCCGTTTCCAGCAAATTTTCAACAATAAACGATGGATTAAAAGTATGACGACTTTCTTTAAAAGATCGAGGAAACAATAAAACCAAAGATATTAATTAATGATCTTTATTTTTTCACGTTACCCTCCGATTGATCTGTATTAAAAAAGCTGACTTGGTATTTTTGGTATTCTAATCATCGATAAACACACCGAGTTGCTATAATTTATTGATTATTAGTAAATAAGTAAATAATCATCACTGAGTTTGCACTTTCAAAGCCGGCGCCGGCGGATAATTCGCAGAACACGCCGCAGAGTCCGCTTCCTGTAGGAGCCCGTCGCCGTGACCCGCGATCTGAAGACGCCCGCGCCACCACAAAACCGGTTTTAAATTGCAACATTCAGAACGTCACCATGTTACGATATTCCGAGGTGCGACCCCGCCCATTTGAGACAGGGCCCATACGAAAAACTGGTCTGTGGGGCCATAAATATGTGAACGGTGGTAAATTGAAGGCCGTTTACAGCAAATTTTTAATAATAAACGACGGATTAAAAGCGTGATGCTTTTTTTAAAAGATTGAGGAAACAATAAAACAAAAGATATTAATTAATGATCTTTATTTTTTCACGTTACCCTCCGATTGATCTGTATTAAAAAAGCTGACTTGGTATTTTTGGTATTATAATCATCGATAAACACACCGAGTTGCTATAATTTATTGATGAAATTTAAATAAGTAAATAATCCACTATATCAGGAGCTCTTACTTCGCGACGGACGTTTTTATAACGTCTAACGTACGTTCGATCCGATGCCGAACGTCCTGCGAACACGACGGCGTCAGAACTAAACGCAGAGAGGCTGGAAGAGAAAAAAAAAAATTGCCGACTGTGCAATTAAAACAAAACCAAGTTAATAAGGAGGACGTCGGATTAAATCGATAGAATAAATGTTTTTTCCGATATCCCGCCAAGTGAATAATAAATGAAAGTTTTAACCCTTGGAAACGAAATTAGGCCCCATTAAAGCCCCTCTAGACGACGGTGGGATGTTCAGAGGCGCCTCTAATTGTGTGCGCGTGTGTTTTAAAAAGCCATTTTCTGTTAGACTGCACAAATCCATTATGTCGGCAGCCATAAAGCGAGGGGATTAATGCGGCAAAAGATCACAGAGGGAGAGACAATGACAGATGCCCTCATTGCCGTCGCTGTATCTCGCCACGCCGTTATCGATACCGCTAGGGTCGCTGTTAATAGGGCATAAGCTCCCGTGTGTGTCAAGGAGGTGGAGAGGGGCCTCGTCTCCACCGATAAACCCCCGACGAGGGGTGTGGGGAGGAGAGAGAGGCAGACAGATACAGATATACACAGACGGGATAGGAGACACCATCACAGAAAACATACAGAGCACAAAAATGAGCCATTTATTACAACAAATAAAAAAAAAATGCTGCATTCGAGACCGTATACTAAATTGTAATGTAGTGTTTTTGATTTAGTAAGTGCTTTTTTTTTTGTAATAGAACGCCCTGCGAAATAGGTGCACCGTCACCGTTGTGATCCAGACCCATGTCATTACAGAACACCGACTATCGGTTCCCCGCCGGAAAGGTCGAGCCGGACTGAGAGGTGTATATATTTCAGAAAGGGCCTCAAAAATTAAAAAGATAGGCCTGTTGGGCTATAAATATGTGAACGGTTGTAAATTCAAGGCCGTTTGGAGCAAATTTTGAACAATAAATGATGAATTAAAAGCATGGTAGCTTTCTTTCAAAAGATCGAGGAAACAATAAAATAAAAGATATTAATTAACAATGTTTATTTTGATGTTAATCGATGACTGATGTGTATTAAAAAAAAGCTGACTTGGTATTTTTGGTATAATAATCATCGATAAATACACTGAGTTTCTTTATTTTATTGATTATTAGTAAATAATAATCACTCTGACTCCGTTGTAAATGAGTTTGTCTGGAGTTCCAGCGTCGTGATAGACGAATTTATAACATCTAATGTACAAAATAAAGAAAATAACGGCGTCAGAACTAAAAGCAGAGAGTTCAACATACAACGCCCTGCGAAACAGGTGCACCGTCACCGTTGTAATCCGGTCCCATGACATTACAGAACACCGACTATCGGTTCCCCGCCGGAAAGGTCGAGCCGGACTGAGAGGTGTATATATTTCAGAAAGGGCCTCAAAAATTAAAAAGATAGGCCTGTTGGGCTATAAATATGTGAACAGTTGTAAATTCAAGGCCGTTTGGAGCAAATTTTGAACAATAAATGATGAATTAAAAGCGTGGTAGCTTTCTTTCAAAAGATCGAGGAAACAATAAAATAAAAGATATTAATTAACGATGTTTATTTTGATGTTAATCGATGACTGATGTGTATTAAAAAAAAGCTGACTTGGTATTTTTGGTATTATAATCCTCGATAAATACACTGAGTTTCTTTATTTTATTGATTATTAGTAGATATTTATCACTCTGACTCCGTTGTAAATGAGTTTGTCTGGAGTTCCAACGTCGTGATAGACGAATTTATAACATCTAATGTACAAAATAACGAAAATAACGGCGTCAGAACTAAAAGCAGAGAGTTCAACATACAACGCCCTGCGAAACAGGTGCACAGTCACCGTTCTAATCCGGACCCATGACATTACAGAACACCGACTATCGGTTCCCCGCCGGAAAGGTCGAGCCGGAATGTAGAGAGGTGTATATATTTCAGAAAGGGCCTCAAAAATTAAAGAAATAGGCCTGTTGGGCTATAAATATGTGAACGGTTGTAAATTCAAGGCCGTTTGGAGCAAATTTTGAACAATAAATGATGAATTAAAAGCGTGGTAGCTTTCTTTCAAAAGATCGAGGAAACAATAAAATAAAAGATATTAATTAACGATGTTTATTTTGATGTTAATCGATGACTGATGTGTATTAAAAAAAGCTGACTTGGTATTTTTGGTATTATAATCATCGATAAATACACTGAGTTTCTTTAATTTATTGATTATTAGTAAATAATCATCACTCTGACTCCGTTGTAAATGAGTTTGTCTGGAGTTCCAACGTCGTGATAGACGAATTTATAACGTCTAATGTACAAAATAACGGCGGCAGTACTACAACATCACCCTGCGGAACAGGTGCACAGTGTTTTTGATTTAGTAAGTACCTTTTTTTGTAATAGAACGCCCTGCGAAACAGGTGCACCGTCACCGTTGTGATCCGGACCCATGTCATTACAGAACACAGACTATCGGTTCCCCGCCGGAAAGGTCGGTCCGGACTGTAGAGTGGAGTGTATGGAGCGGGTTTATTGGCGCTTAACGTGATGTTAATGATCTAATGGGCTCTTACGAAATGCATATCATTAAGTAGATTATTACGAAGCCGCCGACGGTGGCGAACAATGGCGTCCCACATGAATATTTAATGCGAGTAATATCTTCAGTGTAAAATAATTGCCTGCTTATTACATTCAGGCTACAAATTAATTCTGTTTACATTAGGAGTGTGTAAATAAATTAAATAAATGGACTGGTGCGCCTTCACTCGGGGTGTGTGTGTGTGTGTGTGTGTGTGTGTTGGTGTGTGTGTGTATGTGTGTGTGTTTTCCTCTCCAAGGGCCTTTATCTCCAAGCCAGTGATCACAGGGTTTATCTGTCTAATTATGTGGCAGGTCTTTCCTTAAGAGGCTTCGGCTCGAGAGAGAAAGAGAGAGAGAGAGAGAGAGAGAGAGAGTCCCTGTGTTTAATATCACTTGACCCCCTCCCCCTCCACCTCAGCCCACCCCCACCTTTGTAAATACCCTTTTTACCTTTGTATCAGGACCCCTGTGTAAAGGAAATTGGGGTTCTAATCCGTGCGCTCTCGCAGATACGATTCCCCGAACGCCGCCGTCTGATTTCGCCGAAGAAAGGAGGAACCGAATAATTGGTTTCTTTCCAAACACGCTTCCCACGCCGACCCAACGCCTCGCCCACCACGAGGCCTCACCTACACCGATGCATTGTCCACGCCTTGCCCACACCAACACATCACCCACGGTGAGGTCTCACCCACACCTCACCCACGCCAATGCATTGTCCACGGCGAGGCCTTGCCCACGATGAAGTCTCACCTACACTAATGCCTCGCCCACGAAGAGGTCTCACCTACGATGAGGCCTCACCTACATTAATGCATTGTCCACGCCAACACCTCGTCCACACCAACGTCTCGCCCACAATGAAGCCTCACCTACATTAATGTATTGTCCACGCCTTGCCCACACCAACGCCTCGCCCACACCAACACCTCACCCACGCCAATGCAATGTCCACGGCGAGGCCTTGCCCACAATGAAGCCTCACCTTTGTTAATGTCTTATCCACGTCTCACCCACACCAATGCCTCACCCACAATGAGGCTTCACCCACAACAACGCCTTGTCCACGCCGACCCAACACCTCACCCAAGATGAGGCCTCACCTACATTAATGCATTGTCCACGCCGACGCCTCACCCACACCTACGTGTTACCCACACCAACGCCTTACCTACACCGATGCATTGTCCACGCCAACGCCTCATCCAAAATGATGCCTTACCCACACCAACGCCTCACCCACAATAAAGCCTCACCTACATTAATGTCTTATCCATGCCTCACCCACACCAACGCCTCACCCACCCCAACGCCTCATCCACCCCAACGCCTCACCCACACCAACGCCTCACCCACACCAACGCCTCACCCACACCAACGCCTCATCCAAAATGATGCCTTAACTACACCAACGCCTTACCCACAATAAAGCCTCACCTACATTAATGTCTTATCCATGCCTCACCCACACCAACGCCTCACCCACACCAACGCCTCACCCACACCGACGCCTCACCCACACCGACGCCTCACCCACACCGACGCCTCACCCACACCGACGTCTCACCCACACCGACGTCTCACCCACACCGACGTCTCACCCACACCGACGTATCACCCACACCAACGCCTCACCCACACCAACGCCTCACCCACACCAACGCCTCACCCACACCAACGCCTCACCCACACCAACGCCTCACCCACACCAACGCCTCATCCAAAATGATGCCTTACCCACACCAACGCCTTACCCACAATAAAGCCTCACCTACATTAATGTCTTATCCATGCCTCACCCACACCAACGCCTCACCCACACCACCGCCTCACCCACACCAACGTCTCACCCACACCAACGCCTCACCCACACCAACGCCTCACCCACACCAACGCCTCACCCACACCAACGCCTCACCCACCCCAACGCCTCATCCACACCCACACCAACGCCTCACCCACACCAACGCCTCACCCACGCCGACGCCTCACCCACACCAACGCCTCACCCACACCAATGCCTCACCCACACCAACGCCTCACCCACGCCGATGGGTAATTTTTTTTTTAAAGTGAACCGTTCCGCTGTGAACCTGCGGCGGACCCTCTGGGTCAGTGAAGCATACATTGCTGTATAAGTGTCTCTCTCTCCGGCTCGGAGGTCGTGTCCTATCCTGTCTACTATACTGTACTACAATTCACTTTAATCTGTGGAACATCGCGGCAGACGTTCTCGTCTGACAGGACTGATAATTCTGTCTCTGGCGCCGCGGAGGTTTAACCTCCTTAAAAGTGTCCCGTGGTGAAATGCCTGCACCCGCGGGGACAGGTCACATGCTCAGGCTGTTGACGTGCAGGTTCTCAAAAGAACATTTGTCACTTACGTGATTGGCTTAATAGTATTCATCCATTATCTTCTGCTTTATCCTCTAAAAGGGTTGGTGGGGGGGGGGTTCCCCATGCCCATCCAGGGGAGAACGTTTCGGGCGCTGGGCAGATACACCCAGGACAGGATGCCCATCTATTGCTGGGCACACACACACTCACTCACACACACACTCTATATGGGGCAATTTGGAGATGCAAACTCAATCCAGATTGGAATTCGAACCCCACGTCCATGTGGGTCAACTCTGGGTTTTTCCCTTCCACACTCCGAAAACATGGATTCGAGGTGTATTGGCTGCTTTAAATTGCCCCTATATAGAGTGTGTGAGTCAGTGGGAGCCCAGCGATAGACTGGCGCCCTGCTCTGGGTGTAACTGCCCAAGCACTGGAACAGTTCTTCGTGCCCACGTGGGTTTACTCCGGGTTCTCCGGTTTCCTCCCACAGTCCAATAACATGGATTTAAGGTGAATTGGCTGCTCTAAATTGCCCCTATATAGTCAGTGTGTGCCCGGCAATAGACTGGCACCCTGTCCTGGGTGTATCTGTCCAGTGCCCAAAACGTTCTCCTCTGAATGGGCATGGGCATGGGGAACCCCCCCCAACCACCACCCCCAACCCACTGCCACAACCCTGGTATGGGATTAAGTTGAACAATATGGATGACGGGATAATGCAATGACTTATGTAATGCATAATGCAAAGAAATGTAACAGACACTAGATCCCTTTTAAGGGAACTAGATCCAGCCCACTAGAGGGTAACAAAGGTTGGGAGGATGTGCATAAAAAAAAGATATATATATATAAAGGCAAGATAAAACAATTCCAGTCCATTAATGCAGCGATGTTGGAATCACATGGTCCCTCGCTCACTCTCCGAGTTAATTCCCTAAAGGCAGGTAACTCTAACTAAAGCGTGGGGGGGGGGTATGGGGGGGGGGGGGTTGATGCGCCATGGGGATGTCACATGGTTCATGCATCACAGAGAACATTAGAGCGTGTTTAATCAGACCGTGCCGTTATGATGATGTGGGCAAGAAAAATATTATTAGTATGAAAGTTAGAATGAAATGTTTTTTTTTTTTTCATACCACGAGCCGGCCCCGATCCAGACATGTGTTAGAACCAAACGGAACGACCCACCGGGGCCCAATGAGGGCCTCACGTCTCTGTGATGAGT
The DNA here is from genome assembly GCA_019802505.1 of Corydoras sp. C115. Classification (NCBI taxonomy): domain Eukaryota; kingdom Metazoa; phylum Chordata; class Actinopteri; order Siluriformes; family Callichthyidae; genus Corydoras; species Corydoras sp. C115. Next base: position 95,720 of record JAFMOC010000410.1, on the reverse strand, counting down.
CAGGACGCTGATTATTTACAGCGCTCTGGTAATTTAGTCATTCATTTTCGCAAATAATAAAAATTTATTTGTCAGGCTTTGAACGCAAACGGATTAAAATGTTGTCTTTTATAAAAAGGCCAGCCTCACACGCCGCCACGCCTCACACGCCTCACACGCCGCCTCACATTTTCCAGACGCGGAGCCAGTTCGGTTTTTTGTATGGTCACAGCGGCACAATTTTACCAGGCGGCCGAACAAACACACATACAACGATAAACACACACTCATACACACACAGAGAACGATGAAAACACACACACACAAAACAAACACACAGAACGATGAACACACAAACCAATAAGGTTCTGATGGAGGAACTCTAATGTGACAGGGGCCGTGTACAGGGGTTGCCCACCGCTCTGGGCATCACTTTACCAGTGTGTGTGTGTGTGTGTGTGTGTGTGTGTGTATGTATACATGTGTGTGTGTGTGTGTTTGTATGCACAATCACATTATCATGGCTCATTAATCAATACATATGGCGGCACGGTGACTTAGTGTTTTGCACGTTCTCCTCATGGTTCGAATCCCAATCTGGGTGGAGTTTGCATGTTCTCCCCGTGTCCGCGTGGGTTTCCTCCGGGTTCTCTGGTTTCCTCCCACAGTCCAAAAACATGGATTCAAGGTCAATTGAATTCTCCAAATTGCCCCATATAGAGCGTATGTGTGTGAGTGAGTGAGTGTCCAGCGATAGATTGGCATCCTGTCCTGGGTGGATCTGACCAGCGCCCCAAACATCCCCTCACACCCCGGGACCCCAGTAGAGGATAAAGCTGAAGATAATAGACGGATGGATAAATTAATAAGTGTAGCATACAGACTCCAAATCCACGAGTAAAGCCTCCTCTGTGTTAACCAATCAGTGGACACCTCAATGTCGCAGTTAAAATGTAAGCCAATAAACACACAGTTCATGACCTTCTGAATGTAAAATAATGGAAGAGAATTTATTTATTTATTTATTTTTTTTATTTTTTTTTTAAATACAGAAGAAGATAACGAGAGAGTTCCTGACGAAGTAAAATGTAAAACTCATTAATAATTATGTCCGCACTCGAGGTTCGCTTTATTTTCTTCTCCCACAAGCCTTTTTTAAGCGTCTGTAGGAGCTGTCATATGATCCTGGGCAGCAGGTTAAGGGTTAAATGGCTCTTCTTGTTGATGGCTTGTAGCTGTGGGTGGTGGTATTAGTGAGATAACCCCCTGTGACAGACACACACACACACACACACACACACACACACACACTTCAACCTGAATGTGAAGCCACGCACGGCTGTCCGTGCAGCAGCGCTTCCCGTCATTACGATCCCAAAACTCATTTAATAAAAATCACAAATATAAAATAATGCTATAATGAAGCTGCAAAGCGCTTTTTTTCGGTTGTTAATCAGTCCGACGCCGCGTGGGGCCCCCGTTTGGGGCCAAGCCGCGTCAACCTCATCGCATCGCTGATGAATAATTTAACGTCGGATATTCCATTCAAAACTGTTCGGACACATTTTTTAAAATGTTATAATCGTCTGAACGGGTTCGAAAACTCAGTGACATCATTAAGAGAGCACAGATTGATTTCATTAATGATATAAATGACTTCATTAAGGAGAAGACATCTTCTCAGATATTTATTTATGCAGCAAATTATTATATTATTTTATTATTTAATCATTATTTTATTTATTATTATAGCATTTAATTATTATTATATTATTTTATTATTGTTATATTATTATTATTATTATTGTTTTATTTATTATTATTATTATTATTTATATTTATATTTTATTATTGTTATTATTAATTATTGTTATATTATTTATTATTATTATTATTATTATATTTTTATTATTATTTATTGTTATTTTTACTATTATATTATTTATTTTTTTAAGTTTTACAACAGAATTATAAAAAAGTAGAGGAGAACATGCCAACCACTAAGCCACCGTGTCACTCAATGTCATTTGCATCTCAATAATTAATTTATTTATTACCTTCCACTTTATCCTCTACTAGGGTCATGGGGGTGTGGGGTGGGGTTCCCCATGTCCATCCAGGGGAGAACGTTTTGGGCGCAGGGCAGATTCTCCCAGGACAGGACGCCAATCTATCACTGGGCCCACACTCACTCACACAGACACACACTATATGGGGCAATTAAGCGCAGCCAATCACACTGAATGAATGAATTAACTCTTAAACGTGGTCTTTCTGTCACCTGAAACCAAGGCATATTTTTTTTTCGGGATCTCAGCAAACGATTTTTTTAACTCCGTCCGTTTAAGACGGTTTAACGCTTCAACCTTATGTGAACGTCTCTACTAGGGTCGCGTGGGGGGGTTCCCCCATGCCCATCCAGGGGAGAACGTTTCGGGCGGGCAGATACACCCAGGACAGGGGGGAAATCCATCACTGGACACACACACACACACACACTATATGGGGCAATTTGGAGAACTCAATTGACTTGATCCATGTTTTTGGACTGTGGGAGGAAACCGGAGAACCAGGAGGAAACCCACGCGGACACGGGGAGAACATGGAAACTCCACCCAGATGGGGATTCGAACCGGGAATCCCTAGTGCTGAGAGGCGAACTCCATCCATTATGTCCCGCTTAATCCTCTACTAGGGTCGCGGGGGGGGTTCCCCATACCCATCCAGGGGAGAACGTTTCGGGCGGTGGGCAGATACACCCAGGACAGGGCGCCAATCCATCACTGGGTACACACTCTATATGGGGCAATTTGGAGAATTCAATTGACCTTGATCCATGTTTTTTTGGACTTTGGGAGGAAACCGGAGAACCCGGCGGAGGAAACCCACGCGGACACAGGCGGAGAACGTGGAAACTCCAGCCAGATTGGGATTCGAACCGCTGAGAGGAGAACATGCCAACCACTATGCCACCACGCCGCCCGTGATTTAAATACGAAAGAGTGAATTACGGCGGAGTCCATATTAAACACAGAGGTGTTTTTTTTGTTTTTTTTTAATCTAACAGGAAGTGCGCCGGGCTGTCGGAGCCAGCCTCATAATAAGTCAACACTGAAAGGTTGCCCCATTAGGGAGACGTTTAAGCCGGCACTTAATTTGGGCCTGCACCCCAGGTGTTTGCTGATGTAGAGCACTCCGGGACCGTGGCGCATTCAGCCCGGTATGGAGGCTCATGATGGGTGTCAGAGGGGTCTGGAGCCGGAGTGGTTCGCATTATCTCCAGTTCTGGACTTTTCATTCTCTCCCCCCCCCCCACACCCCCCCACCCCCCCAACCACCCTTTTTCTTTATCTGTCTTCTTCGCCGGACCTCCACGACTGCGGCATCGTGGAGGTTAGATGGATGTCAGCTCTGCAAATCACGATTTAATGGCAAAGCCATATGCTCACGGCCTGAATCCATTCATTGTCTCGAACCCGGTGCGATTCCCGGCTCGCCCGCCCGTTTAGCGCAGATTCGCTGCACATATGATAAACTTTGGTCACAGCTCTTCGGCTCGTCCGTCCTTTTTGCCAAAGAGATATACAAGATGGCTCGCCACGGCCGTTTCCCCCGCACCGCTCTGCGAGGGCGCCGCCGGCGTGAGCCGCCGATTCGTCAGCACCGATTCAAAAGCTAAATATTATTCTTAAAACGGTTCCCCGGGCCCGTAGAGATCCCGATAATGATGGTGACCCCGGACCTGCGGAGTGTTTTTAAACCCGCGCCAGACTTCAAAACACACATTCTGGCTCTTTGTACTCGGCCCTTTCATCCACTTAGGAAACTTTTATTTTTTTTTTTTTTTTTTTAAATGATATGGTTTTGTTGCGATCAGATGAGCTGCAGAAGAAAGGCCTGCGTTGTTTTTTGGTTTTTTTTTTCTTGCGTCTGGGGTGTTCTCTCTCTCTCTCCCTCTCTCTCTTTTTTTTGGTATTTGTATGGCATCTGTTCGTGTGATAAATCAGTGATTCCCGTGGCCGCGGGGCCTCCTGGAGTGCCCATGCTACACTGATCAGCTACGTCGTGTGTGACCGGGAGCATTGTTCTGCCAAACACACACTCCTCATGCTGACGTGTGAACGGGTTCGCAAACAGCACCTCCACAAAGATAGCTTAATGCCTTAACGTTTTCACCTTTTTCCTGCATTAAACACAAAGGAAAAAGTCTCTATGTCCTCAATTCAGCGCTTAAATAAAACAAACCCTCACGTTCTTCACGTTCTGACAGTCAGATCGTCATTTCACATCCACGTTTATCAACGTGTGGCTCACACGGCTATCGTGTTTATGACCGAACACATTTGTTGTAAATTTAAAAGTTTAGTACGAAGAACCGTCATCAAAATAATTCTTAAAACAATAAACATAAAATTCCCTGTAGTGTTCGTCTGAGTCTCATAGAACAAATGTTTATGTACGTTATACAGGAAACTACATTAATTTTAAAAAATTGCTTAGTAATGAATATAAAAATTTAATTTAAAAACACTACAACTTTCTACTTCACTTATTTAAATATTGTTCTAACAATAAAGTCGATAAACTAAATAAACAGCTGTAATATTTCCCCCCCGTGCAAAAACACTCAATACAAAACGATCAGATAACTATAAAGGAACATTTTACACACGTTCATGGGATGGTATGAAATTAAATGAAATATTAAAAATAATATTTTAATCGCACATTTAAAAAAAAAAAAATTTTTACGCAAACGAAACTCTAAACATACGAGAATTTTTTTTTTTTTTGACAGAACGCAAAGTGATTAACAAAGAATTTCCATTGTAAACGAACAAATAAAAAAAACTTTTTAATTAATTAATTATTAAAGGAACTAAAGGAGATTTCCTTTCATTTTGTGAGATTGTGATGACCTGAAATAAAGTGTTGAGATGAATTTTGTTGGTTTGAAATCAATAAATCACAGATTTTACAGACATACAGCCGGGATTTGGGTAAAAATAAGTTCTGCACGCGATTCGTATGGAAACACTGGACATTCTACACGGCGTACAACTGTTCCCGGGTCAGTGGGACGTCCATTTGAAGGTGATAAACAGAAGGTTAAGTGGCGAGCGCCTTTTCAGGACTGGTGTGAAGTCCTCTGGTGGGTCGCGACCCTTTTATTGTTCTGTTGCTCCAACAGCGACTCACGGTCATTGCTCTAAAAACGTTCGTACGGAGATACAAATGCAAAGCGGGTCTGGCTGTCATGTTTCAACCAAATACCCAGGTTAATCACTTAACTGGACCGGCGGCGCTTCCAGACTGGTGTCGTTTGGAATCACCGTGACGTCCGCGCTGCAGATGGAAGGTAAAACCAAAGACTTCGTAAATGTTGGAGTGATGACAAAACAGCAACAACAACGGTTCTGAACCGAGGGATCCTGAGACTTCAATCAAACACAGACACTCACATGTGCAGCCTCACAAACGAGTCCCAAAAAAAACAAAGAAGGGAAAACTGTCACCGACTCAAAAAAAAAAAAAAAAAAAAAAAAAAAAAAGATAATGATTTCAGCTTCAAGTCGTCAACGTATATGAAAACTGCAACTGTTTATGATGCTTGTGGCTGAGGTTTTATGCAAGAGGAGGCTGAGCCATGTGGACTTACTTTAGTTGTGGTATCACTATATAAATCTTTATTGAAATAGTTTGGCTATTGTACAGGATTTTTCTATTTATTTTGACTGATA
>JAFMOC010000410.1:82500-85000 GCA_019802505.1 Corydoras sp. C115 | reverse complement strand
ATGACTTTGGCCCCTACTGGTTACCTTGGCCAGACAGAAATCAATATTTCACCATTAAAATCCATCAGGGGAGAGTTAAGGCTGCAGCTGTCCAAGTCTGCCTTTTTGGTGCACGCCGCACATTAAATCCAACACTTGTAGTACACCGGTAATCAATATATAGTGGTTCACAAATCATTTGCAGTCACCGTTTCGGGCTGTGATGGATACCTGAAGGAGCTGTGATTCATTTTGTCACCCCATTAAACGGGAACCTGCCAGGTTCTGCCTCTCGTTTCGTCTCCGTTTTTCACGACGAGAACAAAGAACAGCGGCCTGCAGTTTCGAGGGATCTATAGAGAGTTGGAGTCCGAGCTGGGTGTGGACATCCTTTCGAGGGAGGACAAGCGTGCTTTAGAACCAAGCCACATGTCTGGCATGGACAACCCGAGATACTGTAGCGAATGGGGACATCAGGCCGTCACAACAGTATCCTGAAGATCATCCTGAATCTATCTATCGTCCAAAACTTAAAAACCGATCTGATCCAATAAATATTAAACGTCACACAGATACACACACAATTTCAAATCGAATAGTTCACCCACTCGCAAGTCCACACAAACAGAGAGAGAGCACGCAAACGCTATTTTTATAAAATAGTCTTTATAAGGTACGAAAAACTTAAAAAATATAAATAAAACCGCCGACAAGAAGACGCAGCCAAACACGCACCACAAACTCAGGCCGGAGGCCCGAAATTCAAACATTCAGCCACAAAGTCAAACCCAAAACCTAAAAACAGTTCCCATCGGTCAATTTAGTTGAACCCCAACGCCCGAAAACTCAAAACCATAACTCAACATCCTTAAAAGATAATCCTGCAAATAGATTTTAATTCCCTGGAACTCTGGGTAGCTTTCAACCAGGCTTCAAATGCATTGATGTGTTATTTAAAAACCGATATTTCAAAAATATTCACATTATTACAAAACAGTTGTTTAAAAAGATACTAAAATTAAAAGGTCATCTGAATGGTTGTGTGTGTGTGTTTGTGTATTCTGCACTTAAACTTTCCAGCTGCATTGATTTTTCTCTCATCAATATCCTTTATTCCCAGGATGCCTTGCACCTTGTCACAAGTTTCCTGAGACCTAACGTGTCTATCATCATCCGTGTGAACAATGTTGAGTTTAAAAACGTCATCTTCCCGTCTGTGCAAACTTTTACACTCCTCATGAAAACATTTTCCCCCCTCTTCATTGCATCCTGCACCACTCGTGAGCCCCACAAGGGGGCGCCCTGTACAATACTGAACCATGGTAACGGCCTTGGGCTCACATTAAATCACCAATTTAAAAATAATAATAAAATAAAATGTCCCAAACTCGCAGAGCCTCTCAAATGGTGAAGTGCAATAGAAATGGACAGCAATTAAATGAGCAAAGAATTCTGGACACGTGTAATTAAAGACGTCCTGATCTGTATGTGGGTTTGGGGTCAAAATGCATCATGGTGTAAATAATCTTGCGAAGGTTTAAGACAAAACAATCTGGACCAGCTGGATTACTTTACAGGACTTTAATGATTAGTGTTTATCATGTGATGTACCGTTAAATTATATATCTGTATATAACCTCTATATATTAGTGTCCAAACATATGTCAACACTTTCAGTCCAACTAAAGAGGACAGGTCCTCTATTGGGTCTTGGGACTTTTCTTGAAAATGTTGTTCTCTGTTACCTGGGATCTTTAAAGGTTAAGACAGAAGTTTGTTTACCTGCATTATTTAAACCTGAACCCAACCTTCTGACCTGGTTTAACTCACATGATCATGGGTGCACCCATTGGAGCTCTGCACAATGCGAAAAACCAAATCCTGATTCATTTAAAACACGCGAGCGTCGCAACAACTAAAGCTACAGTGACAAGAAGTTAAAAGTATAAATGCAAACGCACTTATCTGACTCGGGTCCCGAAAGGTCCTTGGGTCCTCATGCCGCTGCAAAAAGTGTGACATTTAATCAGTATTTGTTTTTGTGTATCCACACACAGCATCCATGACATCAGCTCCACTGATGGACTTTGTAGTCCTACAGTTGCATTCTGTAGTCCATTGGTTTCTGTACATATTTTGTGAGTTTACTTTGGTATGTTCTCTGATGATCATACCTCCACAGAACAGGTATTTTCAGGGTGGTGGATGATTCTCAATGCTGCAGTGACACCGACATGGTGGTGCAGGTGTGCTTTAAACATCTCAAACACGCAAATAAAAACGGGTTCTGACTTTAAACAACAGAGTATCGAAACACATAGACGACAGTCTGTAATTACAGAACTACATTTATAAATATTATTTTATAGATATTTGCAGATTTTGTCACTTCGTTAATGCATTTACATTTAGCCGACGCTTTTATCCAAAGCGACTTACAAATGAGAACCATCAGTCAGAAGTTCTGCAGAAAACCAACTCCACTGTAAATTCATCAAACCTGATTGTTATTCGATGCTGC
>JAFMOC010000410.1:0-77500 GCA_019802505.1 Corydoras sp. C115 | reverse complement strand
TCTGAATCAAAGCTTGTTTTTGTTTATTATATTGTGTTTGTAAGTGTTTTATTAAAGCAATAAGACACTCGAGGTTGTGTATTATTGTGAATAAATCACGTAAAGAGGTGGAACTGTACTGCACTACACGTCAGGACTATTAACACCTCTGTATGGGATTTATTCAGATGAATGCCACGCCCTCTCGTACCTTATTGCTTTATTATAACTTAAACACAGTGTTAATGTTTTTAGTTTTAGGAAGTGCTGACCTCTAGAACCTTGACATCTCTGTGGATTCTGAATCCCAGAAGTGATTTTCAGAGAAAACAGCAAAAGCAGGGACACAGATTTCTGTAATATATTGTGGTACGAGTTACAGGTCCACCTTAACAGATGTATGACTTTCAAGAGTGAAGAATAAACTGACGAGGGCATTCTGCTGGACTCTTATAGACATCAAGCTCTATTAAGGGCTTACAGACCTCCATCAACCCGTCGTTATTGATCGTGAGACCCTCAGCACCGCAGACCCTTCTTGTTGTGGTTGAGTTGCTGAAGGCTCTCGATCCTTCATGTGCCTGACCCCCCAATGCAACACCTGAGGTACAAACGGACACCGAACAAGCGGTAAGGCTTCTTGGGAATTGTATTCTTTAATTATATTCTCCGTGTAAAAAGTCCACGCCAATGAACCACCACTGGAGAGCGTTCTTTGCGTAAAGGTCATGCCAGAATCCCTGATCACGACCAGCCCGGTTTCCGGTGACGGCTCTAAGATCGGGATGGAACGGCAGCCGAGAGGTTAAAAAGCATGGGTTCAGAATAAAGCAGGACGGGTTTGGTTCCTCCACTCAGCAGTTGCCCACATTAGCATTGGGAACACAATGGGTCCAATCCTCCTTTTCACCGGACCTCCATAAATTAATTAGCGCTTGAAGACAATGCTCTGTAATCGCTTATTCCCAAAGTCCCACTACCAGGCTTCAGTCTCCTTTGGGGTTTGGGGGAAGAGGGCGAAGGAGGGGTTCTGGTGTTAAAAAAAAAAAAAAAAAAAAAAGCAGAGATGGTGCTTCCGTCGCAGAGAAAAGGAGGGGGAGGAGGAGGCGGAGGAGGGATGTCGGGGGGGGGGGGGGGGGATGTTGGAAGAAGCTGAAACGATAAGTAATTACAGCTCGGCACTTCATTCATCATCCACTGCTGAGCGCAGTATCCAGGGTCTCTGCTGTTATCAGCGCTATATAGAGTGAGTGTCAGCGGCCCTGAATAAATCTCCTTCTGCCTCCAACTGATCCGCCATTAGTGGGCCTTGGTCCTGCCTGATCATCATGTCAAAGCCCCTCGCGTTGGTGAAATGAGCTCTCGCGGAAGGCAATGTTTAAAGAGCCTTCCTCGCCAAACCAACTTGTGTGAGTAAAAAGGCACTGAACCTCTTCCTCAGATGTAAAGCAAAGTGACTCCGATCACGGGCCGGAATCAAAGTACCCCGGCCGCGCACGCGATCGTCGCCGATCCGTCACCTTGAAGCGCCGAGGAAGAGTAGAGAACACGCTGAGCCTGCGACGGAACCCACCGCGTTCAGGGAGATCCAGCAGCGTGGAACCGGGTTGTACATTTACATTTCATTCTGCCAGCATTGCATAACGATGCAGAGTCAGGCTTAACCTTCAGAATTTAGTCCCTGACTGGTGTAGACGGATGGTGTAGAAATCGTAGTAACGTCCACCTGTCGACTACAAACGCTGAAATCTGCAGACCGCAACCAAAAGTCCTGCAACATGACGATGGATCATTCATTGGAGATTTGGGGCAACCAATCCAGGGGAGAACGTTTCGGGCAAGGCGCTGGACAGAGGCAGGACAGGGCGCCAATCTATCACTGGGCACACACTCACTTACTCACAGACACACTCTACGTGGGGCAATTTAGAGCATTCAATTTAGCTTCAATCCATGTTTTGGGACTGTGAGAGGAAACCGGAGAACCCGGAGGAAACCCATGTGGACACAGGGAGAACATGGACATCCCCAGTGCTGAGAGGCGAACATGGCCACCTTGCCAATATAGGATATAAGATAAGAAATATATAAATAGAAACATCCATCCATTATCTTCCGCTTTATCCTCTATTAGGGTCGCGGTGGGGTTCCCCATGCCCATCCAGGGGAGAACGTCTTGGGCGCTGGGCAGATAGACCCAGGACAGGGCGCCAATCTATCACTATACACACACTCACTTACATAGACACACTCTATATGGGGCAACTTGGAGAATTCAATTCACCTTGGTCCATGTTTTTGGACTGTGGGAGGAAACCGGAGAACCCTGAGGAGACCCACGCGGACACGGGGAGAACATGGAAACTCCACCCAGATGGGGATTCGAACCGGGAATCTCTAGTGCTGAGAGGAGAACGTGCTAAACCACTAAGCCACTGTACCGCCGTGAGCATCTTGTTGTATTAGTTATATCCTTAATATAATTATATTCTTAAAAAATGTTATTTAATTTACAGATTACCTTAAAATAACTGTGACAGACCAAACACGAAACGACGGAAAGTCTTCAGAACGACAAACGCGTTGCAGCTGAAACGTTGCTCACTTTTTCTTTTCGGATTAGTTGGAATAACGGGGGCCGCTCGGTGTTGTGACGTTAATGAGGAGAACATCCAGAACCCCAGAACCAGAACACTTTAAATCGCACACACACACACACAAAAAAAAAACTTCTTTAAAAAACAAAAACGACGCGTTTCACGTGAAAACAAAACGCTGCGTCGTTAAATCGCCTCATTATGAACAAAACAATCCGCAGCCGGCTGTGTGTTCGCGTTCGAGCCGCATGGCTGGCAACGCCAACGATTCTCTACTGTGTGTGTGTGTGTGTGTGTGTGTGTGTGTGTGTGTGTGTGCGTGGAACCCAGGCTCGGGGTATTTAGTCGGGGCAGGAAGGTTCTGCTCGCCTGCACATGGTCTCGCCGTTAATTGAGTCGGGCTCGCGCTGAGGCACGAACCCTCCGTCGCGCGGCTGCGGCGGCGCGCGCTCCCCGTTACCGAGAACTGTCAGTGTTAATCAAGCCTCATCTCTTAACAGCGGCAAGAAGAGGCGAAGATTAATATTCCGCCCGAAACAGATGATAAATCATTTGTACATAATTAGCGCGCAGCAAGGTTATAGCTGACACGAATTTTTATCTTAATTACGGGGGAAATTTGTTCCATTAATTTAATTTGTTGCGCACGGACGCGCCGCCGCCTAACAAAGTTAATCTTCCACCTGTCAGCAGACGCGCCAAAGGTAGAAGGTAGGCCCCCTGGTGACGGCAGTGGGGGGGGGGGGGGGTGGTTTGGTGGTTGGTTGGTGGTTGGTTGGATGAGGGGGGGTGGTGGTGGAGGGAGCGCATTGAAATGCAGACGCCTGCGCGTTGGACGGGCGTCGCATCGCAGACGGGCGACTTGCGCAGAATCTACGAAGCTTTTTGCGCAGTGTGTGTGTGTGTGTGTGTGTGTGTGTGTGTGTTTGCGTACGCACGCGTCCTCACCAAAGACCTGTATTAATACAACACAATAAACACCAATTAATGCAGTCGTTTTAATTGCCACTCGTTTTATTGGTTGCGTCATATTTATTGTTATTAAATTGACACATTTTTGTTGATTCGTTGAGGTTCTATTGGTTGAAAGAAAGAAGGACGAATTGGATTTTCAGATTTAAAAAACAAAAAAAAAAGCAAAAAAAAAAGCCGCAACCTGGCGATATTTGAAAGCCAACTCTGCCCTCTGCTGGCTGCTTGGTAAAGTTCTCCTAGTGCGTGTTAGTAAATACTGATGGAGTTCACTGATGGATAAATCTTTCTTCGGCAAATCAAACACCTATTCAAGCGTTTTGGACAATTGTACGCCTCTGTTGTAACTGTTTAAATAAGGGCCCCGTCGTTTCCAGCACCACTGGGTTCCACTGCACTGTGTGTGTGAGGGGGGGTTTGGTGTGGAAGAACCTGACCGTCCCACGCAGACCCCTGGATTTTGTTGGACGCCCCTGTGTTAGCAGAACAGTGGAAAACAGTCAGGAGATGGTTCTGTTCCGCTAGAACGTCCTGCCTGAAGAGCTTCTGGATGAACTGGGAAGTCTGATTGGGAGCCACGTCCTTCTTATTCAAGCGAACAAATAACCACAGACGCGTTTAAAAGCTGACGGGAGACGAGGCCAACAATAATGGAGCCTGTTTTAAGCTGGTAAACATTAAATTCATGTCTTTTATTGCTGCTGCTTCTTCTTTTTTTTATGACAGCCTCTCGTTTTCCCACGTGTCCACCGTCCAACATCTGTTTTCTTTTAGCCATCCCGAACTTCTGATATTTTTCACCATTTACAAACTTTGGTTTTCTTTGTCACGCGAAGCAAACTCAACACCCCAGAGTTCTTATTTTCCCTCGTTTCTCAGTTTTTTGTTCTGGTTCCACCACATGGACACCATGTATAACTTATTTTTGTTTTTTTAATTGAATTAATCGTTTACTGGATAACAAAGTGACATTATCTAAGGATAAATAATCAATAATCATCATAAACAATCAATAACTATTTTAAAATCCAATAATAATAATAAAGATGCTGATGATGGAGATAAGCTCCTTGTATTCAATCTTAACAGGATGCCGCATTAAGTACATTTCACTATTGTTAAATTTGACATACTAGGTTTCTGTTGGACTGAACACACACACACACACACACACACACACACACACACAGGTAGCCTGGACTGCGGGGGGGGGGGTGGTTTAGGCTTAAAATAGTTTAAAATTTCATTAAGACAATGCACTGCTGTATAATATAAATAAAATTCGAACATATACATAAATACACGAACAAATTAAAGTCAGTGTGTTATACAGTATACATTTAAATACGTTTAGATACAAGAAATGTAATCTAAATCTAAAACTATGCTCAACTGTGTAGGTCTGATTAATACGTCGCCGCCCTCTGGTGGACACACTGCGCAATGACTACATCTAGGCTCAATCGTTTTTTAAGATTTAAAATGTTGTTTTCGGTCTCGATGACAAACAATCTGTCGTTCAGGTGACATCGGCCCGTAAATAGCCAAATAGCTTTAAATGACCGTAATAACGTGAATAAACATCGGTCAATTGTTCAGAGGTCAGACTTAATCTCTAGTATATAGTCAAATATATTAGTTTTATGTAAGCATCTTTGGCGCCCTCTTGTGGTCAGCGATCAGATCACAGCTTACACACGGCACACAAGTTTTCAGTTTTGTTTAATTCGAACGCAAACTGAAAAACTTCCATACAACGAGTGTCGAGAAAGAAAATGCAAAAATATAACAAAAAGATCAGAACAGAACAACGAATTTATACAAACAGGAAATAAAACGGGGGGGGGGGCGTCATCATACAACATTGTGCAGGTTCGTTGTTATAGATATTAAATTTAAATACGCTGTATATTTATTTGGTATGTTAATTATTATTACTTCTTTAAAGCTTTGTATAAAATCAACATAACATTTTGAACCGAAGCGGCCCACAGGCTAGGGGCGTGTCTTTGTGAGTGGGAGGAGCTTATGTTGAAAGCATAAATGGTACAGCATACAAGTGTAAATGGAATTACATTCATCAGCTTCAGTTTAACGCTTCTGGTGTAAAGTAGATACTTGAGGTTTGAAATGACATTCTCTGTTGATTAGTTTTTAAAAGAGTTGACGTTTCGTCTGACATTTTAAAGCACGAAGCAGAGCAGATTCCGAGCCTGGTGTTGTGACATCACCACGACGACCTCCTTTAGACCTGCAGGTCCATTGTTTTTATAGAACTCATGACGTACAGTGTTTGAGGAAAGACTCCGGACTTGCAAAGTGCGTCGATAAAAGTGCTCGTTTTGGTTCCTACTTACAAATATCCAAATATGTTTGAAATAAAACGTGATTTTACTAAACACATCACTTCAGCAGATTCGGGTTTCCTGTATAAACATGACCTTCACTGTAAAACATCAGAACTACAGGTTTGCATCACACTCATCATGGCTGAAGTTCTCTAACCTTAGAATCCTTAACACTATGTGGTCTAAAGTATGTGGACACCTGAATGAGCTCATTAAACATCCTGCTCCATCCAATGTCCTTAAATTAAACCCACTGCATGATAAACGCCTGACATGTGATCATCTCCTAACCATGTTATTAATCCTGAACAATAAATCAAGTCACATTCATTGATTAAAAAATAATAATAAATAAATAAATAAATATATATATATATATTCATTCATTATCTCCCGCTTTATCCTCTATTAGGGTCGCGGTGGGGTTCCCCATGCCCATCCAGGGGAAAACGTCTCGGGCGCTGGGCAGATAGACCCAGGACAGGGCGCCAATCTATCGCTGGGCACACACTCACTCACACAGACACACTCTATATGGGGCAATTTTTTGAGAATTCAATTGATTTGATCCATGTTTTTGGACTGTGGGAGGAAACCGGAGAACCCGGAGGAAACCCACGCGGACTCGGGGAGAACATGGAAACTCCACCCAGATGGGGATTCGAACCGGGAATCCCTAGTGCTGAGAGGAGAACATGCTAAACCACTAAGCCACCGTGACGCCTATATATATATATACACACACACACACACACACACACACACACACCACTATCTTGATTGACTGACTGGATTGACAACCTGAATATCTGAGAACCATCTCTGTATTTTGTTGCAATAATGTTCACAAACGGTTGGGGGGGGGGGGGGGGGTTCCCCATGCCCATCCAGGGGAGAAAGGTTCGGGCACTGGGCAGATACACCCAGGACAGGGGGGCAATCTATCGCTGGGCACACACACTCACTCACACAGATACTCACACAAACACGCTATATGGGGCAATTTACAGCACCCAATTTACCTTGAATCCATGTTTTTGGACTGTGTGGAAAAAAAACCCAAAAACATGGGGAGAACATGGAAACTCCACCCAGATTGGGATTTGAACTTAAATCCCCAGAACTGAGAGGAGAACATGCCAACCGATAAGACTGTGTGCCCTGATCTAAATACTGATAATTATCATTCTAAATGTCCACATACAAGCGACCACATGGTGTTGACTTTAAGTGTTAAATATCTATAAAAGAGTTCTTTAAACATCACCCTGCGGGTTCTATCCACACTAACACGGTTTCCTTTCCCTCCTAAAAACCCTGTTTTCATCCCAAACTGACCTCCGTTCTGAGGAACAGGTGTCATGTGACTAATTACAGAGACAAATCAAGAGAAGAATATATTAGAAGAGACGAATCGAATATATATCCATCCATCCATCCATCATCTTCCACTTTATTCTCTATTAGGGTCTTTGGGGGGGGGGGGGGGGGGTTCCCCATGCCCATCCAGGGGAGAAAGTTTCGGGCGCTGGGCAGATACACCCAGGACAGGGGGGGCAATCTATCGCTGGACACACACTCACTTACACAGACACACTCTATATGGGGCAATTTGGAGAACTCAATTGACCTTGATCCATGTTTTTGGACTGTGGTAGGAAACCGGAGAACCCGGAGGAAACCCACGCGGACACGGGGAGAACATGGAAACTCCACCCAGTTTGGGATTCGAACCTAGCCCTGAGAGGAGAACATGCCAGCCACTAAGCCACCGTCCCACCATGGTGATGTTCATGTCTCCATCCATTATCTTCTTCTCTAGCTTCTACTAGGGTCGGGGGGGGGGGGGGGTTCCCCATGCCCATCCAGGGGAGAACGTTTCGGGCACTGAGCAGATACACCCAGGACAGGG
The DNA here is from genome assembly GCA_019802505.1 of Corydoras sp. C115. NCBI lineage: Eukaryota > Metazoa > Chordata > Actinopteri > Siluriformes > Callichthyidae > Corydoras > Corydoras sp. C115. The sequence continues at coordinate 69,692 of JAFMOC010000410.1, read as the reverse complement.
GGGCAATCTATCGCTGGGCACACACTCACACACACAGACACACTCTATATGGGGCAATTTGGAGAATTCATTTGGCCTTCATGCATGTATTTTGGACAATGGGAGGAAACCGGAGAACCCGGAGGAAACCCACGCGGACACGGGGAGAACATGGAAACTCCACCCAGTTTGGGATTCGAACTGGGTACCCCCAGCACTGAAAGGAGAACATGCCAGCCACTAAGCCACCGTCCCACCATGGTGATGTTCATGTCTCCATCCATTATCTTCTTCTCTAGCTTCTACTAGAGTTTAAAGTTTCGGGCGCTGGGCAGATACACCCAAGACAGGGGGGCAATCCGTCGCTGGACACATTCACTCACACAGACACACTCTATATGGGGCAATTTGGAGAACTCAATTGACCTTGATCCATGTTTTTGGACTGTGGGAGGAAACCGGAGAACCCGGAGGAAACCCACGCGGACACGGGGAGGACATGGAAACTCCACCCAGGTTGGGATTCGAACCGGGAACCCCTAGTGTCTCCAATTAACCTGTTGGCACGTCTTTGGCGTCCATGGTCCGCCGACCGGGAAGCGAACCCATACGGCGCCGTCTCAGATTTAAAGGAAGCCGTGTCAGTGTGGGCGTAGGCGTGTTAGTGTGGACGTAGGCGTGTTAGTGTGGACGTAGGCGTGTTAGTGTGGGCGTAGGCGTGTTAGTGTGGACGTAGGCGTGTTAGTGTGGACGTAGGCGTGTTAGTGTGGACGTAGCCGTGTTAGTGTGGACGTAGGCGTGTCAGTGTGGACGTAGCCGTGTTAGTGTGGACGTAGGCGTGTTAGTGTGGACGTAGGCGTGTTAGTGTGGACGTAGGCGTGTTAGTGTGGACGTAGCCGTGTTAGTGTGGACGTAGCCGTGTTAGTGTGGACGTAGCCGTGTTAGTGTGGACGTAGGCGTGTTAGTGTGGACGTAGGCGTGTTAGTGTGGACGTAGCCGTGTCAGTGTGGACGTAGCCGTGTTAGTGTGGACGTAGGCGTGTTAGTGTGGACGTAGCCGTGTTAGTGTGGACGTAGCCGTGTCAGTGTGGACGTAGCCGTGTTAGTGTGGACGTAGGCGTGTTAGTGTGGACGTAGGCGTGTTAGTGTGGACGTAGCCGTGTCAGTGTGGACGTAGCCGTGTTAGTGTGGACGTAGGCGTGTTAGTGTGGACGTAGCCGTGTTAGTGTGGACGTAGCCGTGTTAGTGTGGACGTAGGCGTGTTAGTGTGGACGTAGGCGTGTTAGTGTGGACGTAGCCGTGTCAGTGTGGACGTAGCCGTGTTAGTGTGGACGTAGGCGTGTTAGTGTGGACGTAGCCGTGTTAGTGTGGACGTAGCCGTGTCAGTGTGGACGTAGCCGTGTTAGTGTGGACGTAGGCGTGTTAGTGTGGACGTAGGCGTGTTAGTGTGGACGTAGGCGTGTTAGTGTGGACGTAGGCGTGTTAGTGTGGACGTAGGCGTGTTAGTGTGGACGTAGGCGTGTTAGTGTGGGCGTAGCCGTGTTAGTGTGGGCGTAGGCGTGTTAGTGTGGGCGTAGCCGTGTTAGTGTGGGCGTAGGCGTGTTAGTGTGGGCGTAGGCGTGTTAGTGTGGACGTAGGCGTGTTAGTGTGGACGTAGGCGTGTTAGTGTGGACGTAGCCGTGTTAGTGTGGACGTAGGCGTGTTAGTGTGGACGTAGGCGTGTTAGTGTGGACGTAGCCGTGTTAGTGTGGACGTAGCCGTGTTAGTGTGGACGTAGGCGTGTTAGTGTGGACGTAGGCGTGTTAGTGTGGACGTAGGCGTGTCAGTGTGGACGTAGCCGTGTTAGTGTGGACGTAGCCGTGTCAGTGTGGACGTAGCCGTGTTAGTGTGGACGTAGCCGTGTTAGTGTGGACGTAGGCGTGTTAGTGTGGACGTAGGCGTGTTAGTGTGGACGTAGGCGTGTCAGTGTGGACGTAGCCGTGTTAGTGTGGACGTAGCCGTGTTAGTGTGGACGTAGGCGTGTTAGTGTGGACGTAGCCGTGTTAGTGTGGACGTAGCCGTGTCAGTGTGGACGTAGCCGTGTTAGTGTGGACGTAGGCGTGTTAGTGTGGACGTAGCCGTGTTAGTGTGGACGTAGCCGTGTTAGTGTGGACGTAGGCGTGTTAGTGTGGACGTAGGCGTGTTAGTGTGGACGTAGCCGTGTCAGTGTGGACGTAGCCGTGTTAGTGTGGACGTAGGCGTGTTAGTGTGGACGTAGCCGTGTTAGTGTGGACGTAGCCGTGTTAGTGTGGACGTAGGCGTGTTAGTGTGGACGTAGGCGTGTTAGTGTGGACGTAGGCGTGTTAGTGTGGACGTAGGCGTGTTAGTGTGGACGTAGGCGTGTTAGTGTGGACGTAGCCGTGTCAGTGTGGACGTAGCCGTGTTAGTGTGGACGTGGAGTAGCGTGTTAGTGTGGACGTAGCCGTGTTAGTGTGGACGTAGCCGTGTCAGTGTGGACGTAGCCGTGTTAGTGTGGACGTAGGCGTGTTAGTGTGGACGTAGGCGTGTTAGTGTGGACGTAGGCGTGTTAGTGTGGACGTAGGCGTGTTAGTGTGGACGTAGCCGTGTCAGTGTGGACGTAGCCGTGTTAGTGTGGACGTAGGCGTGTTAGTGTGGACGTAGCCGTGTTAGTGTGGACGTAGCCGTGTTAGTGTGGACGTAGGCGTGTTAGTGTGGACGTAGGCGTGTTAGTGTGGACGTAGCCGTGTCAGTGTGGACGTAGCCGTGTTAGTGTGGACGTAGGCGTGTTAGTGTGGACGTAGCCGTGTTAGTGTGGACGTAGCCGTGTCAGTGTGGACGTAGCCGTGTTAGTGTGGACGTAGGCGTGTTAGTGTGGACGTAGGCGTGTTAGTGTGGACGTAGGCGTGTTAGTGTGGACGTAGGCGTGTTAGTGTGGACGTAGGCGTGTTAGTGTGGACGTAGGCGTGTTAGTGTGGGCGTAGCCGTGTTAGTGTGGGCGTAGGCGTGTTAGTGTGGGCGTAGCCGTGTTAGTGTGGGCGTAGGCGTGTTAGTGTGGGCGTAGGCGTGTTAGTGTGGACGTAGGCGTGTTAGTGTGGACGTAGGCGTGTTAGTGTGGACGTAGCCGTGTTAGTGTGGACGTAGGCGTGTTAGTGTGGACGTAGGCGTGTCAGTGTGGACGTAGGCGTGTCAGTGTGGACGTAGGCGTGTCAGTGTGGACGTAGGCGTGTTAGTGTGGACGTAGGCGTGTTAGTGTGGACGTAGGCGTGTTAGTGTGGACGTAGCCGTGTTAGTGTGGACGTAGGCGTGTTAGTGTGGACGTAGGCGTGTTAGTGTGGACGTAGCCGTGTTAGTGTGGACGTAGGCGTGTTAGTGTGGACGTAGGCGTGTCCCCTCACGTCGTCCTCGTCCTTCAGGTCTGATGTATTTGTGTAAACAGAATTACGTTGTGTCTCGTTGCACGGCTCGCGGAACGGCGTTCATCTCGCTCACGGCTCGGTCTTTAACGTTCAGGGTTGAGTTCCTGTCACTCGTCACGTGGTTGGCGCTCGATCCTACGAGCCGTCGCTTTCGCACCGTTCCCCGGGTTCCGCCGTATGCGAGTCCCTGTGCTAAGGCTCTCCCGTGAGTGAGGTCTGGGGTCGGGGGGGAGGAGTCGCTGAGTATTCGATGTGCTTATTCGCTCCCCGGAAACATTCAGAGGAGCTTTTCGTTTGGACTCGTTTAACCTAGGTAGCAAACCAAACCTGCAGCCGTCCTCGTCCTCGTCCTCGTCCTCGTCCTCGTCCTCGTCCTCGTCCTCGTCCTCAGCAGGAGGAGGCAATGATCTTCTCCGACACCTCGGGACCCGATTTAGCCACCAGAAAGCGGAGCCGTCCTCCCCCGAGCCGGATCAGATCCACGGCACTACGACCAGAGAGACCGGGATTAAAAAACAGAATTAATTAATTTTATTACACATCAACATCAACATGGCGGCACGGTGGCTTAGTGATTGGCATGTTCTCCTCTCAGCATTAGGGATTCCCGGTTCGAATCCCCATCTGGGTGGAGTTTCCATGTTCTCCCCGCGTGGGTTTCCTCCGGGTTCTCCGGTTTCCTCCCACAGTCCAAAAACATGGATCAAGGTCAATTGAGTTCTCCAAATTGCCCCATATAGAGTGTGTCTGTGTGAGTGAGTGTGTGCCCAGCGATAGATTGCCCCCCTGTCCTGGGTGTATCTGCCCAGCACCCGAAACGTTCTCCCCTGGATGGGCATGGGGAACCCCCCCCCCGACCCTAGTAGAAGCTAGAGAAGAAGATAATGGATGGAGACATGAACATCACCATGGTGGGACGGTGGCTTAGTGATTGGCATGTTCTTCTCTCAGCACTAGGGATTCCAGGTTCGAATCCCCATCTGGGTGGAGTTTCCATGTTCTCCCCGTGTCCGCGTGGGTTTCCTCCGGGTTCTCTGGTTTCCTCCCACAGTCCAAAAACATGGATCAAGGCCAAGTGAATTCTCCAAATTGCCCCATATAGAGTGTGTCTGTGAGTGAGTGTGTGCCCAGCGATAGATTGCCCCCCTGTCCTGGGTGTATCTGCCCAGCACCCGAAACGTTCTCCCCTGGATGGGCATGGGGAACCCCCCCCCCCCGACCCTAGTAGAAGCTAGAGAAGAAGATAATGGATGGAGACATGAACATCACCATGGTGGGACGGTGGCTTAGTGGCTGGCATGTTCTCCTTTCAGTGCTGGGGGTACCCAGTTCGAATCCCAAACTGGGTGGAGCTTCCATGTTCTCCCCGTGTCCACGTGGGTTTCCTCCGGGTTCTCTGGTTTCCTCCCACAGTCCAAAAACATGGATCGAGGTCAATTGAGTTCTCCAAATTGCCCCATATAGAGTGTGTCTGTGTGAGTGAGTGTGTGCCCAGTGATAGATTGCCCCCCGTCCTGGGTGTATCTGCCCAGCGCCCAAAACGTTCTCAGCTGGATGGGCATGGGGAACCCCCCCCGACCCTAGTAGAAGATAAAGAAGAAGATAATGGATGGAGACATGAACATCACCATGGCGGTACGGTGGCTGAGTGATTGGCATGTTCTCCTTTCAGTGCTGGGGGTTCCCAGTTCAAATCCCAAACTGGGTGGAGCTTCCATGTTCTCCCCGTGTCCACGTGGGTTTCCTCCGGGTTCTCCGGTTTCCTCCCACAGTCCAAAATACGTGCATCAAGGTCAAATGAATTCTCCAAATTGCCCCATATAAAATGTGTCTGTGTGAGTGAGTGTGTGCTCAGTGAAAGATTGCCCCCCTGTCCTGGGTGTATCTGCCCAGCGCCCGAAACGTTCTCCCCTGGATGGGCATGGGGAACCCCCCCCATGATGGTAGAAGATAAAGAGGAAGATAATGGATGGATGGAGACATGAACATCACCATGGCGGTACGGTGGCTTAGTGTTTGGCATGTTCTCTTTCAGTGCTGGGGGTTCCCAGTTCGAATCCCAAACTGGGTGGAGTTTCCATGTTCTCCCCGTGTCCACGTGGGTTTCCTCCGGGTTCTCCGGTTTCCTCCCATAGTCCAAAATACATACATCAAGGTCAAATGAATTCTCCAAATTGCCCCATATAGAGTGTGTCTGTGTGAGTGAGTGTGTGCCCAGCGTGTGTCCCCCCCCACACGACCCTAATAGAGGATAAAGCAGAAGATAATGGATGGATGGATCGAGACATGAACATCAACATGACGGCACGGTGGCTTAGTGGTTAGAACATTTTCCTCTCAGCGGTTCAAATCCCGATCTGGGTGGAGTTTGCATGTTCTCCCCGTTTCCACGTGGGTTTCCTCCAGGCTCTCCGGTTTCCTCCCACAGTCCAAAAACATGGATCAAGTCAATTAATTTCTTCAAATTGCCCCATATAGAGTGTGTCTCTGTGAGTTAGTGTGTGTCCAGTGATAGATTACCCCCCTGTCCTGGGTGTATCTGCACCCGAAACGTTCTCCCCTGGATGGTCATGGGGAACCCCCCCCCCCCCCCCACTGCGACCCTAGTAGAGGATAAAGCTGAAGATGATGGATGGATGAACATCAACTTGGCGGTACATGACTGAACACATGGCTCTATGATGGAAGGTCACCTCTGATAGTCGGCTCCGATGAGGCTCTTCCCGTTCACGGCCAGGATTTGGTCCCCGATGCGCAGCCGTCCGTCCGCCGCAGCCGGTCCGTCCGGGATCAGAGTGCGGATGTAGATTCCGGGCGAGTTCAGTGGAGTGTGCTGTAAATAAACACAGAGCTGACATTCACATCATCACAACAGGACATGGGTTTAACATTTAAAGTCAGAGTCAGAGCACAGGGTTAATACAGCGCCCCCTGGAGCAATCAGGGTTAAGGACCCACACTGGTAACTTGAGTGGACCTGGGATTTGAACCCCCAACCTTCAGATTGATAACCCAACACCATGACCACAGAGGTACCACACCCCCCACATGATTGCCTGACAATCCTGATGGTTGCCTGACATCAGTTAACAGGTCCTAATCCCAATCTGGGTGGAGGTTCCATGTTCTCCCCGTGGGTTTCCTCCGGGTTCTCCGGTTTCCTCCCACAGCCCAAAAAACGTGGATCAAGGTCAACAGAATTCTCCAAATTTGGGGTGAGCTGCAATATTCGCTGATTCGACGATTCGATTCGGAGAACCGTAGTCGACTATGAACCTCATAGTCGAATGTACCATTTTGACCACATGGGGGCGCCCATGGCTGCTGCTAAGCATTAGTTTTTACATGAAATGTCTTTGTTTTCGTTATATATAAAGCCTTTTGTCAAATAAAATCATCCCAATTTTTAGGTTTTTTTTAGGTTTTTCCTTTGAAGTGGAAAAAAGTCCAGAACGGGGATCCCATTTACGGTGCTCTAGAAAAACAAGTAAAATATTTTTAAAAAAATCTTTTTTAAAAACCACGCTTATAGCGCCATCTTGTGGTGAAATTTTAACTGATAGTCGACTATAGGGAAAATCTGACGAATCACATTCGACTATGAAAATCCTTAGTTGAAGACACCCCTACTCCAAATTGCCCCATATAGAGTGTGTCTGTGTGAGTGAGTGTGTGCCCAGCGATGGATTGGCGTCCTGTCCTGGGTGTATCTGCCCAGCGCCCGAAACGTTCTCCCCTGGATGGCCATGGGGAACCCCCCCCCCCCCCCCCTTGTGGATTGATTATCGACAGATTATTGGTGAGTCGTCACTTTCAGGTGTTTATATACTACTCTATTGATTTTGGTCTATGGATTTGATAACGTTTGTCCTGGACACTCACTAGTCCATCGATGAGTCCCATGCCGAGGCCGTAGGGTCCTTTGTCCAAGTCCACTACAAAGACGGAAGACACAGCGTCAGTTTTGGTGCCCAGTGATTTTGCCAGAGGGATGGGGAAAGGGAAGCCACAATTACTCACAGGGCCTGCGGGAGGGTGCAAACACAGACACAGACACACAGACACACAGACACACACACACACACACATGCAGGACTTTGCAGGTAACAGACACTTTAAACACACACAGTAGGACAGAATCATCGTCACAGCTGGAGGGGAACGTTGTGGTCGCTGACCTTCCATCCCGTTGCTGATGAAGCCGTTCAGGTGCTTGTGCTCGGGCCGTTTGTACCCGTTCAGCTGCGCGTGCTCCGGCTGTTTCGGAACGCCGGTGTGGGGGTGCGTGAGCTCGGTGTACAGGGGGGTGGTCGGCGGGGTGGGCAGAGCGCACGGGTCCGGGCCGTGCCTGAAACCCGTCCCGTTTCTGTACAGCGGGGTGTGCGTGGGCCGCTCTCGGGCTCGCTCGTCAGATCCGGCTCCCTCTCCTCGGCCTCCCTGAGAGGAGGCGCGCACCTCGCCCTCGCCCTCGCCTCGCTGCTCAAACACAGAGGTTATAAACGTGTTCATTAAAACGTTAATTACTATAATCACATGATCACGTTGGTCAATGCATTAAATCTATCCATCCATCCTCTACTAGGGTCGCGGGGGGGGGGGGGGGGGGGGGGGGGGGCGCTTCCCCATGCACTATCCAGGGGAGAGACGTTTCGGGCGCTGGGCAGATACACCCAGGACAGGGGGGCAATCTATCACTGGGCACACACTGGGCAAATACACCCAGGACAGGGGGCAATCTATCACTCACACACACACTCTATATGGGGCAATTTGGAGAATTCAATTGACCTTGATCCATGTTTTTTGGAATGTGGGAGGAAACCGGAGAACCCGGAGGAAACCCATGTGGACACGGGGAGAACATGGAAACTCCACCCAGATGTGGATTCGAACCGGGAATCCCCAGCGCTTAGAGGAGAACATGCCAACCACTAAGCCACCGTGCCGCCCCCCCCCCCCCCCCCCTTGCATATGATCCATCCCATCCATCCATTATCTTCCGCTTTATCCTATATCAGGGTCGCGGGGGGGGGGGTTCCTCATGCCCATCCAGAGGAGAACATTTTGGGTGCTGGGCAAATACACCCAGGACAGGGGGGCAATCTATCACTGGGCACACACTCACTCACACACACACACCCACACAATCTATCGCTGGGCCCTTGCTTATGATGTAAAGTGAAAAGTATGTAAACTTCCCCTTTAATGGAACCGGTTCCCCTTTAGAGGAAAGAACATTTGGAGCTTCTCTCTTAACCGAAGTGTCCTGCGTTGTTCTTGTGTGTGAGATTAGGACGAACGCCGCGCTGCATTACGATGTTAATCCTTTAATCAGATTACCGACGCTTCACTCCAACGTTATTATTTGGGCTGAATTCAGCGGTATGTACGGAATGGAACGTTCTCCTGCGGGCTCAGAGTCCTGTTCTAGATTTATTTTTTAACCCAAAATACTTCTTTCACCCCTCAGAGTCCTTCAGCCGCCATTTGCAGAAGGTCTTACAATTGTTAAATACGGGTCACATGATCACCACGCAGTCTGTACATGGCTGTCCTACACTGTTGATGCTGCCCCCCCACTAAGGGAGGATGAGTCCCCCACTGAGCCTCGGTCCTCACAAGGTTTCTTCCTTAAAGTAACAACACAACAGGGAGTTTTGTCTTGCCACTGTTGCTTCGTCTTGCTGTTTGGGAGTTTAAAGGCTTATAACTCTGTAAAGCTGCTTTGTGACGAAGTACTATTGTAAAAAAAAAAAACGCTCTATAAATAGATTACTTGAATTAAAACTATTTGAACTTACGCATGTGAGCTTTAAAATGATTTAATACCTTTAATGCCTCTCCCCCCACTTCACCCCACATTTAGATTCCTAGAAAAGTGCCACAGACACATATTCTGACACATTCTGTACCTTAGATGCTTAAGAGGGGCGGCACAGTGGCTTATTGATTGGCATGTTCTCCTCTCAGCGCTCAGGATTCCCGGTTCGAATCCCAATCTGGGTGAAGTTTGCATGTTCTCCCCGTGTCCGCGTGGGTTTCCTCCGGGTTCTCCGGTTTCCTCCCACAGTCCAAAAACATCGTCTATTGAATTCTCCAAATTGCCCCCTATAGAGTATATGTGTGAGTGAGTGTGTCCAGTGATAGATTGCCCGCTTGTCCTGGATGTATCTACCAGCGCCCAAAACGTTCTCCCCCTGGATGGACATGGGGAACCCCCACCCCCGTGACCCTGGTAGAGGATAAAGAGGAAGAAAATGGATGGATACTTAAGAGGTTTATTTTTATTTTGCTGGTGAGAAAATGGACCCAGAATAAGTCATGACCAATATTAATCTAATCAGAAACGCCCTCTATCGCACGAAGGGACAGTTCATGTAAAAGTATGGCCAGTCTGCATATTTATAATTATATTATTGATGTCTTGGTAATCATTTTAATGTGGATTATTTAATAAAAGGCTCAGTAATTTGGGAAAAGTGCCGACAAAGCCCGATGATGCCTCGCTGATCAATACACACCTGAGCGTCCTGCCGCTCGGCGCCCCCGCTGGTCGGGCGCGTTTTCGTGCGCAGACCCCATAAGAAATGCCGGATGTAAAGCAGCTGTCTGTAGATACTGTCCTCCACCGAGTCACTGTCCAGGTCCACCCTAAACCCACTGCTCGGCAGCACGATGGGCGGGTGGTTCTCAAAGCTCTCCATCAGGTCCACTGTCACACACACACACACACACACACACACACACGCCTGATTAACTTTTCATTACGTAACACAGCAGAACGCGGTCCTTAATAAGACATCACACCTGTTCTGTAAATGTAGGCTTCGTCCTCACTGTTGGGTTGCCAGATTGGCACGGGACCCATCTCAGCAGTCAGCTGGTACTGGGATAGAATTCTGTGCAGCTGGACCGGTTTTAGGGACGGATGTTCCGAACGTAGGACTTTCCAGCTCATCTGGCGAAAGAGAACACACACACACACACACACACACACACTTTCTTTCACACAAACGCTGTAACCCTGAACTCACCCACATTACCAGATGGTCCGTATGTAATGAAACACAAGTCAGACAGTAAACTCTATATTACCTTCCAACCCCTCCCCCCCACCAAAAAAAAAAAGAAAAAGGAGAGGAGAGAGGAGAACATGCCAATCACTAAGCCACCGTGCTGCCCGTAACAAAATAAAATCCAGAAATGTAATTAACATGAAGTGGAAGTCTCTCAGCGCTGCGGATTCCCGGTTCGAATCCCCACCTGGGTGGAGTTTCCATGTTCTCCCCCGTGTCCGCGTGGGTTTCCTCAGGTTCTCCGGTTTCCTCCCACAGTCCAAAAACATGGATCAAGGTCAATTGAGTTCTCCAAATTGCCCCATATAGAGTGTGTCTGTCTGTGTGAGTGAGTGTGTGTCCAGTGATAGGTTGGCGCCCTGTCCTGGGTGTATCTGCCCAGCGCCCGAGACGTTCTCCCCTGGATGGACATGGGGAACCCCCCCGCGACCCTAATAGAGGATAAAGCAGAAGATAATGGCTGGCTGGCTGGAAGTCCAAGAGTAAAAAAAAATCTCAGTAAAGAATTATGAACATTGCAGGTAGAACGTTCCCTCTATCTACAGATTGTATAAACAGGTTGAAACGTGGTTGTTTAAGCGTTGCCTGGTCACCTGTGAGAGCTGGTGTGTTGGGGTGGTGAGGATGGCGACGGTGCTGCAGAGCTTTGAGAAGAACTTGTGTGCCAGCTGAGTTCGTCCGGCGCTCTTGGCCCAGTCTAGGAGCATACGCAGGCATGCCTGAATCTGAAGAGCTCGAGAACGCTGGAACCAGTTCCGTGTAGGGCCTGTGTACACACACACACACACACACACACACAAATAACTCACAGGGCTGCCACCCTCATCAAATCTTATCAATCAAATCTTAGACATTAATAGTTTATTACCGTCATGCAATACTATAAAGGTCCGAGGTGGATGAGGTTCTCACTATGTGCTGCAGGGTCCCTCTCACACTCTATAAAGCTGTTGTGAACAGTGTGTGCTGGGTGCGTTTGTGTGTGTGTGTGTGTGTGCCCGTGTGTGTGTGCCCTGCGACAGACGGGTGACCGTTCAAAATCAAATCAAATCAGATTTATTGGTCACATGCTTAAGTTATACACGGTACAGCCAGCAGAGAAATTCTTTTCTGATATCTCCACATGAAGTTAAAAATTTGGATTTACAAAATAGGTATTAAAAAGGATAAGTACAATATAATAAAAATAAAAGATGTATTTATAATTCATTCATTCATTATCTCCCGCTTCATCCTCTATTAGGGTCGCGGTGGGGTTCCCTATGCCCATCCAGGGGAGAACATCTCGGGCACTGGGCAGATACACCCAGGACAGGGTGCCAATCCATCGCTGGGTACACACTCACACACTCAAACACACTCTATATGGGGCAATTTAGAGAACTCAAATAACTTGATCCATGTTTTTGGACTGTGGGAGGAAACCGGAGAACCCGGAGGAAACCCACGCGGACACGGGGAGAACATGGAAACTCCACCCAGATGGGGATTTGAACCGGGTATCCCTAGCGCTGAGAGGCGAACGTGCTAAACCACTAAGCCACCGTGCCGCCCCATGTATTTATAATGTGCAATTAAAATAAAAAAGAGGCACAGTAAGGGATATAAACTAAAAATGGTCTTATAAGTTATGATTTGTCACGTCCTGTCCATAGTCCCCCAGAGGGGAGCGGCTCCGTCAGGAAATCGCGGACGCCGCTCGCGCATAATGAGCGTCTCCCGGGATCCGGCGACACGTAGACCACCGGCGTCCGCCGGTCTAGACGGAGGGAGACGCTCCCACGAATGTGACCTGCGCGGAACGCCCACGCAGCGACACACCGTGGCAGAAATGCGTCAAGGAGGCAACTGCAACACCGGGATAAAAACCAAACCAGAATTTATTAAAAGATGGTGCCGAAGCACCAACAGAACGGGGATAACAGAACAAAACGTAACGTTGGGTAGAATAACCACAAACCAAAGACGTGCTCAGAATTAGGGGAGAAAACAGACTAAATAGGAAACCCAACTAAACACGTGACAAAACCAATCAATCACCCAAGTGAGATAATGAGAACCGAAAACGAGGGACAGGTGCCGCAGGTGCTCGTTACATGATTAAAGTGAGGGGTGCATTTATGTGCAGTTAACGCAGTGCAGGGCTGAACGTTGTCAGAGTTGTGAAGCTGTTGTGGGTGGGATTGTGTCCGTTTAGTTCTGGTTCAGGGTCCGAATCGCCGTTCGTTATCGTTAGGGTTTTCTGTTCTTTGCGCGCATCTCGCAACCCTTCATGTTAGAGCTACATAAACACTGTGAACACATCATTGAACACCACACTACACAAACCCCACACGAGCACGGCCTGAGAGCAGGCTTCAGGGTGAGTCTTCGCAGTTCATACTGTGCATTAAAACCTGAGGCGAGAAGGACAATTAAAAATTTAATGGATCATGAAATTAAACTCGTGCTGCACGTCGATGCCGACTGTGGAACGCCTCGATCAAACTGCGGCCCACGCTGAATACACTCACGCTCCTGACGTCAGATTCAGTCCAGCCCTGTTCTCACAAACCGACTCGGGACGACGCAACAAGAACTCATTGGGAGGAAACCGGAGAACCCGGAGGAAACCCATGCGGACACGGGGCGAACATGCCACATTGCCACCGCGACCAGAATCACATTTTTTTAATGAAATGATGATTAATTTAACGTTTAGCTTCTTTACACTCCTGAGGAATGATGGATGAATGCAGCAGGGTAAACCTCATAGAATCGAGTTGTAATTCCTAACATCGGCCACGGGAGGGCAGCAAAGCGCACACTGCGAATCCTCACTCAGAATTCAGACCTGTATCTCTTCACTCTCATTGTGATTTTGTCCGCCGCTTTCACCTTCATCCTCTCTCTCTCTCTCTCTCTCTCACACACAGACTCAGTCTCTCAGCCTTTCTCTGTCTTCTTTTCTCTCTTGTGCTTTCTCACCAACTCTCTCTCTCTTGTTCTGTGTCTCTCTCTTTCTCTCTCGTTCTGTTTCTCTCTCTCTCTTGTTCTGTGTCTCTCTCTTTCTCTCTTGTTCTGTTTCTCTCTCTTGTTCTGTTTCTCTGTCTCTCTCTCTTGTTCTGTTTTTTTTTCTCTCTCTCTCTCGTTTTTTTTCTCTCTCTCTCTCTCTTGCTCTCTCTCGTTCTGTTTCTCTGTTTCTCTCTCTCTTGTTCTGTGTCTCTCTCTTTCTCTCTCGTTCTGTTTCTCTCTCTCTCTTGTTCTGTGTCTCTCTCTTTCTCTCTCGTTCTGTTTCTCTCTCTCTCTTGTTCTGTTTCTCTCTCTCTCTCTCTTGTTCTGTTTCTCTCTCTCTTGTTCTGTTTCTCTGTCTCTCTCTCTTGTTCTGTTTTTTTTTCTCTCTCTCTCTCGTTTTTTCTCTCTCTCTCTCTCTCTTGCTCTCTCTCGTTCTGTTTCTCTGTTTCTCTCTCTCTTGTTCTGTTTCTCTCTCTCTCGTTCTGTTTCTCTGTTTCTCTCTCTCTTGTTCTGTTTCTCTGTCTCTCTCGTTCTGTTTCTCTGTTTCTCTCTCTCTTGTTCTGTCTCTCTCTCTCTTGCTCTCTCTCGTTCTGTTTCTCTCTCTCATTCTGTTTCTCTGTCTCTCTCATTCTGTTTCTCTCTTTCTTGTTCTGTTTCTCTCTCTCTCTCTCTCTTCTCTGTCTCTCTCTCTCTCTCTCTCTTCTCTGTCTCTCTCTCTCTCTCTCTTGTTCTGTTTTTCTCTCTCTCTCTCTCTCGTTCTGTTTCTCTGTCTCTCTCATTCTGTTTCTCTCTTTCTTGTTCTGTTTCTCTCTCTCTCTCTCTCTTCTCTGTCTCTCTCTCTCTCTCTCTTGTTCTGTTTTTCTCTCTCTCTCTCTCTCGTTCTGTTTCTCTGTCTCTCTCATTCTGTTTCTCTCTTTCTTGTTCTGTTTCTCTCTCTCTCGTTCTGTTTCTCTCTCTCTCGTTCTGTTTCTCTCTCTCTTCTCTGTCTCTCTCTCTCTCGTTCTGTTTCTCTCTCTCTCTCTCGTTCTCTCTCTCTCTCTCTCTCTCTCTCACTGAAGCGCTCGCTGTCTGGCTGCTTAATGAAGACGTATGACGGTGCAGACGGCCGAGCAAAGCAGGAGAGCTGGTCTGCAGAGTGCTTATATGAAGGACGGAGAGAGAACTAAATCACACACACTGTACACACAAACACACACACACACACACACTGTACACACACACACACACACACTGTACACACACTGTACACACAAACACACACACACACACACACACACACTGTACACACACACACAGATGATATCCATCCGATCATGAATTCATCCCTGCGCACGTTCTCACCTTTATCGATCAGCAGGTTGAAGAGCGATGCGTTGGTGAAAAAGAACAGGTAGGAGAACATCTGGCTCTGGATCTCGGCGTGAACCTGGTACTGCTGCATCAGGTCCGCTGTGGTCTGGAGCACACACAGCGCCCGCCGCACCGGCTCGGGCATCACGCAGACGCCGCACATGCACGCCCGCGAGCCCGCGCTGCGCCGGCACGCCTCGGACGACGGCTCGCCTCCGAACGGGCTGCATTCCAGAAGAGCCGGCAACACTACGTACAAGGACTGAAGAACCACGTGGTCAGAATCATGGGTTCTGCACGGTGCCGAACGAACGCAGCCTCACGTGGAGTTGGACAGAGTGGGATGGGGGCCACAGGGGCCGCTACACAATTCCTAATTTAGATCGTTCATTAGTTATAATTAGAGCTTCCATGGGGCGGCACGGTGGCGTCATGGTTGGCATGTTCTCCTCTCAGCGCTGGGGATTCCCGGTTCGAATCCCAATCTGGGTGGAGTTTCCATGTTCTCCCTGTGTCCGCGTGGGTTTCCTCCGGGTTCTCCGGTTTCCTTCCACAGTCCAAAAACATGGATCAAATTGTCCATTGTCCAACTGACTTCCCCAAATTGCCCCATATAGAGTGTGTTTGTGTGAGTGAGTGTGTGTTCAGTGATAGATTGCCCCCCCCCCCCCCGAGTTCTCAGGTTTCCTCCCACAGTCCAAAGACATGGATTTAAGATAAACTGATCACTCCAAATTGCCCCATATAGAGTGTGTTTGTGTAAGTGTAATGAATTGGCTCAGTGATAGATTGTCCCCTTGTCCTGGGTGTATCTGCCCAGCGCCCGAAACGTTCTCCCCTGGATGGGCATGGGGAACCCCCCCCACCGTGACCCTAGTAGAGGATTAAGCGGGACATAATGGATGGAGTTCGCCTCTCAGCGCTAGGGATTCCCGGTTCGAATCCCCATCTGAGTGGAGTTTCCATGTTCTCCCTGTGTCCACGTGGGTTTCCTCCGGGTTCTCCGGTTTCCTCCCACAGTCCAAAAACATGGATCAAGTCAATTGAGTTCTCCAAATTGCCCCATATAGAGTGTGTCTGTGTGAGTGAGTGTGTGCCCAGCGATAGATTGGCGCCCTGTCCTGGGTGTATCTGCCCAGCGCCCGAAACGTTCTCCCCTGGATGGGCATGGGGAACCCCCCCTCCCCGCGACCCTAATAGAGGATAAAGAGGAAGATAATGAATGAATAATGGATGGATGAAATGTTTACCTGAAGTTATGGTCTGGAATTCTTAACGAAATCATTACACAGGACGGCTTAATGAAAGAGATTAATTAAGGTCTGATGGCACCATGCCAGCACACGTTGTGATGTTAAATACAGTGTGTTAATAAAACCCGTTCCTGTCTCCGGTCCTCATTGGTGCCTCGTTCTTAGGATGAGCGCAAACTCTGTCCATGTGAGGGGTGTCCACATACATTTGGTTGAATCCTGTATTCGGTATTTCTTTACCTTAGTGATGTAGTAAACACACTGTTGGAAGGTGTACATGATGACCTCCTCCAGAATGCTCATCACCTCCTCACTGGCTGATATTGTGGCCGACAACAGGGACTCTTTAGATCCGGCTGAAATGTTAAAACATCAGTGGATTATTGCTGTGCCGACTTCTACACGCATTAATTAATTCACCAACATGAAACGAGCTGTAGGGCGTGGCTCAAACGCCGCCAACATCCATCAAAACCAAAAAACAAACCTATAAACGCGCCGCTGAACTGATTAGATTAATTATCATCAGTATATAATACAGCATAAACCGGGTTATTCGGCTCCTTAAATCTGATTGGCTGAGCCGTTCGTTTGACAAGCCGTGAAATTATTGACAATAACACACACCTCTGTGCGCTTCATATTCGTATCAATCCTTAATATACAACACTAAAAACTAAAAACACTGACAGCACCTCTTTATGGTGATTTATTCAGATGAATTTAACAAATTCAAATTGTTAAAATTCTATTTAACAAATACCTGTTATAAAAAAAAAAAAAAAAAAGGGGGGGGGGGGGGCGCGGGGCTTCGAATAACAATCAGGTTTGATGAACTTACAGTATAGTTGGTTTTCTCCATGGCTTCTGACTTGTGGTGTTCTCATTTGTAAGTCGCTTTGGATAAAAGCGTCTGCTAAATGACTAAATGTAAATGTAAATGTATGAATGCCACGCCCCCCTCGCCCCTCGCTGTTTGAATGTTGATTCGTACCTTTGCTGTCCATCATCTCGATGTTCTGCATGAAGGTGGGAGATTTCTGCTGAATGAAGTACAAGATCTCGATGGCATTTGACATCCAGAAGAAAATGACCTGTAGATCTGGCACAAGGTCAGAGATGCTGAGCAGCGACAAGGAGGCTGGATCCTGACTGAATCACACACACACACACACACACACACACACACACACACACACACACAGTTTACTTGACAGAATATTGATGCTTTCAGCATTCTAACATTTTAAAGGTTTTATCAAAACTATATAATACACTAATATACAATAATATCAATGCTATATAATATACAATAATATAAATACTATATAATATACTGATATACTATATAATATACTAATATACAATAATATCAATGCTATATAATATACTAATACACTACAATATCAATACTATATAATATACTAATACACTACATCAATACTATATAATATACTAATATACTATAAGATCAATACTATATAATATACTAATATACAATAATATCAATGCTATATAATATACTAATACACTACAATATCAATGCTATATAATATTACTAATATACTATAAGATCAATACTATATAATATACAATAATATCAATGCTATATAATATACTAATATACTACTATAATATAATATCAATACTATATAATATAATAATATACTATAATATCAATGCTATATAATATACTAATATACTACTATAATATAATATCAATACTATATAATATACTATACATATAGTTCAGTTAAACGTTACCCTTAACACACACACAGTTTACTTGACAGAATATTGATGCTTTCAGAGTTTCAGAGAACATTTTAGAGAGTTATAACATTTAGTTTTATTAAAACTATATAATGACATATAGTTCAGTTAAAAGTTACTCTTAACACACACACACACACACACACACACACACACACACACACATACTTACACAATGCTGCAAGGTAGAATATGATACTCACTGCTGAGCTTGCTTCTGTGCCAATTCCTTTGTCTTCTCCTGTAACACACGTGTGCGCACATCCACACACATGCATGCGTGCGCACACACACACACACACACACACACAGCAATTAGTGTCATTAAAATTTGAATAGGTTCAGGATGGAGGGACAATACCCTTCGGCTTATTATCCTGTATCCTTTCCCGTCTCATTGTGTTTTATGGGTAATATTCGGGCTAAAGCCAGTTCCCCCTTCTGTAATTAGATTTTAATAATTAATCCGTTAAGGGAGTGGCTTTGAAGCACTTATTAAACGCCTCGGCGTGGTTTCATAAGCAGTCGGTCGAATCCCAAAGTACAGCCCTCCACCTCGCCCGCCTCCTCCTCCTCCTCCACTGGTCCTGCTGACTGTGTGCAAAGGTAAATGTTAAACCAGCAGCGAACAAAGGCCACTCAAGACATTCTCTGACCTTCACAGAGGAGATTTGCTGCCGCCACCCCCCCCCCCCCCAAAATAATCACTTGCTTTTCAACACACACCTTCTAATTGCCTTCCGCTAATTTATTTCTGTTCAGTAATTACGGTCCGGGGTTTGCTTTGTTCTGTTATATAGAAGTTCTCCGGTGATGTGCATTTACGACGCAGTAAACTGTGATTTATTACTATAGTAAGCGGGGGTGTATTATTATTCTGTAGCACACTAAATGGTTTGAATTATGTAAACGCCTTCATTCATTTTTTAGCTCCTAACGAAAGCCCATTGGGTTTGGATGATTTTTTTTCTTCTTGCTGACCATCATCACTTCTTCTGTAGCGCTTGTTTTAATCTTTTTAACTCTTTCCTTTTGAAAGAAGGTCTGGAGAATTGATCTGGACATCGAACCAGATTAAAACGGTCAGAACTAATGATACGCCAGTTCTCAATTCTATAAGACAGGACGGTTCGTAACGACACTATAAACCCATTACCTCCCCAGCTTTAGAAATTAGATCTGATGATCAAATATTAGGGCGGCACGGTGGCTTAGTGGTTGGCATGTTCTCCTCTCAGCGCTACGGATTCCCAATCTGGAGGGAGTTTCCATGCTCTACACCGTGTCCACGTGGGTTTCCTCCGGGTTCTCCGGTTTCCTCCCACAGTCCAAAAACATGGATCAAGTCGATTGAATTCTCCAAATTGCCCCATATAGAGTGTGTGTGTGCCCTGTGATAGATTGCCCCCCTGTCCTGGGTGTATCTGCCCAGCGCCTGAAACGTCCTCCCCTGGATGGGCATGGGGAACCCCGCCCCTCCCCTGTGACCCCAGTAGAGGATAAAGCGAAAGATAATGGATGGATCCAATATGATATAATGAGCACGTGTGGTTCGAGTGTTGGGCTATCAATCTGAA
This sequence comes from Corydoras sp. C115, assembly GCA_019802505.1. Lineage (NCBI taxonomy): Eukaryota > Metazoa > Chordata > Actinopteri > Siluriformes > Callichthyidae > Corydoras > Corydoras sp. C115. The sequence goes on along the minus strand of JAFMOC010000410.1, from coordinate 50,275 downwards.
GATTGTAGGTTCGAATCCCAGGTCCACTGAAGTTACCAACATGGGTTCTTGAGCAGGACCCTTAACCCTCATTGCTCCAGGGATGCTGTGGCCAAACCCTGTGCTCACTTTGTAAGTCGTTTCGGATAAAAGTGTCTAAAAGTGTCCTAAACGAGCAAATACAAATGTAAATGTGGGTGTGGTAGCTCGGTGGTTTGTGTGTTGGGCTATCAAGCTGAAGGTACTAATGTGGCCCCTTAAGAATGTCCCATAATCCTCATTGCTCCAGGCTGTATGACAAACCAATCATCCAGTTGGGATACTTCTAAGTTACTTTGGAAGAAAGTGTCCCCGAAATGACCAAATGTAAACGTAATAGTGATAACATTTAATAATACAGAGTGTCATAACCAGGTTACTCACTAAAGCCCTCCTCGTCTTTCCCAGCATTCCTGATATGTAATACAGTATAACCACAAATAGAATAAAAATCGATGAAATTATAGTGAGATGTTGACGTGAGGGACGTCCTGAGGGATCAGAGTCAGTACACACTCTATAGATCTGTTTTGCTCACTGAAGCCACATCCGTTTCGGATTCCTCGTCCGGATTCGGAATCCCTAACAGTGTTGGAAGGTAGAACGTGGGGTCCAACGCTGGACAACTGGTAGGCCGTGGTAGCACCTCATCGTCGTCCACCTGCTTCATCCACACTGGCAATGTTTCATAAACAGGTGGAGACAAGTACGTTGGGAAATGTAAAGTGCAGCGGTAGAAGCGGTGTACCGCTCTGGTTAAGCTCTAGAGACTCATGAGGGACATTATTTAGCAGCAGGGGCCCATTTTTACCAAACAGCTTGCTTTTGAATGGAAATAAGAGTAATACACCAAGAACGATCTGGTTTACAGTTGGTGTTCCATCCATCCATTATCTTCCGCTTTATCCAAATGTTTCGGGCACTGGGCAGATACACCCAGGGCAGGGCGCCAATCTATCGCTGGGCAACACACTCACTAACACACACTCTATATGGGGCAATTTGGAGAATTCAATTGAACTTGATCCATGTTTTCGGACTGTGGGAGGAAACCCAGAGAAAACCCATGCGGACACGGGGAGAACATGGAAACTCCACCCAGATTGGGATTCGAACCGGGAATCCCCAGCGCTGAGAGGCGAAGCCACCGTGCCACCTCAGTTGGTGTTCGAGTGAAAACGCAAGTCAAAGCAGTTATTATGCGATGAGAACCCATTCGGCGAGCCCACAAGTGGCACATGGTGCGGGGAGAATTCACACAGTCAGCGAATCACAGCGCAGCTCACCGGAGGCAAATCCCCAGACTTTACAACTTTGAGAACGTGTAGGTACACACTAATTTACAACTGCCCCGGAGCAGGGTAACAGGGTCACTCAGGTGCGGCAGAGGAACTAGAGTTGAATTCATAAAGCATGCAAAAGGAATTACTGTATTAATGTAGGACAGAGCACGCTGAGTGGCGTGGGGTTACTTTATTATCAATTCATTCATTAATTATTATTTTTTTTTTTGTGTGTGTGTGATTTATTTGCCTACTGTGGGGCGGCACGGACGGCTTAGTGGTTGGCATGTTCTCCTCTCAGCCCTGGGGATTCCCGGTTCGAATCCCAATCTGGGTGGAGTTTGCATGTTCTCCCCGTGTCCGCGTGGGTTTCTGCCGGGTTCTCTGGTTTTTCTCCCATAGTCCAAAAAACATGGATCAAGGTCAATTGACTTTTCCAAATTGCCCCATATAGAGTGTGTGTGTGAGTGAGTGTGTGCCCAGCGATAGATTGGCGTCCTGTCCTGGGTGTATCTCACCGGCGCCCGAAACGTTCTCCCCTGGATGGACATCGGGAACCCCCCCGTGACCCTAATAGAGGATAAAACGGAAGATAATGGATGGATGGATTTGCCTACCGTGCGTACACACAGAGGAATTTGTCCTCCACACGTACCCGGAGCGGTGGGCAGCCATGAATACGGCGCCCGGGGAGTAATTGGGGTCAGGTGACTTGCCCAAGGGCACGTCGTCCATGGTACTTGGTGGGATCGGGAATCCAACCGGGGACCTTTAGGTCACAAGGCCGGTTCCTTAACCACAAGTCCGTGACTGCCCCGCATTCAACATGTTTTGCGAGCACCCCCCTCCACTGACCTACACTCTGCACTGAGGCATTCTGGGTGTTGTGAGATGGATGTGAAAGGGCGTGGTACGAACCCATGCGATGCTCTGAATCCTCTTTGCGATTTTCAGCAGCAGTTTCCCGAAGCTTCCGGGCGGGAAGGCGTCGGCCGAGTGCTTGATGCAGAGGCAGAGCAGATACGCCGGGGTGAGCTTGTGGTCGTCGCCGCTCGGCTCGATCAGACTCAGCACCCGGCTCAGCAGGGCGTCCTCCTGCGGCCGCTCGTACTCCAGCACCAACTTCCTTTTCTTGGGCGTCTTCGGATTCTTCACGTCCTGACGGATCCCCGCCTGTTCCCGGGAGGCGCCACCGCAGGTGGGGCATCCCTCGCCTTTTTTAGCCCCGCCGGCCTTTTCCCCCAGGGCGCGGAGGCGGGTGAGGGTGTGGGCGGGCAGGGGCTTGGCGGTCAGAGGGTCCCTGTACAGGAAGATGTAATGGGCGCCGAAGGAGAGCAGGTCACCATGGCGCAGGGGGGTGGGCCGCTCGATGCGAGTGAAGTTGACCAGGACAGTGCCGTGGCCGACCGGCTCCAGGAGGAGCCTGTGGTCCGAAGAGGAAGAAGAGGAGGACGAGGAGGACGATGAGGACGAGGACGAGCGCCGACGGCGGATGCGGCAGTGCAGAGGAAGGATGTCCGGAGAGGACAGGCAGATGTTGGGCCGCGTGCTGGCCGTCTCCTGACCCACTGTGTGCTGTTCTTTGTTCAGCAGGTAGACCAGGCAGTCCTGTAACGAGACAAGACGACGTTAATTAAACGATCTGTATAACGAACATAATTAATAGGATCGGCTGCTCACCTGGCGGTTGAAACCCTGCAGCAGCAGCAGATGGGCCGAATGGTAGAGCGAGTGCTTGACTCCGCCCCCGTCCCGCTCCTTGCGCCCGTCGGCGTGGCCTCGCACAGGCCCGGGCAGGGTGGAGTAGTAGCGCTTAGGCTCCTCCCCCGCCACGCCCACCATGTTCAGACTGGTCTCGCTGAGGCTACGGCAGAAGGACGAGCTGTGCTGGAGGGTCATGGTCCCTTTGGCCCGGTTCCTCTGCAGCTTTCGAGCCTGAGCGTTTATATCTGCCACGTGAAGAAGATGCCGATTAGGGAACGTGATGGAACGCTTGTTTTTTTTTTTTTTTTTTTTTACAGCCAACCAACAGATGTCGACATACTGATGTTCGATCAGGGTGATGCAGCCAGAATGCACAAGCACATGGATACGAACCAAACAGCCAGAGGAAGACGTACATCAAATTTCACATGTGTAGAGTTTGTGTAGACAGAACAGAATGGCATCCACCTGAATTGGGAACGCAGCCATGGATGGAGGTGGGAAGGACCGGAATTTTGGATTACAGCCGTGGTCTCCCTGAACGCACCCAGAATCGGCAGCGTGAAAAGAAACCGTGACCTCACAGCGAACAGGACTCATACATGAAGGCTTTGACAAGACACCCCCGAGCCCTTTAATTAAAGCGAGATGCTTTAGGACAAACCCCAAGGCCGAATGCATGGAACAGAAACATGCAGAGTCCGGGGAAACACACGAGCAGAACACGTACTATTGTGATTAACTTCACCATTTCCTCGTTCATTAATGGAAAGACATCACAACAATACTCCCAATCAGACATCATATTGGTGTGTAAGCATTCCCAGCATGCCAGTGATAACAGCAGCATGGTCAGGGTATGGTACAATGCCAGAGCAACTATACTTCACGATACTCTAGTTGTATCTGAACCTAAAGAGCTGATGGGTCACGTTATGAAGGATGGAAACCTAATAATTCAGCACGTAAGGGTTCTTACATTTACTTAAATGACTTACAAGGTGAGCACAGGGTTAATGCAGCATCACTGGAGCAATGAGGGTTAAGGGTCTTGCTCAAGGACCCTCGTTGGTAACTTCAATGGACCTGGGATTTGAACCTACAACCTTCAGATTGAGAGCCCAACACCCTGACCACTGAGCTACTACGCCCTCTATTCTGATAATTAATATAAGGTCTAGAATAAAATTTGTAGATTTATTTAATAGTCAGCTCCAGAATTATTGGCAGCCTCGGTGGTGCCAGTAGGTACCAATACCATTAAACAAATCTCATATGTTCTAACATTGTTACTGATAACTGTACTTCAACTGAAAACCATTGTTAATTATTAATTAAGAAATTAAAAATACATACATAAGGACTTAAATGGAAACATTTACAATACGATTATTGATATATTTATCACTGCGTAACACAATGACAATGCCAGAAGTGCTGCAAGAACCATTTAATGGTTCCTATAGTCGACATACCACATGGTTGTTGTTTCTACTCTACAACACGGTCAACGCCAAACAGCCTGCCCTTATGAGCGCCAAGCTCTAGAGTTCTCAAGGTGAAGGTGGAACATGTGGTGGAGCATCAGGCAGGGTTTGGTGGAGCTGGGGACTGACACCATACCTGGGTACATTCCCCACCTTTAAGAATCGGAGTGCCTGGCAGTACCATACGCCAGCCCCGGGGGGAGCTCCGCTGGGATTTACCATGCCCCCCTCTAGTCAGGGTGGACACTAAGACGGGGGAGTGTGTGTGAGGTCCTGGGGAGAAAATATACACAGAAATATAAAACACACTTTATATGTTGATGTTTGGAAGAAGAAACAAAAGACAAACAGTTAGTGGGTTCCACGAGGAACCTGAAGCAGACCTTCGAGTGATTTAAAGGTTATGATCACAAAATATACAGACACCAGAACAATAACAACTAAATCAGGAAGATTATACAAGATTTAAGTTTTATCTTATGGCATAAAGTATTACATTTATATTGATTACTTATAATATACAATAACATGTTGGGGCAAAATGCGATGCTGCGACATTCTTTGTAATCTCTGACAAACACCCCTGACATCACAAACCTATATGACAGATCATTCTGGATTTGGGGTTGTAACACCACACGGTCCACCCCCACAAGCTGGCATCTGCCGCACAGTATGTTTCTAGCGTGTCTGAGTCGGAGTGTGCGTGCGGATTAGCAATAGTAAGCAGCAAGTATAATCTCTCCGCCCGTCCGTCTCCGCTCGGCTGTGACCCCTTTCCAAATCCAGCGTCTGGGCCTGTAGGCTTCGGGTTCCACCCCTCGATCGCTTAATAAGTAAACACATGTCTCTAGTCGGAAATCTAATCCCGCAGCGTCTCCATCGGTTACCAACCGATGAATGCTCAGTGGCACCGTGCACGGGTGAACGGCAGGCTGCTTTTTCAGCACGGTTAAGTCCCACAAAGCCAGACAAGTCTGAAACGTCAGTTCAGCAGCAAACAAACATTAAAAAAACACACACACACACACACACACAAAGCAAATCGTATTCGAAATGTCAGTCGAAAAAACACAGCGAGCCGAGGAGAAATGAGTTGAGTATGCAGAAATTGATTTGCCCTTGTGTGCGTTTGGCTTATTCTTCCATCCATCCATCATCTTACGCTTCCTACTATTAGGGTCGGGGGGGATGTTCCCCATGCCCATTCAGGGGAGAACGTTTCGGGCGCTGGGCAGATGCACCCAGGACAGGGGGATAATCTATTACTTGGCACACACTCACTCACACAGACACACTCTATATGGGGCAATTTGGAGAATTCAATTGACCTTGATCCATGTTTCTGGACTGTGGGACATTGGAAACCCCCCCCGCCCCCGGATTGGGATTCGAACCGGGAATCCATTGTGCCGAGCGAAAGACATGCCAACCACTAAGCCACCGTGGCTTATTGTTCCATTATCTTCCACTGTATCCTCTACTAGGGTCGCGGGGGGGAGGGGGGGTTCCCCATGTCCATCCAGGGGAGAACGTTTTGGGTGCTGGGCAGATACACCCAGGGGAATCCCAATCTAGTGGGTACCGAGACACTCTACAGACACTTGATCCATGTTTTTGGACTGTGGGAGAATTGAACCGGCCCCCCCCCCCCCGGATAGGGATTCGAACCAGGAATCCATAGTGCCGAGAGAAAGACATGCCAAGCCCGGCTTATTGTTCCATTATCGTTCCATTATCTATCCTCTACTAGGGTCGCGGGGGGGAGGGGGGGTTCCCCATGTCCATCCAGGGGAGGGGGGGTTCCAACATGTCCATCCAGGGGAAAACATTTTGGGTGCTGGGCAGATACACCCAGGACAGGACGCCAATCTATCGCTGGGCACACACTCACACATAGACACACTCTATATGGGGCAATTTGAAGCATTTAATTGACCGTGATCCAAGTTCTTTGGACTGTGGGAGGAAACCCACACGGACACGAGGTAGAACATGGAAACTCCACCCAGGATTCCCTAGCGCTGAGAGGAGAACATGCCAACCACTAAGCCACCGTGCCGCCCGGCTTATTGCTCACCTTGTTAATTCGACTAATTTAGTGAAACGACCCAAAAAAAACGGTGAATTTAAGGTTGAAGTTTACCAAAATAAAATGTGTGGCCGGCGCACAGAGTCCCGAAAGACAGCGCACTAAACAGTGTAAGCAACCTTCACCGTTAGAATCATATCAGCGAGCCATAAATCTGCGATCTACAGCGAACGCTGCAGAGGAATGGAGGGTGAGGGCTACGCCGCCTCGTCCTGCTCGAGTAAAGGTGAGGCTCTGGGGATTCGCTGTCTTTAGCAAACGCTGAGATACACAATACAGCTGAGAAAACAAAAACGAGAGCGCTGGAATACCGGAGCTGGCTTTTTAGGATTTGGACTCCGACATGTTTGCTTCTCAGAAAACCCGAAGCTTTATATTTCACAATATTATATTATATTAAGGGCGGCACGGTGGCTTAGTGGTTTAGCACGTTCGCCTCTCAGCACTAGGGATTCCCGGTTCGAATCCCCATCTGGGTGGAGTTTCCAAGTTCTCCCCGTGTCTGCGTGGGTTTCCTCCGGGTTCTCCGGTTTCCTCCCACAGTCCAAAAACATGGATCAGGTCAATTGAGTTCTCAGAATTACCCCATATAGAGTGTGTCTGTGTGAGTGAGTGTGTGCCCATCGATGGATTGGCGCCCTGTTCTGGGTGTATCTGCCCAGCGCCCGAGACGTTCTCCCCTGGATGGGCATGGGGAACCCCACCGCGACCCTAATATAGGATAAAGTGGGAGATAATGAATGAATGAATGAATATTATATTAAATTAAAACTGAAGTCAGAGGTGAAACTCAACGGCTGATTGAACTTTGTTTTCAGAGATGTCCTACAGTCTCGAAAGCTATGTGGACACCCCTCCAGATCATCATCTCTCTTTTAGAGTGGTTTATCTGGATGTTATCACACATATCTATATGCCCTGACATCAGGTGGGTCACTATTCGCCGCACCAGGCGTTGAAACCCACACTCACCCCGTCACTGACTCTGATGGAGGCATGCATCACGTTCAGCTTTAAGTATAAGTATGATAGTCAACAGGGTGGCACGGTGGCTTAATGGTTGGCATGTTCTCCTCTCAGCACTAGGGATTCCCGGTTCGAATTTCAACCTGGGTGGAGTTTCCACGTTCTCCCCGTGTCCGCGTGGGTTTCCTCCGGTTCTCCGGTTTCCTCCCACAGTCCAAAAACATGGATCAAGGTCATTTGAATTTTCCAAATTGCCCCAAATAGAGTGTGTGTGTGAGTGAGTGTGTGTCCAGTGATAGATTGGCGCCCTGTCCTGGGTGTATCTGCCCAGCGCCCAAAACGTTCTCCCCTGGATGGGCACGGGGAACCCCTACGCGACCCTAATAGAGGATAAAGCAGCAAGATAATGGATGGATGGATTATGGTCAACAGGAATTTTCTGTGTGAACGAAGAAACCGGACATTAACTCCACCCCACATCTGTCTTAAAGTTAAGCACAGACTGTGATGTCATAAACGCTCTTTTTTAATAAACGGGTTTTAATTAGCATTAATTTACACAGTAAATACGAGTATAAGTATCCATCCATTATCTTACGCTTTCCTCTACTAGGGTCGCTCCCCCATGCCCATCCAGGGGAGAACGTTTCGGGCGCTGGGTTGATACACCCAGGACAGGGGGGCAATCTATCGCTGGACACACACTCACTCACACAGACACACTCTATATGGGGCAATTTGGAGAATTCAATCGACCTTGATCCATGTTTTTGGACTGTGGGAGGAAACCGGAGAACCCGGAGGAAACTCCATCCAGATTGGGATTCGAAGCGGGAATCCCTAGCGCTGAGAGGAGAACATGCCAACCTCTAAGCCACCGTGCCGCCCCGTATAAGTTCAACCTTAAGCGACAATGATTTATTTCTCAACAAGAATCCATAAATGGCCTTATCAGTGCTGGACACTTTTACGATGCTTGTCATACTGTTGGCATGAATATTTAATGGCAGAGACAGCGGTTACCTGCGGTTACGGTGTCCTTCTCTCTGGCGGCCAGCTCTTCCACCTCTGCCCTTCTTCGGAGCTCGAAGCGACGTGCGAACCCTTCCTTGGGCTTCCACAGGTCCTGCAGCAGCAGTGGTTTCTCATTGCTCCCCAATGCCCGCAGGCACTCGGTCCTCCAGCGCCGCTCGGCGCCCTCGAAGCGCCCGATCACGTCGCACAGCACGTAGCAACTGGCTGACGCTTTGCTCAGAGAGTAACGTTCCAATGCCTCCTTTATAAGCTCCTGGGCGCTGGAACGTGGCGTGGCCAGCACACTTTTGTAGTTGGCCCCGGCACAGATTTCATCTCCGAAGATCTTGAGGACGCCCGGCGCCGAGGTCTGCGTGGACAACTCGGCCGGGTCATCCCGCACCTGCTCCGGCAGGTCCGTGATGGAGCGCCGATCCCGATAGCTCAAAGTCCGGTACAGGACCTGCGTGATGGTGCGACTTTGGCGCTTCAGCCTGCTCTTGGAAGGTAGTGACATGCTGGCGGAGGAGGAGCCGTAGAACATGGTGGTGGAATGGAGGGACTAGGACTGTAAGAGTGCAAGAATAATCAAATAGGCCTTTTTAAAGCACACTCACCGGCCACTTTATTAGGTACGCCTTTTTGCTATACTCACATTTAGAGCAGTATCACCATATAAAGGAGGCGTAACAAATAAAGTGATCAGTGAGTGTGTATGTACAATTTTTACATGTTTATATAAACACTGTAAGCCTTTAAGAATTGATACATTTATATAATATACAACTTAATAGTTAGTTTTACTTGAAAGTCTGTTATTTACATTTTGCTGTCTGCTAAATTTATATATTATATAATTTATATATTTATAGTTATATATACCTGTCCACTTAATTTTAATTCCTTACAAATCACACTCATTTCACTAATCACATTGTCATTCTCCAACCTATGCTGTGTGTGTGTATATATATATATATATATATATATATATATATATATTTTTTTATATATTTTTTTTTTTTTTTTTTTTTTTTTTCACAATTTATACTCAAGTTTCTACACATGTACAAATAATTTCACTACTTTTTTTATATTTGCAAGCAAAAGCAACGAAATTTCGTTCTGAGTACACTAAGTGTACAATGAATGACAATAAAGGTTATCTAAGTCCAAATCTATATAGTCTACCGTATAGGCCTGAATAAGTCTATGTACGGGGCTCAAACATTTCCAAAATCTCCTGTACAAAGATTAGTTGTTGTTAATTATGTCCTATTCAAGTTTTGAGCAAAATAATGCAGGTAATCACATTTATAATAATATAATTTCTTATCATTATATACTGTAATGTCAACATGTCAATTTTTTTTTATACTTAAAAAACTGCCTGTGTCAAGCAAGAATTTTTGATGGTTTCAAGAAAAATTAAGTACATATCAAAGATGACCTTAGAATCTTTTGATTATATTATATATTCTGATAATAAAGACAGCTGGTAAGGTACAGCTCTTATTTTAGCTGCTTATTATTGTATGCTCACTCCAACAATACATAAGGCTGCAGATTCAGTTAATGAGTCAAGTGACATTTGAGTTTTCCACCACATACCCTATGGTAGACAGGATGGGCTGGTCTGAAAGCAAATAAACGTGATGCCAAGTATTTAATGGAAAACCCGCTGATGGAAACTAGCTAGGTATAAAAACACGGCAGTCCTGGACGATGATGATAAACTTTGAGGCTGTTATCTCTGCGGGCAGGAGTCACTTACACCTCCTACAGACATTCCTTATATGGGCTTCTCTAAAACTGATGTGTACTTCTGAATGGATCCAAACCACCGAACACGACAAAAGATTTCAATGAAACACAGAACTCACGCTGATGGAACAAATTCGAGGAAGAAAGTAAAACTGGGTGATGAAGTGGGGGAAAAAAAAAAAGACCAAACAAACGCAAACCCCGTGCTGCAGTCCGGGAGGCCATCTGCTCATCGGCGCAAATAGGTTACCTGCGAACCCGCATGCTGAGGGACACCAACGGCACAGAGGGGAATTTTAATGTAGCATGGCAGAGATTCTAACACGGCTATTGGCATTGTTTGGGATGCAGTCCTGAACTACTCAAGTGAAAGCTTACTCAGCGTTTCAGGAGGCTGTGTGTACACTCCACACATTCTGTATTCCACTTTAAAAAGAAAAGGCTTTTAAAAAAAATGTCTGAGTGTATAGATCTATATCCTGCAAATGTTCTTTTTCTTGGTATGGGGCTCGACATCGGGACATACACTACAGCATTGTCGTCTTCTATATATTTATTTTTATATAGTATATATTGGATTTGTAATTTGTATAAATTTCATTGGGGGGGGGGGGGGCACGGTGGCTTAGTGGTTAGCACATTCGCCTCTCAGTGCTGGGGATTTCCGAATTCCAATCTGGGTGGAGTTTCCATGTTCTCCCCGTGTCCGTGTGGGTTTCCTCCGGGTTTTCCGGTTTCCTCCCACAGTCCAAAAACATGGATCCCCATATAGTTGCCCCATATAGAGTGTGTCTGTGTGAATGAGTGTGTGCCCAGCGATAGACTGGCACCCTGGCCTGGGTGCATCTGTCCAGCGGCCGAAACGTTCTCCCATGGAATGACACCCCCCACCCCCCCCACCCCCTAGTAGAGGATAAAGTGGAAGATAATGGTTGGATATATTAGATTGTTAATTTGTATAAATTTAATTGGGGCGGCACGGTGGCTTGGTGGTTTAGCATGTTCTCCTCTCAGAGCTGGGTATTCCCGGTTTGAATCCCAATCTGGCTGGAGTTTCCATGTTCTCCCCATGTCCGTGTGGGTTTCCTCCGGGTTCTCCGGTTTCCTCCCACAGTCCAAAAACGTGGCTCAAGGTCAATTGGATTCTCCAAATTGCCCCATATAGAGTGTGTGTAAGTGTGTCCAGCTATAGATTGGCCCCCTGTCCTGGGTGTATCTGCCCAGTGCCCGAGACGTTCTCCCCTGGATGGGCATGGGGAACATTTCATTGAGAACGATAACTTAGCAGAATATAAATCTCACACAAAACAAACAACTTAACGAACTTTCTGTAGTTTGTTAAACTGAACTCGTCAGAAAGACGGAACGTACCAAGGTCATGTGCACGGGTTCGAGCGCAGAACCGAACCTCGACTCCGGGATCCGCCGCCAACGCTTTGAAAATGTAAAATTCCCCAAAATGTAAATTCCGACGACGGCTGCGAGCGGAGGGTTCGGTTCCTGTACTGCGGCTGCGGTCGGTCTCTAATGGCAACGCGGTGTGTGCGGCTTCAACAAAACACAACAGCGGGCACGACGCTCTCACTAATCGGCTTTACGGAGCGCCTGATCCCGCACAGCCGCACAGCCGCTCGGGCGGAGCGGATCGGATCGGGTCCGGCCCCGGGTTCGTCTGGCGGGGTTGGGATTAATGAAATGCGACAGCAGGCTCGGGCTGTCCGGTAACGGAACGCCGGCAGCCGCTGGGCACCGGGCGGCGGAACTTGCTCGGTTGGTGGCGGCCGCCAACTTCAGAGCAGTCGTTCGGTCCTGCGTTAAGGCGCCGGCGGCGGCGGCGGTACTCACGTGGCCTGCGGTAACGGGACTCGGTCTCAGCGGCGGTGCGGGTGGAGAACTAGATCCCGCCGCGCTGCGGTGCTGCTCCAGCCCCGAACCCCCCGCGCACAGCCGCCCCGCCACACCGGAGCGGACCCGCCTGCTCCCCGGCTCTCATCAGCACCAGCAGCGCCATTTCAGACCGAAGCGTGATGCCGTCGAGGTGCAGTGTGTGTGTGTGTGTGTGTGTGTGTGTGTGAGGGGAGAGAGAGAGAGAGAGAGAGAGTCAGCAATGCGAATGAACAAGAACATCCAGCTGGACACACACACATACAGTGCAATTTAAAAATATGGACACCCCTGCCTGTTAAAGTCATCTCTCTCTCTCTATTTATATATAAAATCTTATATCCATCCATCATCTTCCGCTTTATGGGGGGGGGGTTCCCCATGCCCATCCAGGGGAGAACGTTTCGGGGGGCTGGGCAGATACACCCAGGACCTGGGGGCAATCTATCATTAAGCACACACACTCTGTATGGGGCAATTTGGAGAATTCAATTCACCTTGATCCATGTGGGGTTTTTTTTGGACTGTGGGAGGAAAGCAGAGAACCCGGAGGAAACCCACGCGGACACGGGGAGAACATGGAAACTCCACCCAGATTGGGATTCGAACCGGGAATCCCCAGCGCTGAGAGGAGAACATGCCAACCACTAAGCCACTCATACATACAATCTCGCATATAAAATCTTATATCATGTTTTTATAAGACAATAAGTTAACACGGCACGGTGGCTTAGTGGTTTGGCACGTTCGCCTCTCAGCACTAGGGATTCACGGTTCGAATCCCCATCTGGGTGGAGTTTCCATGTTCTCCCCGTGTCTGCGTGGGTTTCCTCCGGGTTCTCCGGTTTCCCCACAGTCCAAAAACATGGATCAAGTCAATTGAATTCTCCAAATTGCCCCATATAGAGTGTGTGTGTGAGTGAGTGTGTGCCCAGCGATGGATTGGCACCCTGTCCTGGGTCTATCTGCCCAGCGCCCGAGACGTTCTCCCCTGGATGGGCATGAGGAACCCCACCGCGACCCTAATAGAGGATAAAGCGGGAGATAATGAATGATTAAGTTAACACACCATCTACGACTAACGTCTATCAGGCCTTTAACTTTTGGTCATTCAGCAGACGTTTTTACCCAAAATCGCCCTGTCAAAGTATAGGATCTGTTATCATATACAGCATCCATGGAGCATTCAGGGTTGGAGGTCTTGCTCAAGGACCCAGTAACTTCAGCAAATCTGGGATTTGAACCCCCAACCTTCAGATTGATAACCCAACACCCAAACCACTGAGCTACCACAGCTTCCGTTTACTATATGTAACGTTTGCAGAAAATTGTCATATTCATCATGCTAGTGAGCTAGAACCGTTTTTATTCTAAAGAGGCCACCGGGACTGGGACTGCTGTGGGGGCCGAAGCAAAAGCCTGAACTTAAAATAAAGCACAGCAGTTGTGCATGCATAATACATAGTGCACATCATGTATACAATACAACCGCAGTGATTTAATTTAAAATTTATAATGCATTGTAATGCTACTGATGTGGACAGGGACATTCAAAAGGCCGGACGAGGCCTCAGGGCCCAGCTTTGCTATAAAACAAGCACAAGATATACAAATCAATAGGGGGGAACAACATTGTATATATAAAAAAACAAAACATTGAATTAATTTTTACCAAGAAAATCTAACTCAATATATATAATGTTTAAATAGTTAATATATAACAATAATACATTACACTATGCAATTTTATTATTTTGACATAAAAAAAAGCTCCATTATATTCAAAAACCATACAACTAACTGTAAATAAACTTTATAAAATTATTTTTAAGGTGCATGGCATGTACATGTAAACAACAAAATTGTTTACAAAAGCCCTTATAGAACATTTAAAGCATTTAGCAGACATTTGTACCCAGAGGGATTTAGAAAGGTCATTACTAATCAATAGTACTACTACTAATAACTAATGGACAATTTAGAATCCATGAGCTTAACCTCGAAGTCACCGCTGCCTTTATTGACTGTGCACTACTTAGTGGAACATAATTATAATAGATGTTTTTATAATTAGAGGTTTAATTATCTAAATTGCATTTCCCCTTTTTTAATTCCAGTTCCCATGAGGGTCCTTAAGCAAGACCCTTAACCCTTGGGCTGCATCATGACTGACCCTGTGCTCTGACCCTAAGCATCAAGTTTCTGAAGAATTCACACCGTCTAATCAGAATTAACATCTTGCGCCATCTGCTGTTCACCTGTTTGATAGCAAGAGAAAGGAAAGTTTGAGAAGTAGTACAAGGTTAGTAGTAAAATGTTAGTCAGAAATATTGTTATGAAACAGAACATTATCTTAAATAATAATAATAATTAAAAAAAAAAACACTTATTTCAGTAATAAACAAGTTAATAAAGTAAAAAAAGATAGAAAGTAGATGTTATTTTTAACACAAATCATGAGGTACACTTCATTAATTTATCAGAATCAGAATTTTTTTATTAATCTTAAATCTTGTTTAAGATTTTTATTAATTTAAATCTTGTTTGTATTACTTTATATGAAATAACCCAATGCACAGCTATGGCATCATTCTTTAAAAACACTGTAACCAGTGTATATGTTTGGAGCCTTAAACCTTAAACAAGTTTAAAAGTTGATCTATGGCATCTCTACAGTTTTACGAATATTACAAAATGTTAACCATTTTATTATTTTTAAAATTGATCTGACTCTTCAAACTTGTGCTCACAACCAGTAACCATGAGCTCCACTAAACAACCGTGTAAAGACACAAAGATAAAGGATATTAACACTTACAAAGCACGAAAAGTGTGAAATACACAAACCCAAGATGAAAGCACAATAGTTTAGTAGATGAAAAACTTTATTGTTAAATGGAAAGCTTTATAAAATGCACAGAGAGCCGGTAAAGCAAACAATCACAAATCCATCTAAAAAAAAAGTTTCAGTCTCGATCATTTATAATGTTCGGTTTCTAAGTTAGACACATTTTTATGTGATGTATTAATGCAGATCTGAGCAAAACGACGACGTAAAGGCAAACATGGTATATACAATGACCCCTGACAATCCAGATTTCACAGAACACTTGGTTCACATCAGTTCTGAAAACAGAACAAGACGTTTAATATGAAAGCTATAATTTAATTTGATACTGTCTGCAGTTTTAAATTTACATTTTATTTGAATAAATAAATAGGAAAAAACGGGAGTGTACATTAAAATGACAAGTCCATCTTAAAATACAAACTTTTATATTTCCTAATAATAAAATGATATAAACTATTAAAGCACGTGTAATTTTAAATAATTTTAGTATATTGACTGTAAATGTTAATAAAATCATCTTTAAATCAGAAAAAGAGAACGATTCACATTCTTTTGTCTTCGTTATTTTAAACAATTTGTAATGGGAAAAGTAAAGAAATTCCGCCCTCTAGTGTCAAAGGCATGTAATGCTGCATGTAAAGTATATTACAACAGGTGTTCATGGTCATTTGGGTCTGTAACGTCGTATTCAGCTCTTTTAAGGGTTAATCTGAGTAAGAAAACGGTCAGGTTACTTCAGTAACATTAAAATGATTGTTGGAATTAATTTCATTATCATAAAGAATAAACATTTTCAAGTAAAAACAACTTTAGTTTTTCTAATTAGATTCATTCAAAAGGTTTAAAGCTGTACTATTTGTTCACACATTTATTAATCTTGACATATTTACAGTCATAGAAAGAGACTCTCTATTCACAGTAAACAGTTCTATAACGAGATTTACATTTAACCTAATAAGTTAAAGAAAGTTTTTTTTTTATTTAATTCAAATCAACATAAAATATCATGACCATTAATCTTTAAAAAGACGTGTGTACCATATCCCTAAGAAACTCCCTCGGAGATCTGATTCTGAACAGAAATATTTCTGTTTCTTTTTTATAGATTTCTTAACCATTTTAGTGATTCTCCACCAAAGGCAATACTGGCGAGCCAAACAAATACATTCACCGACATTTTAACAGTAAATTAATAAATAAATAAAAAACACAAAAACGATGCATATACTTTTGGTATGAATTGCAATGTATATATATATATATATATTATGGGAAATAAATAAATAACACTTTTGCCAATTTAATTTCTTTGTTTTTAAGTAATACTGTATTAGTGAGTACTGCACATATCTTAATGTCCAGGTCATAATTCGATGACCTATGAGCTTATAAATGGCTTTTATATTCATCTGTGTTATTAGCTGACTGATAGAATTAGAAAATATTAGTCGATGCAACACATTTTGGTTCAGGTAGCTGAGCAATATTATATTAAGCAGAGGGGTACATCCATCCATGATATCAATATACGAGTAAAATATAGTATAACTTTAAGATCACACGTTTACATTCAAACTGCAGGTAATAAATTGCAAAAACTATTTAGGTTCTTTAGGCTGTTTATCGATTTGTGGAGCTTTATTTGTGCTTTCTATCAAAACTGCAATTAGAAACTGTGTAGTGTCAGATGTCACTAAATCCACAGGCAATAATATTAATACAAATAACACCACCACCACATGTGTAACTATGTGGCTTGCTGTAAAAGTGTTAAATTTAGTATAGAATTTGCGGTACCTGCACATGAGTGAAATGTTGGCCAGATGTTGATGGCTGCAGTTCACGAGATTAACCTGAGAACAAAGCTTTTGACAACTTGTCCACTCGAAGGAGTTTGCCACCATTGGTCCTCTGTGTCCTGAGCAACAGAGCCGAGTCTAAAGCAGAGCTCCAACTTGACCCAAAGCAACCGAGAGCCGACTCAGGAAAGTAAAAGGATGAAGAACTACGGTGGTGTAACGGACAGACCGGAGGCTTTCGTTAGGAAGCACTTAAAATACAGAATTAAAACATGGAGACGGTAAGAGACACGAGTTCAAAGGCATTTCACGGCGACAACACTGAAAACACAAGGATGCAGTTAAACACACATCCAACACCATAGATACAACATTAAAGTTGTTAAAAAAGAACGCAGAATGCAGTAAACTGGAGAAATTCAACACGCTTTCCTCAAAAGAGGTAAACTGGCAGTGACACCATGAAAAAAAAAAATTATAATAATAATCCCTGGTTTAAAATTGTTAAAATAGTTGTGATGTTACACTTTGGGCAGCGTACACATTAGTGTAGACTTGTGTGCTTTATGGGGTTAAATCCAGAGTATCCTTACAGAGTCTTATTAAAGCTAAAAGGTGCATCTGTATCAAACATTTAAATTTAACTTTTCATTCATAGAAAATCTTCAGTATGAAAGTTGTTTTAAAGCAGGGTGCACGTGCTTTTTAAATCCCCATCCTACCTTCCTATCCCATCACTAATGGTCTGTTACATTTTGTATTATCACCTGAACCCGTTTAATCTATAGAGGTTTATTATCCCTGATTCCCTAACACATAAGGTTATAAGCGTAGCTGCTCAGTGGCCGAGTGTAAACCGTTATTTTAAAGATTCCTTGTCTTTAATACAGATAACAGTGTTTTTTTTTTTTTTTTTTTTTTTTTAGGAGGAGGGTGTCCATGGGTGTGTCACCGGGCGGTGCTGGTCTGTTGATTGCCAGGTGTGTACAAGTACTTCCAGATGGCGTAGTAATGGATGCCCGCCCCCATGGCAACGAACAGGTGCCATATGGCATGTGCGAAGGGCACCACTCCATCACTTTTAAAGAACACCATCCCCAACACGTAACACCCGCCACCAACCAACAGCTCGCACACACCTGACCAGTCGGCCTGAGAGTGAGAGAGAACGACAGGAATTCGAGTCCCATTCATAGATTAGTGTTTATAGTGTATTTCTTTTTGTTCAGGTGGTGAATGTGCTTTCTTACCATGGACAGAATCACCATGGCTGGAAACACTCCCATCGCCGTGTAGCACACCAGCTCGACTACTTTAAACCTGCAGCAAAATGTAAAAACAGGCCATAATAAATATTATGTTAGGTTTATTGTGGTAAATTTGTATGGTTGCTTTTAAAAACATGGTAATAAAACACAAGGTGTGGATAGACCCTTCAATAATTGGTCAAATATGTACATATGTTAATGTATTAATTAATTATGCATCCTTACATTACCAAAATAATTATTTATACTCTATAATAACTATGCTTTATATATATATATATATATATATATATATATATATATATATATATATATATATATATATATATATATATATATATATATATATATATATATAGGACAAAGCACCAATCTATCAATGGGCACACACTCGCTCACACACAATCTATATGGGGCAATTAGGAGGATTCAATTGACCTTGATCCATGTTTTTGGACTGTGGGAGAAAACCGGAGAACCCGGAGGAAACCCACACGGACACGGGGAGCACATGGAAACTCCACCCAGATAGGGATTCGAACTGGGAATCCCTAGCGTTGAGAGAACATGCCAACCACTAAGGCACCATGCCGCCTGAGTTTATATCCATATATTATATAATGTATTCATTAATTATGCATTTTCACGTTAACAAAATTTTTTGTTATCTATACTAACTATGCTTTTATTTATATATATAAAAAAAAATCATATAATTTAAATCTATATAACTACTTTTTCTAACTTTTCCACTGTTTATATTTATGATGTGTTTGTGTGTAAGTGGTAGTTGCCAGTTGTTTTTTCTGTTGAAGTTTTCTGCGTTCACATTGCACACACACACACACACCTCTCATGAAAGAAAAAGACATAGGCAGTCCCTCCAGTAGCCATCACCCAGATAACCCAGCGCATGTGAGCCGCCCATGGGCCGAGTTCCCGTAAAGTTAGCCTAAAACACACCCAACATTCAGACACAACAGTCCTGTTAAAGACCTCGGGACGTTAGAAAGGACACGCTTTAGAAAAACAGGCCTGAATGAACTGAGCTTACCAGGGTGTGTAGGAGGCCGCGATGAAGAAATAGATCACCATTCGGTCGCACATGTGAAAACACTGTTCCACTGATCTGAAGACAGAAGCAGGTAGCGGTAAAGGAACATGGGACACTGCTTCCTCCTAAGAAATTTATTATGCATTTTCTTCTTTGGGTTTGGGACCTGCACTTAATCTGCGATCTGCGTTTTCCCTCCGGGGATTAATAAAATATTCTGATTAATGAGTGCACTGATTGGATACAGAATATAACAGTAATGTGGGAAACCGAAAACCCCAGAGGAAACCCATGCAGGTCCCCTCCAGGACACAAACCCAGGACCTTCTTGCTGCTGCAATATTTCTATTTCGTTGCTTTACAGTACAACACAAAATTATTTGCACACTCAAAGCCCATGTTAATAAATGAAAGAACTTTTTTTTTCCCCCATATCCTAACTAAGTGCACATGTACCGAAAGTGGCTCTTCTTCCATGTGACGGTGTGGAAGGCCGTGGAGATGATGAAGAGGCTCGACAGTCCGGCTCCATACAGCCAGGCTGCAACCTCCTCCCAGTGGTCATCAGACAAGAAATACAGCAGAACCCCACCCACAATACTGGGAATGATCCAAAGCTGGTAAAGCGGCAAAAAAAATTACATTAAAAAGATTACAAATATATAAATATAGAATAAATATGATTAAAAGGATGTGAATACAGCTGCCTCACCGCATGTGTGGCACAGTTAGCAGCGTGCTCATATTCTGTTGGCTGATACCTTTTATTAGCTGGTGCTCTATTATTCATAAATCTAAAAATAAAATGGAGGAAAGAATAAAACAAAAATCAAGGCACTTGATGATGCCGGCATTTTACAGAATACAGCTGCAGTGATCTAATCTGTGCCGATACTGGATACCGACTGATGATACCAGAGATGAACTGATAAGATATCTGGGCTATTTGACACGGAAAATTGGCATTAAACATTAATGCTGGAAATATGCCACATTTAATTTGCCTACAAATTATGTAAATTGATAGATAGTATATTGCAGTCACAGCCATTAAAACACAATAAAGTAATATTCCAACAGAAGCTTTTGACACCCTATTTTAATTCAGTCCCCATATTTGCAGCTCTTGGAAGGCATTCCACAGGGCTTTTGGAGAGTGTCTGTGGCTATGTTTTCCCCATTCAGCCTAAAGCATTTGTGAGGGCCACCCTTCTCGTTCATCCTAATGCTGTTTAGAGGGATTCCGGTCAGAGTTCATCATAGAGGTGATAGAGTTTTTATACATCAAACTCATCCAACCACGCCATGCCAGATATATCGTTTCATTGTCGATCACCAAACATTCCCAAATGATTGAAGTTTTGCATATTAATGGACAATTTTACATTTCAACAATGGGTCTCTGCTTTGCTTCTTTAAATCTAAAAGAAAAAAAAAAGCCCCCAAAATGATAAGTAATTTAATAATCAGTCCATATGAAATGTCTGAGGCGCAACACACAACCCGCCTGTTACGTGACTGATCACTAATCAAATTAAGCTGATGCTGCTGCTTGCTGATGGCAGACCGTTGCTTGGCAACAGCTGGTAACCATGGAGAAGGATGGCTAAGGATTCTCCTTTTTTTTCCTTTTTTTTTTTTAACTAGGACATGATGTCAGTGTTGCCATAAAAACACACAGCCTGCGGGGACTGGGGCACCGAAACGAGGAAATTTTGGCAGATGTGACCACCGGTACCATGTCCTCTGACACCATGCCTGCTGTAGATGATGCATCTGATGGCATAAGGGCAAATTCAAGCATGTAGAATGCAGTTATGTAAAAAGATTGAATTAACAGCCAGAGACTGTCCATGTTGTCATTATGATCCGAATGAACCAGCATCACTTTGAAGCAGTGCAGAGGAACCACCGTAACTTAAAATACAAAAGAATAAATAACTTAATATCATTTTGTGCCCATGTGGGCGGCATGTGCCCATTAGAGTCTGACCGTGTGATCTGTGGTTTGTAAGTGCAACCTAACACTCCACACCCAGTTCTCATCATACACATGATCTAATTTCTATTCATAGTGACCTAATAGAGTTTCCTAAAAACCCTGGACTAGCAACGCTACGATCCAGGAATTCACCTGAGGCAGTCAGTCTGACAAACAAATCTATTATTCTCTTCTCAGCTTGATGCACAGATGTGGCCTACATACACTTCACATCCAGATGTGTGGATACAACAGTGCAAAAGGAAAATCTGCAAAGATACAAAAAGCCCCAGAAAAGACAATACATACAGTACGCAATGACAAAAAACGAGAAGCTTTAAAAAGAAGAATCCAGATGTGTCAAGAAATGATATGCTAAATGTAAATAACGAACTACGAATGCAAGATCAAACCAGCCAGATGTGTACATAAGTAAACTTATCCAGATGAGGAGTGTGTAGGTTACTAATAATGTAATTTAACTACTAATTTACATATATATATGCAAATGTACAGATTAAATACAGATGTTTACAGATCCAGTTCTAAACCTGTGATGCAAATGCTGAGTCACTGATCCAGACAAAGTTTCACAGAAACAGAGCCAGATGTGTAAACAGTTAATTAAAAGATATTATATAGAACCAAATAGATATAAAGATGTGTAAACTGTAAAAATAAACTCTTAAGCACCAAGGGGTTTATAATAAACTGATACAGATGTGTAAGCAAGAACAACTGACCATAAAGCAATCTGAACACACACACACACACACACAAGTTGTCATTGAGAACATTATGTTCCTGAATAACAAGGTGTTATGATGTTGCATTATAGTTACCTATACAGCCGATGTAAACCACAGTCCCCTAAATGTATTGTCTAGTCTATGGACTAAAGTTTTTTGACAATACACCTATAGAAGCGTTTATGTTTTTGTTTTTTATTATAATAAGAATTTTTGTGAAGTGCAGACATTATACAGCTATATGTTCACAGATTAATATAATGTAAATCCACAGTAATGCAGAAGCGCACAAACTGAAATGACACAGGTGACACCGTGCAAACACGGTCAAGATGTGCCGTCCTCATAATGACCCGAGTATGTTTCAATGATAAAGTATTAAAAGCCATGCAGAGTTTTAAATTCTTAAACTGCAAATATATTCAAGATCTGCCAAACATGGACCTCCTGCTGTCATTGTGACATGTATACAAGTGTTTTTCAGGTATGCAAAAAAAAAAAAAAAAAAAAAAAAAGTTAAAGTGATTAAAACATCACAGATATACACAAAACAATCCAGATGTGCTTAGTTTTAAGTTGTACAAGTGTGTTATGCTCAGGAAACGTGTACATTCTAAAACGACATAACAAAACAATCCAGATGTGCAATGTCTACACAATCGCAGATATAGTGTGTACAATGTAAAAATCGATCCAGATGTTCAAACATAATTGATCCAGTTGTGCATCATACAAAACAAACATGACATCAATGTCATCAAAGCAAACAGATGCAGGTAAACACGTTTAATCACGTGATATCACTTATAACCGTGAATATGTCAAAGCACAGCTTTTATTTTTTAATAATGGTGGAATTCTAAAGACAGAAGCGGGAGGTTGTTTTGATCGTCTTTAAAGCGTGCGTTCAGATCTCTTACCTTATAAGATTCATTTAAACACTTTGCAACGCAACTGTTGCGCCTGATGCAAAGCCCCGCAGCGCGTCTGGATGGATCCGAACCCGGCAGTGCGCACAAAGCCCCGATCCGACACCCGATCCCCGCCTCCAGAACCATGCACCGAGCAGGAGACGCGCTCACAGAACATCAGCAGAACAAGCACACGGGCCATTCATCTCATTATCGATTAGGAGCCGGAAGTCAGGGGCCGAATCCCAAATGGCCCCTCACTCTGTATGGAAGCCACGGCGTATGCGCCCTACTGAGTGCACTTGTCTCGTGTGACAGAGCGATGTTCGGACGCAGCCTGAGGATGCTGAACGATCCGAGCGAACAGAGACGGATGGGAGAGATCAGAGGACTGACGGCTCCTGAGGTTTAAACGACGTTCACAGGATTAATCTGCTCGGACAGTTTGATTGCGGGATGAAAACTTATATAAAATCATATTAATTAATATTTATGCAATTGTATAACACTGAGCTGCGCCAGACAGAAATGAAATATTATAAATTTTGGTTATTTTTTAAGTTACCACGATCTTAATAAATAAGACATTATCCCCATCGTATGTCAGTACAATATTTCTATTTTAACATTATATTTTCAACATCTTTTTATTTGCAAGTTTCAGAATTGACTAATGCCTCTGTAAATTAGTAGTTAAATTACATTATTAGTAACCTACACACTCCATCTTGATAAATTTACTTATGTACACATCTGGCTGGTTTGGTTTCGCATTCGCAGTTCGTTATTTACATTTAGCATATCATTTCTTGTAGCAGACACATCTGATTCTTCTTTTTAAAGCTTCTCGTTTTTGTCGTTGCGTACTGTATGTATTGTCTTTTCGAGGGCTTTTTGTATATTTACAGATTTACTTCTGCATTGTTGTATCCACACATCTGGATGTGAAGTGTATGTAGGCCAACAACAATAATAATAATGGTTATGGTTGGGGGGGGGATACTATTTCACATACTATTCAGTATTTCAGATCCAGATGTCAGGATACAACGATGCAAATATAAATCTGTAATTATATACAAAGCTTTAGATAAGACAATACATACAGTATCTACAATAAATTGATTTTTGAAAGCTTTTAAAATGTATAAACAGTTAAAGATATTACACCCAAACAGATGTACAGATGTGTGAGCTGTAAAGATGAGCCAACAAGCAACAGGGGTTTTGTGATAAACTGATATAGATGTGTGAGTAATAATATCTGACCACAACATAGTTTAAATATCACATATCCAGATAGACCGCAGATAGTATTAACCAGATGTTATGCTGTTGCATTATAGCTCCACAGTGATGATCAGATAAAACACATAACTCAGAGACGTGTGTTTCAATACATTCAGTATATCCATCCAATTTATTTTTGCAACAGTAGAAATAAACAAATCACTTAACATCCGTAACAACAGACTGAAGTAATAATTTTATAATCTATCTTCATGTACATTTTATATAATTTTTTTATTTATTATTACAGTTAATTTAACAGAATTCTATTTATTTGAAAACGTTATACAAATATATTTAATTTTTTTATATGACTATAATAAAAGGTTACTTTTCGTGCACTTATAGTACAACGCTTTTTCATAATTCTGCTATTTTCTCCCCTGTATTTACCTATACGGCCGCTAGAGGGCACTCTAAACACGTTTCGCTCCGGAGCGTTACGTCAGAATCATTTGAGGCACGCTGAATCGTTCTCGGAGCCGAATCATTCGAGTCCTGAGCGGAGTTGTGAAAGCGAAAGCGGGGTGACGTCACTGGAGCTCACGCGGGTTCGAGCTCGGTTCCGTACGTGCGGGGTGTGACGTGTGTGGCTTTGATGACGAAATGACGTCATGACGACGGCGGCTTCGTGGCGAGCTCGAGCCGTTCGTGAACGCGCACGCGTCGTTACGTCACGCCCGTTCTGCACGTACTGCGTTTGAACGGCGCGGTGGTTCTACAGCGGAAGGTTCTAAAGCTCCCGAACCCGGCGGCGGAACCATGAGCTCGGATAACGACTGGCACCGCGACGAGGAGCAGTCCTCCAAACTGCTGAGGAAAGCCAAGGAGTCCCCATTTGTACCGATAGGTGAGATCATCATCCATCATTATCTCCCGCTTTATCCTCTATTAGGGTCGCGGTGGGGTTCCCCATGCCCATCCAGGGGAGAACGTTTCGGGCGCTGGGCAAATACACCCAGGACAGGGGGGCAATCTATCGCTGGACACACACTCACTCACACAGACACACTCTATATGGGGCAATTTGGAGAACTTAATTGACCTTGATCCATGTTTTTGGACTGTGGGAGGAAACCGGCGAACCCGGAGGAAACCCACGCGGACACGGGGAGAACATGGAAACTCCACCCAGATTGGGATTCGAACCGGGAATCCCTAGCGCTGAGAGGAGAACATGCTAAACCACTAAGCCACCGTGCCGCCAAGTAAGATAATAATTTATTCTATTAACCCGCGTTTTGTTGTATTTTGCCAAATTTTACTGACTTCGGACACATTATATATATATATATATATATATATATATATATATATATGGGCGGCACGGTGGCTTAGCACGTTCTCCTCTCAGCGCTAGGGATTCCCGGTTCGAATCCCCATCTGGGTGGAGTTTCCATGTTCTCCCTGTGTCCGCATGGGTTTCCTCCGGGTTCTCCGGTTTCCTCCCACAGTCCAAAAACATGGATCAAGTTAATTGAGTTCTCTAAATTGCCCCATATAGAGTGTGTGAGTGTGTACCCAGCGATGGATTGGCGCCCTGTCCTGGGTGTATCTGCCCAGCGCCCGAGACGTTCTCCCCTGGATGGGCATGGGGAACCCCACCGCGACCCTAATAGAGGATAAAGCGGGAGATAATGAATATATATATATATATATATATATTCATTATTGCTGCTGAGTGTGTTCTTCTCTTTAGGACCACACAGTGTTCTTATCTTCTGTAGAACACATCATGTCAGAAAGCTTAAACCATCTGGGTTTTAAAATGATATAAAATGAAGGTCACGGTTCTCATCCTCCATTTAAAAGGAGGTGGTGGGAGGTTTGCATCGTGGACGTGCGATGTCATCATGTCAGTATGGAGTAACGTCCACACGGAATGTTTACAAAACCTTAATAAATCTATGCCACAAACATTAGTTTAGTAAGGGAATCCCACCCGGTTCCGTCAAAGGGTCCATCATGGTGAGGTTACAGAGTGTGTACAGTTTTCTTTTAATCTTTCTGAATTTATCTGGAACATTAAACTTGTTACGGCTCAGTCAGTGTTCTCGTGTGTGTTCCCTGAAGAGGATGTTCCTCAAACTTATCAGAACATCAACAAAACAATGACAGATTTTTTTAAATACATCTGTATATTATTCCTTTTCATTTTATTTTGGTTACATGTTGTTGGAGTGTTTTTTATTTTGCATTTCTGTTAAATTAAGCTCCATCATTCAATCGTTACTCTGAGCACGTTGTACAATGACTCAGCAAAATTTTGCTGTACTGTGTGGTTGCTGTACTCGGTTAAAGGCATTTCCTGCGATGCCCCGGGGTAAAATGTGAACGTGATAAGACTCATGTCGGTTCACTCAGTGGGTTCCACCCAGGACTGAAGCCTGGTGCTGGAGACGGCAATAAACGTTTTAATGACCAGTTTACAGCTTTAGATGTTAAACCCTTTGATTTCAACATTTATTTCCTTCTTTAATAATTAAGAAATATGAAATATTTGTCAACATGCATTTTAAATTTGGACTCTTGGTCTTTTTATGTTTAACCAAAGTTTTTAAATCATATTAAACACAATGAGGAAATAATGTAAACAAATTTACATCGCGGCACAGTGGAATCCCCAGCGCTGAGAGGAGAACATGCCAACCACTAAGCCACTCATACATACAATCTCGCATATAAAATCTTATATCATGTTTTTATAAGACAATAAGTTAACACGGCACGGTGGCTTAGTGGTTTAGCACGTTCGCCTCTCAGCACTAGGGATTCACGGTTCGAATCTCCATCTGGGTGGAGTTTCCATGTTCTCCCCGTGTCCGCGTGGGTTTCCTCCGGGTTCTCCAGTTTCCTCCCACAGTCCAAAAACATGGATCAAGTCAATTGACTTCTCCAAATTCCCCCTGTGTGAGTGAGTGTGTGCCCAGTGATGGGTTGGCATCCTGTCCTGGGTGTATCTGCCCAGTGCCAGAAACGTTCTCCCCTGGATGGGCACCCCCCCCCACCCCACCCCCAATAGAGGATAAAGTGGAAGATGATGTATGAATGAATTTACATCGCTGCATCATCACGATAAATACAATATTTAAAATATGAAACAATTTTTTTTTTATTAGTTTACAAGTAAGACACTGACAGTAACCTCAACATAAACACACACTATTCAGTCTTATAGCCACAGTTGTTTAAAACCAAGCGCCCTTCCATTAATTTGAAAAACTATATACCGTACTTTCAACTTTGTGGGAACAGTTTGAGGAAGATCTCGTTTCTGTTCCAGCACGACGGACCCAGGGTACAAAGCATGATCCATAAAGACATGGTTGGTTGAGTTTGGTGCAGATCTCGGGTCCCTGACATTTAAAAAAACAAATAACCTTAGCAGAAGAGTGAAGGCTGGTAGAGCTGTAAACAGGGGAACAACTTTTATATGAAATGTTATGAAAACAGTCGTTACCATTGTGGCATTTTTGTATGAATTTTTATGTGAATTGTTTTTTAGGGATGGCTGGCTTTCTGGGGGTCGTAGCGTATGGATTATACAAACTGAAGGCTCGCGGTGACACTAAAATGTCGGTACATCTGATTCACATGCGAGTCGGCGCGCAGGGCTTCGTCGTGGGTGCCATGACTCTGGGTAAGAGCGGTGCGCTTATTATAAACTACACATGAAGTAATGGGACGCCACTATTTTGTATTTCATATATACAGTAGAGTTAAGAAGTGCTCAAAACACAGCAGGGTGACATGCCTTCTGTGACACAATATTAGTTTAAATAGAAATCATAATAAATAACCTACCAGAAAGCATCAGACGCCGTGTTCTGGATGGCTCCACGTTTAGGAACCAATGAGACTCATCTCACATGAAGATTCAGACCTTTGACTCTACATTAAAGGGCTTTACTTAATAATTACTCACAGCTTGAAAACGTAAACAAAGTAACCACCCTGCACTTTTGTCACAGCATTAGAGTACGATTCTGTTCACACTGTTCTTGATGGTTCCCTTCAGTTTGAAGTTCTCAGTGCTGGAGCCATGTTGTTGTTAATGAACTGCTCACCTGTTTGTAATTTCTAATTATCTACGCCCTAATTAATGTCATTTGTGTTGTTTGGTTGCAGGTGTGATCTACTCGATGTATCGGGAATACCTCGCCCCAAATCACAGAGACGATAAATGATCAGAATCAGATTGAGTTCATTTATTTTTAATATATTAATTTAGACTTGTGAGCACTACTGATAAACAAAAAACCTGGTGTACATTCACATATATTTTTTTTATAGAGACCAAACATTTGTAATGTTATAAGACTTAAATCTTAACAAATATTTATGTTTGAAATAAAGGAAGTAAAATGACACACATGGAAAGATGCCGACTAATTTAATTGTTGCTCACAACCAGACCTGCTGCTCCACAGTCCTGCCACATCAGACATGTGGGTCCTGGTTTCCTTTCTAACCGTCTGGTCCACATCCTTTTGATGTGTGTTTGATATGAAGCTCTGCACTTCATCTTGATGCTTGTTTAAATTAGTTGTAATGATCTCATTAATAATGTCTATTTATGATGGACTATACTCATTATGATTGAGTTCTAATCATGTACAAACACGTGCAGCTCCTCTGCTGTTTGCAAATCATTAGTTTCTGGATTGTATTTAAAAAATAAAATACTGACGATGACACTAACTCACTGATAAATAACACCAACGTTACAAAAACCCTACACATGCAAAGGACCATGGGTAAAACTGGAACATTAAATACTATAAGTCTGTTTTATTGATGCTGAATCAAAGCCATGTCCTCAGGGTTTGATATTCAAGTGATGGCCAGGAGGACGCGTCATTTTGCATCTAAATTTAGAAAAGAAACAGGAAATGCCTCCGGACCACACAGATGTGAACAGCACAGCCCCCATCACTAAAGAACCTTTGGGCATTATTTGTGATGTACAACTTTTTTTGAGGAACCACAATGACTGCCTTCATGAGCAGACGGGTAATTAAACATATGTAGCATTAATTTACATCATACAAATGTTTTTTTTTGTTTATTAAATAAAGAAAAAAAAAACCACAAATACATTTTAATCAAAATTCACACATGGCATCAGGTTCTGAGTAGAGTACAAAACAGACCACCAACGTCAATGTGAAGGACAAAAAGGTCTCTGACGGCGCCACCTGTGGAGGAACAGAGTGTTAAAGCGTGCACCAATGACCGGAAACAAGGTCAGCCGTAAAAGTCAAGCCTCAGAAGCGACCGTAATCAGAAAGCTGAAGCACAGCTCTCATAGAAGGTGTCAGAAAAATGTTGTCTGTGGAGTCATCAGTGGCTTGAACATGAGCTTCTGCTCTGTTAGAACTAAAGGCTCAGATGAACGGGTTGTTTGAAAAAGTGATCCAACATTAAGGCATTTAAAAAAGGCTGTTTATCTGAGTTCAATAAAAATGACTAAGAATTAAACTAACACTCAATAAAAATGACTAAGAATTAAACTAACACTCAATAAAAATGACTAAGAATTAAAATAAAATAACCAAAAACAATCAACTAAACAGTTAACAGTCATATAGCCATGAGTTTGACACTCATTAAAAAAAAGTCTAAAAATACAACAGTATACAATAGTTAGAAAAATTAATTAAAACTTCAGTTTAAGTAAATTATCTTAAGTATTAATTACCTTAAACTTCAGCCAAACAGGATAAATCTGGAGGAGAAAAAAAATAAACAAATGAAGGTCAAGATCATGAAGCTCCCAAAAGAGCACTTTGCTTTTCCATCAAACAAAAACATCTCATATCCAAGTTTAGATTTAAGTAAACATTCTCAACAAGAGAATTTAATCTAGGGGCTTTAAATTATATGAAATACCATGTAACTTAATTTAGGGTTATTTATATTTAGTCATTAAGCGGACGATTTTATTTAAAACCACTCGAAAATGAGAACACCATATCAGTAGTTAAAGAAGAACTCAGCTACACTGTAGAATTTGGTTTAGAATACGTCAGACTGAAGTGTTCCAGGGCCGACCCTGTGGTTATTGCTGAGAAACATTTCCGTGCAGAAATTATTTTAAAAAGCTTAAAAATTAAAGTTAAGCAACAAAACAAAAATCAGATTAGTAGAATTTGTTAATTTAAAGACACAGGGTGATGGTTACAGTGCATCAGGGAGAGAGTTTATCATCAGATCCCTTTAGCAAGGGCCAGACAAACTAGTTCTCATCATTGCACTCCACACCCCCCCCCCCCATACCAAAAATGATCCAATACCTACATCAGTACATTAATAATACTGCACCAATGTTAAGAAAACCCTATGGACCATATCTTTGGAAATAAATGTCACCAAGACAATTGGTGGTAAATACAGGTCTAATAAAATGTTTAACCATCACTTTAATAAAGTTTGTAATGAGAATAAAACCTGTTTTAAAAAAAACAAAAATAAATTACATTGCAGCAAATGGCATTGACCATGGTAACTGACGCACCGAGTTGCCCTCTGGTGGACACACCGAGTAATGACAAGACATATCTCTTTACTTAGATTAAACCTGCATGCCATTGCAGTCAGTTGAGCATGACTCAATTTGTGGTGGTCACTATTTTCAGTTTTAAAAGTGAAAAATTAGCCAACACCCTTAATTATTAAGCCACACCCACAACCAGATTACAAGCAACAGCATCAGTTTGTGATGTTGTGAGTTCAGAATGAGTTGTATAAACAGCGCTGAGCAGCGAGGTCGACTCCTCACCGTTATCGCCTGCATAAAAAATCTGACGCGTCCTCCTGCAGGTGCACCTGAGGACAAAAAAAAAAAAATAATTAAATCAATCAGATCTCCATCATTTAACAGAGAACAGACATGCATGTGAACCTCAGAGAAGAAGTTAAAATCAGGCACTGATCAACAGCGCTCATACGAGGTGTCAGAAAAAAAAAAGGTGTCATCAGGGGTTCAGTTAAATGATCCCAAAAAGTCTTCATCGCCTCACCTTCTGTATGGACGTCCCACATGAGCAGCTTCTCCTCCGTATTACAGCATCCGGTTGTAATGGAAACGGCTCACAGGACCAAATACAGGAGACATAACCCTCATATTGACCTGCAACATATTAAAAAAAAAAAACCTGCTCAGGATGCTACTTCATTTAATTCCATAAAATTTGTAATCCGTAAGAACCTGTTTAAACCTCAGACTGAAGATTAAAATCAGGCACGGTCAGCCCGCGCTCATACGAGGTGTCAGAAAAATTAAAAAGGTGTCATCAGCGGTTTGGAAACATTTTACATTCACATGAGGTTCCAGCGTTTAAAACTCACCTTCTGTACAGGGAGACTACAGGATCTCCATCATGGAGGTGGACGCATAATAAACTCTGCGATCGGACAGGTCCTCACGTCCACCCATCTACGGTTCTGTACGCTCAGACGAATCTGCAGGAGAAACCAGCTCGTTATAAAACTTAATGTTCATTAAAATCCTGTCTGCATTAATCCCACTTATAATGTAAACATTTAATTCCATAAAACCTGTAATCCATAAGAACCTGTTTAAACCTCAGACTGAAGATTTAAATCAGGCACGGTCAGATATGAAACTGATAACAGAAACCGATTAAGAGATATGAAACCGTTCCAAAAGCTTACACACTCTCTGTAAACACGATTTAATAAATAATTTTCAGGGTAAGTTTCATATTTGTGGCTATAATTTGTAATTACATATGTTCTATGAGCAGGAAGCCCAAATTATGTAAAATTATTAATTAAAATTGTTTAAATCGTGGGCCCTGAATCCATAACCCACCAAAGTTTAACTTCTTGAATATAATTATTAAAATCAACTTTTTTTAACGTTTGGAAAGGATCTGTGTATAATAACAACAAATATAATACAATATTTATAAAGGACAGCACGGTGGCTAAGTGGTTTAGCATGTTCTCCTCTCAACACTAGGGATTCCCAGTTCGAATCCCAATCTGGGTGGAGTTTGCATGTTCTCCCCGTGTCCACGTGGGTTTCCTCCGGGTTCAACCAGTCCAAAAACATGGATCAAGGTGAATTGAATTCTCTAAATTGCCCCATGTAGAGTGTGTCTGTGATAGATTGGCGTCCTGTCCTGGGTTTATCTGCCCAAAACGTTCTCTCCTGGATGGACATGGGGTAATCCATCACTGAACACTCTATATGGGGCAATTTTGAGATTACACCCCCCCCCCAATAGAGAATAAAGCTTTAGATAATGGACACACATAGTAGGCAGTGGGACATTTACGTTACTATCAATTTTACAAACTAAACGTAACAATAAACTCAAAACACCGAACAATTCCATTGAAAATCAGATTAAAACAAAGTTATAGGTTTTTAATTATATTTAATAATCTCTCTTTAAAAGCCCAACAGTGTTATATATGACTTAAAAACAAAGTACCCGGATGTTCGGCGGGATTAACGTTAAACAAATAAACACAGAATAAAAAAAACACAATAATAAACACCGCCACACTGATTATAAAGCTCATAATTAAATAAAACACCGCCACACTGATTATAAAGCTCATAATTAATTAAAACACGAAGCGAAGTTCAAACGAACCATGATTAAAGATGTGAGGCAGCGCGCGAGCCTCTGCACACGGCGCGAACTCCACGTCTCGCGAGGACAAAGAGGGTCCGCGTGCGCCCGCGGCTTTCCTTTATAGGGTCCTCCTTCGCGTTCTGCTGCAGCGCAGGAGCCGCTGCTCTCTACCGCCGTCTGCTGGCTCAGCAGAGCAACGCGCTCTGTTTACTTCAAGACGTCACCGGATGTAAAAGTACAAATCTAATATAAAATACAGATAAACAGCGATAATAATAATAACTTCCCGACGGTTTTATAAAATGGTGCTGTTAAAAGATTACATAATTATTTTGATTAATTTTTATTTATTTTATTTTTTATAAAATTTTATTTTATAAAAAATTTTGCTTCATACTTAAATTGCTTGATGTGAAGGTTTTAATCAGGTTTAATAACTACATAGTTCCAACCCAAATTACAATGTTTAAATACAAAAAACACATGTAACAGTGCCATCACCTTAAATATAATTGACTTAATGTGAGGGAAAAAACATATATATATATATATATATATATATATATATATATATATATATATATATATATATATATATATATATATATATATATATATATATATACATATATATAAGCTTATTGTTTAAAATATAATAAGAATTTAATAACAATGTCATATGAAAAATCTTGTTATGGAAAAAAACTTCATTCACTTTGGGTGGGGAATTTCTCATTCATGTTGTCATCAGTAAAGCTTACAATCTGCTCCAGTGCTTTGAGAATCAGCAGGTCGATATCTGGCTTCGTGTTGATCTCCTCGTGGTAATTCTTTATAGGAAAGATGTGATTCACAGGAACCCCGATTAAATTACTACACTCCTGCATCTGTATATTGAAGAGTACATTGTGTTACTTATGCAGTTTTTTGGCACCGCAAATAGAATTAGAAATTCCTTTTAAACATTCACTAAATAATTTATTCAATTCGATAACCAAAAAGACCAAACAAATTATAAAATAAATAAATAAATAACATTTACAATAAAAAACAACCTTTTCTTTGATCTTCCTGCTTTTATAGACATTCCGTAGGTTTTCTTTATCCAAAGGACAGGTGTAATCTATCTTTGTCAGAATTATAACTTGAGATATATCTGCAATGTATAGATAAACCATGCAGGTTTAATTAAAACAATGTTTATGCAAAAAATAAAAAAAAAATATGAAAATTTCATATTTTCAATATTCCATATTGTATTGGACTGGGACATAAAGTCCAAATGTCCAAGTAATGACAAAAAAAAAAAAAAAAAAAACTCCTGAAAACAAACTTCTGCATCTTAAATTACCTGAAATTACAATTGTATAAAATTATCAAAGTAAATTTTACATGTGATATTTATTAATACTTTAATTCTGTAAAATAATAACTCTGTAATTTTTCAATAAGAAGATGCCATTAGTGTATATCCTTTATTAAGGATTTGTTAAGATAATACTAATGTAAAATCATATGATTAATACAGGTTTAACTGGACAGATGTGATTATGATTAAAAAAAAAAAACTTTACCAATGCTTTAAGATGTTTCAGAAAAAAGTAAGTTGAATAGTAAAAAACCATACCCATCTCTGAAGCAGCCTTTCGGATGAACTTTAACTTGTCAATAACTTTTTGATTAATGAGTGACAATGTGTTTGCTGCCACAACGTTGACCAGGCAGAAGATTTGTCTCTGTGAGTTAGGATTCTTGCTGGATTGCTGATTCTCGAAGGACTCAGAATTAAACTAAAAAATAAATATTGAAAACAACAGAGGTTAATGTCTGAATTAGCAATCTTACACAATTAATCCTTTTAGCCTAGAATTATTTGTACATTCTTACTTTGTATCCATCATTCATGAAACCTTTTAAGGCTTGGATAATGTCACAAGGATTTGCTCCACATCTTTCTCCTGGCTCCAGTCCCATGATGTCATTAAAGCAAAAAGGCAGCGTGGAACCATCCTTTCCTTTGATTTGATGGGTTTTATACTAAAGAATATCAGAGATAATTTTAGCAGTATTTTCTAATTTTAATACATGAATCCGGCTCAGATATATAATCAGTGTATTCAATAGACAAATCATTTATTTCCACGTTTATATGATGCTTAAAGAAATAAATTGTTATATTACAAACTTAATTACTAACTTGACCTCTAAGGGCCCAAGTTCCAAAGAAACAAGCTACGCAAGACCAGGAAACTTCATTTTGGATTGAAAGCCACATATGGTCCATAATAAGTTTTGTTCATTATCTGGACCACTTACGACTCACATACAGGCCACAGTTCCACATGTCTTCCAAATTGGACCTGGGACATGTTGCCATATTAATGTTTACATATAAGGACCACCTTTGGCTCAGTGCCGTTTGCCCGAGCTGTCAGTGGGCAAGCAGTGCCATACCTCAGCCAGAAGTGGCCCACATCAATATGCTGTCTGGGAAGGGTTACAGACCTTGTGTAAAGGTCTTAACAGTGGTCTACTGTCTAAAGAAAAGGAACTTTATTCATAAACACATAAAAAACCTGCTTTATATTTTCAAAATACTGTATTTTCTGTTTGTGTAGACTGGTGACATTTATGAACCTAAAAACAACGAAAAACGAAAAAATATTATGAGTAAAATTAATTTACTTTAATTTTATTAATAGAGATGTCTTATCTGATAGTGATTGATTGACTACTGTCAATGTAACGTCAAGATAATCTTCACGCTCAGATTTACAGTTCTGATACAGTGTCCTGTTTGCCAGCTCTGTTTATCAAAGTCAAAAATCGCTAAAAACTCTTCACACAAGAGAGTACTTACAACTTTAGTAAAACTGGTTCCAGCTGTTGTATCAACAAGGGCACCAGATGTGATTCGATGTTGAAAGACGTTATTAACAGAGTTAATAAAGCTGGACTTTCCAGCACCAACCTCTCCAACCACCAGAATTCTGACATTTTTCGATGCGGTATTGCTGATTTTAAATGAACTCAGTGCAGCTTCTAATTGATAGTTTTTTTCTATTAAATGCAAAAGAACAGAAAATTATATTTAAAAAAACATCCTGTTAATTAAAGTAGCATATAAATATTAGATAAATTACAACCCGATATAAATACATGAAGAATTATTTTTGTGTCATATCTGCCTTGTTGTGTGCAAACAGGAAACATTCACGGTGAGGAGGCTGTTTGTACATCATTACATACTGTTTCACCATCATTTCAGCAGACTAATCAGTTTTGTAAGAGTCCCATCACAATAACACCATATATCATGTTACACAGTACAGAGCAACCATGCTGGGTAACAGAAAACTAGTTCTGCAAATGTGGAATAAGTTCTCATATCAGATATAAATGTTTTTGTTGCCAGTTTAGGTCTAAATTCAGATGTCACTAAAAAAGATTACACAAAGGCTTGACTGTTGAAAGAGCATTGCAACTGGAACCACAGTCAGTGTCTAACATCCTGTGTGTCTCTGTTACAAAATGCACTTTCACAACTGATGAACAGCACTGAAACTGCCTGCTTTCATAACAAACATGGTGCTTTTTTATTTTTTTTATAAATGTAATAATTAAAGATTAATAATAATAACAATAATATACCCCCAAGGCATCTCCCTCCATTCTTCAGGAAATTCTGAAATAAAGAACAAAATATATTATTAATTAATTTCAGATGTGAGAATAAAATAACGAACTCTTTCTGTTCACCGTTCGTCCTGTGTTTTAGTTCAGTGACATTTAAGTTGTTGGTTTTATCTGTTGTTGGTCATTTATTTTTCTGTTCGTACCAGTCATGTGATTATTTAATTCATATATGTATTAAGAGTCAAATTTAGCTTCAGTTATTATTCTCTGATGTATGTAAGTTTTGTCTGTACATTCTACAAACATTCTGTCCGTTTGACTTTAGTTTCAGTTCAGATTGTTTGTTCACAACCTGCAAGTTTATGTTTCTTAACATTTATTACTTCAGTTCCGTTTCTGGTTTCTGTCACTATTGGTCTGAGGCGTCTTCAGATAATAAATTTAAGGTAAAATTGTCAAATTTAAAAAAAATATCATTTAAAAAAATCAACAGTTTTTTTTTTCATTTACATAAAACATGCAAAACATGCTTTGGTTATATGTTAGAGTACAAATTAGACTATAGCTTATTGTCTTAACAACTTTTGCAAATTTTTTCTTTCTGCATATTTACATTTACTTACCAAATAATTTAAATAAACGTCATTAAGCATAACATTCACATTTACAATGGCACCCTTGCAAACCAAATGTATGGTTTATATAGACAGTGGCCAGGAAACCACATATACAGAGCAAAACAGGACATGTGTAAAAAAAAAATATTTTTTTTTTTACATAAGTTGCAAAAACATGACAGGTTTATTAAAAGCACCATTTATTTCACTTGATATTAAAGAAGATAAACATCCGGAAATGTGTTCAGTTTGTTAATAGGACAATACTGTGAGTTTAGTGCAGTAGAGAAGGTTTTATTATGAGAAGTAAATAAAGAAAGTTATGAAATAAATAAAGGATAAAGTAAAAGGATCTGGTGTTAAACAAAGTTATGCAAATATGGACACACCCTCATATGTTCTGTTACATTTTTAGGTGGCAAATAACATTTTTATAGAGAACAAACTTAAATTAAATTTAAACAAATATAAAAAGTATTAAACATTAAATCGGTGTCATTAGTTGCTCACCCTGTGAAGCTTGAGTGGATTTTGATCCTCCCATTTTAAATGAACAAAGGCGTCCAAGTGGAGCAAGAACTCTGAGGAAATGATTATAATATAATATAATATAATATAATATAATATAATATAATATAATATAATATAATATAATATAATATAGTAATAGTAATCAAGGCCTGGTGTCAGTGAACTTTCAGTTTATATAGTATGAATTATTTTCTTCTCACAGTTTCTGTTTGATAGATGTGGTTTTAAACCCGTGCAGCTGCATTATCACCACAACCTTCAACCATCACAGCAAAGATTCGGATGTACGAGGTAAAATACATTGTCAGCACTACACAGACTATTTGCCAGTAGTTTATTTAATTGATCTTTAATCTGCAAATTAAATTGTCAAATTAACTAGCAAAAAAAAAACATTAAACTTCATTCAAAAGTGAGTCAGCAAGTTTGTACTTACAGTCAGGTAAAGCAGAATCACAGACAGAAAAAAAATAGTATAACTACTGTCATAAAGTGACATCACCCCCCCCCCCCCCCCCCACACACACACACACTTATATTTGAAAGTGAAAGTGTCTCTAATGCTGGTCTGATTGTTTAGAGATCACAGTCATGAGCACATTCACATACAATGCAGTTTTCCTGTAATGCACATTAGTGATTTAATGTTTGCATGTTTAAAAGCAGTAACCAACATTTAATAAAGATATTGTTTTTAAAGCACTGGCAGAACAAAAAAAAAAATCACACGACAGAGTTTCCACTATGCCTATTGATATAAGTGTTGATACAACTATGAAAGTATTGTAGTGTGAACACAGTGTTATAGAACATGACATGCACAAAGACTGAACCTGTAAGATAGTCTTTTTGGAAGAAATAATGAAAGTAAAAAATTAGTTGCTCTATAACATTTCTCATTATCCTAAACACTTCAAAACTGTAGACTAGTTAGTGAAAAAAAAGTAGAAAAAAAGGTGCGTTAAATAACAATTATTAAAACAGTTATTTATACTGAAAATATTTATATGTAATGGCCCCATTTATTTATATATTATATGCAATGGCCCCATTTATTTTCCTTGTTATCTTATTTTGGCATTTGATTTAGTTATTAACAAGTAATTTAAAGTCTTGCAAAAAAAAAACTTTCAAATTAGAACCTTATTCAAAGTTTTTATTGCGGCATGTCCTCTTCAAGGCATCATTTGCAATGTTCACAATCTGTTCCAATGCCTTAAGAATCAGAAGGTCAGTATCAGCATTTGTGTCCACCTCCTCGTGGTAGTTCTTAATGGGGAAGATGTGATTCATGGGAACTCCCAGCAAATTGCTACACTCCTGCATCTGCACATATATAATGTATATATATTTAATTATATGAATAGGTGTGAAAATACACAATATATTTGTTATTATAAAACAGGTAGATCTGGTCCTTAAATCTGGTTGGCTGAGCCGTTTGTCCAGCCGTGACATTAGCAATCAGAAGTGTGTGTTATTGACAAACAAACATTCGTATCAATGCGTGATACACATTATTTTAAATTATGTAACATTAATGGAAATAGGGCGGCACGGAGGCTTAGTGGTTTAGCATGTTCTCCTCTCAGCACTAGGGATTCCCGGTTCAAATCCCCATCTGGGTGGAGTTTCCATGTTCTCCCCTTGTCCGTGTGGGTTTCCTCCGGGTCCTCCGGTTTCCTCTCACAGTCCAAAAACATGGACCAAGTCAATTGAGTTCTCCAAATTGTCCCATGTAGAGTGTGTTTCTGTGCGTGTCTGTGTGTGAGTGTGTGCCCAGCGATAGATTGGCGCCCTGTCCTGGGTGTATCTGCCCAGCGCCCGAAACGTTCTCCCCTGGATGGGCATATATATATATATATATATATATATATATATATATATATATATATATATATATATATATATATATATATATATACACGTGCATTTCGGTATTATGAATGAAATGAATGAACATGAATGAACATAAACAAAAATCACCTTTTCTTTGATCTTCTTGCTTTTGTAGACTTTCTGAAGGTTTTTCTTAACCAAAGGACAAGCGTCATCTATTTTTGTCATGATGATAACTTGAGGAATGTCTGCAATATTTAATATAAATAATTACACAAATATATACAAATAACAAGTACACATGTAAATGTCAAACTTTACTCTTTATGAAGTATTCATTATTATTTTTTTTTAAATAAAAACTTTAGTCTTTATAAAGTACTTATTAACATTAACAACAAACAGGGTGTTTCTTGGGCTGTTTTGATCAAATTTCCAAAAGATATATTATATATTATGTACCATTATTTTCACTGTAAAAACTAATTTATAACATTAACATTATCTTTCACTAAAACTGATGAACTTGAACTTATTAATAATGAGGGAAAACTTTAAAAATGAAAGCCAGCTGTACTCAGTTCTGAAGCAGCTTGTCGGATTAACTTCAGCTTGTCAAAGACTTTTGGGTCCATAAGTGATAATTTGTCCCCTGCTATAATGTTGACCAGGCAGAAAGTCTGCTGTTGAAGTTCCGGGGTCTCGCTGACATTTGAGGAATCCTCTGACATTGGGAACATAGGATTAAACTGAAGGATAAATAGTCAAAACATCAGACGTTAAAGTCGGTTGAAAAAAATCTTTCATTATCATTTACTTCTCAAAACTGAAATTATATTTGCTTTCTTACTTTGTATCCTTCTTGGACGAGCCCTTTTAAAGCTTTAATCATGTCTTGTGGGTTTGCTCCACATCCCTCTGCTGACTCTAGTCCCATTATATCATTGAAGACAAAAGGCAGCATGAAACCTTTATTTCCTTCAATATAATGGGTTTGATACTGTAAAATAATTTTTTTGTAATTTATTATTACAAATAAACAATACTTTAAAATTAGCACACTACAATGAGGATTGATTTATGTGGAGTCCAATCAACAGCCATGAACACTCATGAACATGCATAATGCATGAACATACAATATATGCAAAGTTAGAAAATCAAAACAAGATCTAAAGTGAAGTGATAAAACTCAACATATTAATAGAAAATTGCAGTTTTTATTTTATTTACTGATTTTCTTTTTAATAAGACAAATTAGAAGTTATGCGTCACACATTTCAGAGTGGTTCTGCCAAATCAGTTAAATGACATTTGAGAAATATCTAATAGCAAAATATTAGATTATTATTACTAATCCATAAGAATACTCAACCATTTTAGTGAAACTGGTTCCAGATGTGGCATCAACAAGAGCATCAGAGGTCATTCGATGTTGGAAGGCATTGTTCACAGAGTTGATGAAGCTGGACTTTCCTGCACCAACCTCTCCAACCACCAGAATCCTGACAAACTTAGCAGCTTCACTGCCGACTTGGAATTTTCTCAGTTTATTTTCCAGATCTGTAGTATTTCTATCAAATGTAAATGTTAGAAAACAAGTAAAATTAGCTTTTTATTCAGTGTCAATAAGTATTGATTCATTATTATACAGTAATGTATATGTTGCTTTAAATGAAAATAATTCCATTCATTCTATTACAACAGCTAAATAATTAGAGGTTTCACTAGTTAATGAAGTTATGACGGTACAGAATTAACAAAATTTGAGCCATATAATAGGATTAGTATTTCAGTGTCAGTGTTCTGGAAACGTTTGTCCAAGATTCCAAAAATCAAGTGCCTACCCCCAGGGCATAGTCCTCCATTGCCGATCAAATTCTGAAAGGCAGAACAAATAGATCAATCAATTTAGCTGCTATGCTACTGAGTCAGTCCTTCTTCTCTACCTGCCCAGTCTGTTGATACTTCATCATCTGCTTTTTAGTCTTTGCCAACAAATTGATTTTAGTTTACAATTACCCTGTGAGTTCACCTGTGCGCTGCACCTGATTTAGTTTCATTTGGATTGAGTATTATTCTTTTTAAATGTCAGTTTCTTTTTGTTTGTTTAGGTCTTTTGTTTAAAGCAGGATGTTTATCCAGTTTGTTCACTTCATTATAGTTTCAGTTTGTAGTACATTATTTGCGTTTTCCAAATTCCCTTTGGGCTAGTTCACGAGTCCTCCCTTTGTTGTTTGGCAACATCAGTGTTACAAACTTTAATTCAGAGAATCCAATGATATATCCTGAGTCCTGAATATAAAATAACAAGAGCCTAATGGTCTATTCTGCCTTATCTCATTAAGGTAACCTAAATAAAATTAATCCATTAATCTATTATATGTAATTAGCCAATTAATGCAATGAAAAACATCAAAAATAAAAGCTGGGTTCAAAAACATTTAACATAATGTAATTTTGATGTTACTCAGTTTTATTGAAAGGACAGGATGTATACCCAAATTTTCATTTCTTAAAATAAATCTACAATATTATTTTCCCCTTTATGTTATTATTATTTTTAAATAAATATAAAACTTTATTTAAAGAAAAAAAAGAAAAAGGAAAAATCAACGGGAAAT
Source organism: Corydoras sp. C115 (assembly GCA_019802505.1). Classification (NCBI taxonomy): domain Eukaryota; kingdom Metazoa; phylum Chordata; class Actinopteri; order Siluriformes; family Callichthyidae; genus Corydoras; species Corydoras sp. C115. The sequence goes on along the minus strand of JAFMOC010000410.1, from coordinate 8,301 downwards.
AAAGCACAACTTGTAATAGATTAGGTGCAAGGTGCTTTTATTATATTGGGCAGTTATTTTTTAATGTCAAAAGACCTAAATTATTCAGTTGAATAACAGTTAATGTTTAAAAGGTGATCATTGTGTGAGACTTACCTGTTGATGGAACGGATTCTGTCCCTCCCATTTTATTTGAACATAAATATCCAGGGGGATGAAGAATTCTTAAAAAAAAAAAAAAAAAAAAAAGTTTTTAATAATTATTATTATGTAATTACTACGACTATTATGCAAATAAACCTTTGCAGTAAGCAACAAAAAACGTTATTGTGAAACAACAAGGTGAAAAACATGAAAAAATTAATAAAACTACATGTAATGTCAAGAAGCAAATGATATGTACTTACCAACAGGTTAAGATCAGTGATGAAAAGTTTCACATTGTGGTTATTCAAATCTTGAAACTCCTCCTACAGCATCTATCTGTGTACCACATGCTTTAACAAATACAAAGATAGAACTGGATGCAACCAGTTAATGTGTTAATCAAAAGTTAATGTGTTGCATGTGTTAATGAAAAGTGAAAGTATGGTGAGTGCATCACATACAGTACATAATGTACTGTAGATAAATAACATTATATCTGCTTATGTAACCTGTTTTTGATACTTTCATACACTCATAAAGTTTTATTAAACATAGATTTCACAGCAGCTTTTACAGCCACATGCAGACGTATACAACTATATTTTGTGTCTTCTCTTGTTAGTCCAGATCATTATTTTATCCTAAAGTTTTATTTGATATACTGTGATTATTCTAGTATTTTAAATATTTTATCCACCTAAACATTTAGTGAAGTCAGAGAATGTTTAGCATTTCTAGTTTCAACTGCAAAATATATTATAAAATGCATTGTTATTTTGTATATTAAGCCAACCAAATAAAGCAAATAAGTTAACTTCTCAAGATCACTTAAATAATACTAATTTTGCAAAAGATGTTCAAGAATGCAAAGTGATTTTATATTAATTAATAGAGTCTGATCAGGGTCAATTGCTCATACTCACTCATGTCTCTGTACAGTAAAATCTGCAGTGAAACTAAAGTCACTGATGTGATATATACTGTTTTGGTATGACACTGTTGTCTGCTATCAAAACTTGGTTTATATTCATGTTTTTGCCAGCCACAGATGTGATAGTGTATCATTTTCATAATAAATTATTAACCAAATCAAAATGAATGCCCCATTTGTTTAAATCATTTTTATTTAATTTTATATTTTAGTTATAGTTCAGAAATAAAGATCATTTTAAAGCATTCATAAACTTACAGTAACATATATAAGTAAGTTATATATAATCATACAAAGTAGATAAAGTTTAATTTGTAACATGCATCAAGCAAACTGTCACAGGTGCCTCGGGCACCTGTCCCTCGTTTAATTTACTCATGGACTCTGTTGGGTGATTGGTTTATTTTGTGCACGTGACCGGGTGTTTTCCTGACTTAAGTTCCGTATTCCCACTTCACCATGCACGTCTTTGTTTCGGTATTTACCAGGTGTTGGTGTGTTCATTTCTTCCCCCCTTTCTGTTGGTGTTTCTACACCATTTTTAATAATAAACCCATTTTGGTTTTTATGCCCGGTGTCTTTGAACTCTCCTTCCGCGCTCAACCACGGTACTACGCTGCGCACGATCTCCGCGCAGGTTGGATCCGTGGGAGTGTTTTACCCCGGACCGGTGTACGCAGTTTTCCCGCGTAGCCGATCTCCTCCAGGGAAGAACGAGGCTGCTAACACAAACAAATGTAATAATAATAATAATAATAATACAATATGCAAATAAAAATTATACAATTAAATAAACCAAGTAAAATTCAATCATGGTGAAACCAAAAAGAAAATTGGAAAAGATTAAAAAGGCATAATCCTGAATAAGCAAACAGAATGTTAGTTTTTTTTCTCACATCTTTAAAGTAAACAATCAAATGAGCATTTACTGTAAATTGAAAGTGAAAGCAGACTCGTTTCTTGTAAACCGAAATGACAAACAGCCTGATCTAGTGATAAGGATAAGTCTGTTTCAGCTCAAAGGTTTATGACTGCAATCAAAAGCAGTACAGTGGTTTAGTAGAGCAAAAGAAAAAGCCAGCAGGCGAGCAACAAGTCACGCAAAATGATAAAAGTAGAAAAGTATTTACTGTTTGCAGGTGAGCATTTTTAATAACTGAAAAAAATACCTGAATAATAAAATCATTGCAGATATATGCCATGTTTTATGTGGTAAAATAAATGTATGGCAATGTATTGCAGTAGTTAAGCCAGGATAGGATAAGGGCTTTGACTAACAGCTATACTTTCTCAAAAAAGCAAAAAAACAAACATGACTTACCATAAGGTACAAACCTACAAAAAATAAGTCGCAAACTAAGAAAAATGTCTTATTCCAAAAGGATGCAGTTAAGACTAAGTAAAAATAAACACGACCAGAAATATCAAAGAAACATCTTAGAGAAGGAAACACCTTCAATCGTATTAGTTTTTTTATTTTAATATAGTTATAATCAGAAGTAAGGTGTGTACATAAAAATAACACATGGCATCATCATCATCATCTTATTTCAGGTCTTATTTCTGAATGAGATCATCATTGCATGCATTTCTTAATTTTTAACATTATTCAGACTTGCTGTTGTGAGTCATCTCCTCCAGAGCATCGTTGGCATTATTTACAATCTGCTGCATTGCCTTGAGAATCAGAATGTCGATGTCATTATCCGGGTCTATCTCCTCATGATAGTTCTTCACAGGAAAGATGTAATTCATTGGAATCCCGAGCAAATTACTGCATTCTTGCATCTGTGCATAGAATTATTTAGTGGATCTATAAAAAACAAACAAAGACACTACAGACATAAGCAGTATAACTTACCTTTTGTTTGATTTTCTTGCTTATGTAAATATTCTGTAGATTTTCCTTCACCATGGGACAGACTTCATCTGATTTAGTCATGATGATAACTTGAGGCAAGTCTATAACATATTACAGACAAGTTAATTTTTATATCTGAAATTAGAGACTGAGTGCGTCACGATGAACAGACTTTGATGAATAAAGTAGAGTTTTTTTGTTTTTTTTTACCATCATAAACACGGAATAAAAGAATATTGAGGATCTGAATAATACCCAGACTTACTCAGTTCTGAAGCAGCCTCGCGGATAAACTGTAACTTATCAACGAGTTTTTGGTTCATAAATGAAACTTTGCTCCCATCCACAACATTAACCAGGCAGAAGGTTTGATTCTGAAGCTCAGGATTATCTATATAATCTTCAGAACTCTTCGTCAGGGCAGATGCAGGATTGAACTGAAGAATAAAAAATTTGCCGTCAGCTGTGAAACGTCCGGTTCATCATTACTGTACAATAATAAACAATGCTTTCAACTTCCTTACTCTGTATCCTTCTTTAACAAGTCCTTTAATGGCATCAACAATATCCTGCTTGTTTGCTCCTTGTCCTTCTTCTGGCTCAAGGCCCATGATATCATTAAAGATGAAAGGCAATCGAGAGCCATCCTCTCCTTTGATATAATGGGTTTTATACTAAAGAATAAATTAAAACATTTAAGTAAATAAGTAATATTTGAATAAATTTAATGAGTAATATTTTAGACCCTTTACAGATTGACACTGATGAGATAATTAGTCTGTAAATTGCCTGACTTATCATCATTAAAAACACTTACAATTTTTGTGAAACTGGTGCCAGATGCTGTAGCAACAAGAGCACCAGAGGTGATTCGATGTGTGAAAGCATTGTTGACAGAGTTGATGAAGCTGGACTTTCCTGCACCAACTTCTCCAACCACCAAAATCCTGATGTACTTAACTTCATTTTGTACAATACGGAGATTCTTCAGTTTATCTTCTAGCGTCTTTGTTTCACTTTCACTTACAAACGAACAGAAAAAAAAAAACCAAAATAAATATTCACTGACATTTAATAGAAATGACTTCATAAAATGGAGACATTAAAAAAGTGCACTTAATACAGGGATATTTACTTAAATGAGGCCTTACATTTAATCATTTAGCAGACGCTTTTATCCAAACATTACAAGTCAGAAGTTATGCAGAAAACCAACTACACTGTAAAATCATCAAACCTGATTGTTATTTGATGCTGCGTCCCTCCCCATTTTTTATTTATTTATTTATTTTTTTTACAACAGGTATTTGTTAAAAAGATGCGTCTTCAGTAATTTCTTAAAACTGTTTAGTGATTCTGCCTTACGGACAGAGTTGGGAGAAACGTTCCACCATTTTGCAGTGGTGAACGTCACGGAGTGAGAATCAGCTCCTCGTGAGGTGGAATCACCAGGCGGCGATCATCACTGGAGCGAAGTGAACGAGTCGGAGTGTATTTTGAAAAGATAGAGTGAAGGTAGGAGGGGGCAGATCCAGAAATGGTTCTGTAGGCCAGAGTTCGCTTGGGCTGGTTAAACACAAGTCGGGCTGTAGAGTTTTTAATTAGTTGAAGAGGTCTGATTTTGGAAGCTGGGAGACCAGCAAGTAGCGCATTACAATAATCAAGCAATCTGCACTGTGGTGCTCAGTATATAAAGTTTTGACTGAACCAGGATGTCTGTTTAGACACCAGACAGCCATTATCATTAGTTATAGGTTGATCAATCAGGTTAATTCAGAATGAATTTGTATTTGCATTATTTGTAATGAAACCTTAACAAGTGTTTCTTAGGGAGTGGTAGCTCAGTGGTCAGGGCGTTGGGCTATCAATCTGAAGGTTGGGGGTTCAAATCCCAGTCCCAGTTACCAGTGTGTATCCTTAAGCGAGGCCCTTAACCCTCATTGCTTCAGGGATGTTGTGATGAACCCTGTGCTCACCTTGTAAGTTGCTTTGGATAAAAGCGTCCAATAAATGACCAAATGTAAATGTAATGTTGCTCAGAAGATGGAAGGGAAACGGGAAATGGTATGGGGATCATTGGTGCCTTTTCAAATCAGAGGCAAAGAAAATGCAGAATGTTCTATTTTTATACAGAATATAGAAATAGGACCTTACCCCCATTTGATCATCCTCCATGGCTTTTCAAAATCTGAAAAGCATAAAAAAACACCATCATTATTTATTTTACATACAATTAGTCAGTAAGTAGTTCCATGACTAACTTTTTAATGAAGGTATTTCTTTAAGTAAAATGACCTGACCAATTTAAATGATCTTTAATTATCTTTTTTTTGCATGCACTTACACACACACACACACACACACACACACACACACACACACACACACACACACTTACCTTTTCGAGCAGCCTGTTGTCTGGCCCGTTGTGCACAATTCCTCTCCAGAGCATCATTGGCATTGTTCACAATTTGTTCCAATGCTTTCAGAATCAGAAGGTCGACATCGCCGTTTGTGTCGACCTCCTCGTGATAGTTCTTTACAGGAAAAATGAAGTTCATAGGAATCCCTAACAAGTTACTGCACGTCTGCATCTGTGTATGAACATGTAGATTAATATTAATGTATCTGATTCCAATACGCCAATCTATCGCTGGGCACACACTCACTCACACAGACACACTCTATATGGGGCAATTTGGAGAATTCAATTGACCTTGATCCATGTTTTTTGGATAGTGGGAGGAAACTGAAGAACCCGGAGGAAACTCAGGCGGACACGGGGAGAACGTGGAAACTCCAACCAGATTGGGATTCAAACCGGGAATCCCTAGCGCTGAGAGGAGAACATGCCAACCACTAAGCCACTGTGTTGCCCTAATGTATCTGATTATTCCCCATAATAATTACAAATAATACAATTATTAGTTAATCTGAAATTAAACCTGAAAGGAAACAACAGATCAATGAATTACCTTCTCTTTGATCTTCTTGCTGTAGTAGACTTTCTGTAAGTTATTTTTAACCAGAGGACAGACTTCATCTGGTTTCGTCATGATGACAACTTGAGGCATTTCTAAAACAAATTAAATAAACTAAATAAGTTAAGCATTAAATATAGAATATGTGTGCTGGAACTATATATAAGTAATCCAGACTTACTCATAACTGAAGCAACCTCACGTATTAACTTCAGCTTCTGTATGACTCCATCATTTAAAAATGAAACTTTGCTTCCGTCGACAACATTAACCAGGCAGAAGCACTGATCTGTAATATCACCTTTGTCCTTGTTAGATGCATTATACAGGGGACAGTTACGATCAAACTACAGAATAAATATAAGAGATAATGGACGTTACTGTCTGGATCACCAATGATAATCATTTCCTGTGTTATACAATGTTTCTTACATTGAATCCGTCTTTGATAAAACCTTTTAGAGCACTGATGATGTCCTCTGTTTTTGCTCCTTTTTCTAGTTCTGACTCGAGTCCCATTACATCACTAAAGATAAAGGGCAACACTGAACGATCCTGTCCTTTAATATAATGGGTTTCATACTGAAAAATAAAAAATTAATTAAAGCAATAAGTGTTTTTAATAGAGAAATCATATCTAAACAATCTTTAAGATTTTTAGATAATGGTGAAGTCTGGTCAATAGTTAATGTTTTGTTATGAAAATTTGCACAATCAAAAATCCCCAGATTGTTTTTATGTGAAATAAATAAAATAAATCCACATGGATTAACAATCATTAAACATTTACCTCTTTGGTGAAACTCGTACCAGATGCCGTAGCAACAAGGGCGCCAGAGGTGATTCGATGTTGGAAAGCATTATTAATTGAGTTGATGAAGCTGGACTTTCCGACACCAACATCACCAACCACCAAAATCCTGATATGGTTTGCAGTTGGATGATCTAACTTGAATTTACGCAGTTTTTCTTCAAGGTCTTTAGTTTTTCTTTAAAATGCAAAAGTAATAAAATAATGTTCATTTTCATTATTTAACAGGTAATTACACACAATACCTAATTAGACAATGATATAGTATGAAATAATATGAATAAATATTCAACAGTGAGGTTTTTATAAGAAGCTGAAGTGGTATGTGGAACGCTCTGCTGTTTTTGGTTTTTTGAATGAGGTCAGTGATTTTAGAATTGTATGTTTAACAGGCTAACAGGATGTGATGAGGCACCCATGTAGTTCAATTCTAAAGCTACATTTTTTAAAAAGCAACCATGTTTATTTAGCTATAAAAACTGATTTCAGGAGAAATTATGACATTTATGAAATAGAAAATAATTACATAAACATGTAAAATGTAAATGAAAAACATAATACTGTCAAACTGTTACCTCAGAACTCAATACAATGATTAATAAAGTTCATTTAAACCTTATTCTGTATATAAATGATTTAATCAAGACACTTTTACTGGAATTTAGGAATTGTGTTTACCCCCAAGGCATTTCTCTCCATGGTGTGTCAAACTCTAAAAGGAAAAAAAAAGTCTTTATTTTTTTACAAATGCTCTTCCGGTTAAAGATAGTTCCAGAAGACAGTTGTTATAGTTGCAAAGAAGACTTTAATATCCATGCATATAATTTACTAAATAGGGTGTCATAAAAATTCTTAATAGCATTTCTTCCAACACACACAAGCACAAACACACACACACACACACAAGTGCGCATGCACACACGATATCAATATCACTGTTTAATAACTCATTCATTCATTCATTATCTTCCGCTTTGTCCAATATTAGGGTCGCGGTGGGGTTCCCCATGCTCATCCAGGGGAGAACGTTTCGGGCGCTGGGGCAGATACAGCCAGGACATGGCGCCAATCTATCGCTGGGCACACACTCACTCAAACAGACACGCACGCATACACACTCTTTATGGGGCAATTTGGAGAACTCAATTGACTTGATCCATGTTTTTGGACTGTGGGAGGAAACCGGAGAACCCGGAGGAAACCCACGCAGACACGGGGAGAACATGGAAACTCCACCCAGATGGGGATTCAAACCGGGAATCCCTAGCGCTGAGAGGAGAACATGCTAAACCACTAAGCCACCGTGCTGCCTGTTTAACTCTCAAATCTTAATGTAAAACGTGATGTGTGTATCATCATATATTCCACTTCACTGTGCTGCTGCGAATAAAACATTGTAACTTGTATCATGTATGATGTATTTGCATATCATGTATTTACACATTAGTTTATTTATATTGTTTTCCACTTACCTGGGGATGGTGGAGGTGGTGATGGTGCTCGTGGTGGTGGTGCTTGTGTAGATCCTGATCCCCCCATTTTATTCAATAAGGATTTTTAGGTTGAGAGAAAACTGTGGGAAGCATCATAG